>LR990854.1:17557300-18014304 GCA_905163395.2 Endotricha flammealis | reverse complement strand
CGACGTGACCACTCTCCGCAGAGCCGGCGGCTCGAGTGAGTCGTAACAAAAGACGCGCGCGGTTTTATAGTGGTTTTATGGCTATATTCAAAAATTGGTAGAAAAATAATGGTAAACATTTTACATAAATTTTGGCGCCTAGATTTTAGGGAATACGTTTATCTCTTAGATGATGATAATATTGACACAAAATAACTAAGATTTAATGGTGAAAACAAACATAACAACGACTTGACTTTCTTCGTAATTTCACTTAGTTTGGATGTTAATATCTTATTTATGTAACAAAAAATTACAAAAATGTTCTACTAACTATATGCTTAAGTATATTTTCCGTTAGATTTTATAATTTATTTCTTACAATTGGCAGCATTACGGGGATATTTTGACATCCGAAGTTGGCACTGAACGTGAAATCGAGAAAACACTGTTCGGTTATCACGATAGCATTCATAAATATTCCATTACATGACAAAATGTTTTCTACTAACTATTTAGGCAACAATATTGTCTAACATTTTGTGTAATTCATAAGTCTGTTAGAAAAGTTTTTTATAGATATTAAGAGCTTCGAAAAGTTCAGTTTTCGCTAAACTGAGCTAACGCCTGTGTGCGCCCTCTTAAAGCATCTTTTGATTGACGGGTGACCAATTAGATTACACCTTATCAACCCATAATCACCCCACTACAGGGATACGAGAGATTAAACACACGACACACGCACATGCACACGAACATCAAAATAAAGATTTTATTTTTGATACTCTGCCACACTGCTCCAATGCGGGTTGGCAAAGTCCAGTGTTTCAAGCCGACAGAAGGCTTTAACGTGCCCTCCGAAGCACGGAAGTAACGACATGCCGGAATTAAATAACACATGGATTTTTTATTAATAGATATCTAATCGGATAAATAAACATACGCGTGACAATATGAATCATAAGCACGTAGCACGAAGTCATGCTAAAAAGGTATTAATAACAAAAAGTGGAGTAATAGCAACTTGCCTCTTTCCGACTGCGCCAAGTAAAGTTCCGCATAATTAAATAGTGATTAAGGGTGTTCCGGGTAATAATACACTGAGAGTTGTATCAATGGTGTATAATCTTGAAACTGTATAATATTCTTGAACATAAAACGCCATCTAGTCCCATAATAAGCAACGCTGATGCTGATGGCTACTAGATTAATATAGCTGATAATCTGTATCGAATTATTTTTATTAATTTTCTATTGTTATCTACAAAACCACCATGAATACTAAATGAGTGAAAGAGCAATTTATTTAGAATAGAGTAATATTTGTTTGAAAGAGGTCATCTACACTAATTAAAAGAGGAAAGATTTGTATTTTTAGTGCGTGCGTGTGTGTTTGTAATGAATAAACTCAAAAACGACGGAAGGAACATTACCCACGGGTAATATAGGCTATATTGTTTTCAAAAAATTTGGGTTCCCAAGTAAAACTCGTGCAAAGTCGGGGTGGTCCGCTAGTTATTAATCAGTGAGCCGATTATAAGGATTTTCTCGTTTTCTTTTGAGATCTCATAATTTTGATACAGAAATTTAGCGAGCTCATTTTCTACATGTATTAATAGTCCAAGAATCAGCAGGGAATAGTAAAACATACATGTTTACAAACATGTCGACTCCAAATCAGATAAAAGGCACAAAAACAAAGAAGTATTCAGAAAATAATTTATATCTTGTACCTAGTGTGTCACAAACACGGAAAGTACTGCTTACGGCAATGACGAACTCGTGGCTGACGTGCGAAGTTGATTTTCGCATTAGGCCGTAAACTGAGCCGAATTAATTAATTATAACTCTTCAGTACTTACCCGAGTTGTACAAGTGATCGTCGCTTGAGTACCTCTAACTTGATATAAATCTATACTTAGAGAAAGAAAGAAAGACCACTTAAATGTTTATTTGTTAGAAGGATCATTATAATAAACACCCAAATGTATCCATACAGAAAATCGTTATCCCAAGGTTGAATCGAAAAGATTGTTTTCAGCATTACGGCCGCCTTGTTGCATAATACACTAGTCTATAACTTTTACTGTTTACTTTATCACTTTGTTTGTGTATTGCAAATAAACCTTAATCTATCTATATAAGTTGGTCCACGTGGAAAGCGTAAAATAAATAACATTGACTAAAAATATCTGCAGTTTTCACCGCGGCAGGGTCCACGCTGTTATTGTTTGACTTCAATCTTCTTAATAACTAATTCTTAACTAGTATTAACAACATACAAACATAACCTGCTTGTTACCGTATTGCTATTATTGCCCTCTCCACCATCCTCCTGTTGAGAGTCCTTCATACAAGAGCCTCTCCGTTAACCGGCCTCTCCATCGCTTCGCTTAGCTCCATTGTATAGCTATTATATAGCATTACTGTGTGCATGACTCGACTGGATTGTATAGGCGGTCGATGTACGAACGTAGGTTGCTTCGTCATTTTTATGCAATCATATAACAAAGTCTAGAAATAAAATTGAATAAAATATCCAAGGCGTTGAACGCCCCATCATGTGGAATATGAAACTTTGCAAATTAGTGCCTGTTTTCACCAACTAGCCCTAAAGGATCTCCTTACCAAGGTATCGGAATACTACTTTACCAAGGATATATTTAGAGGTAGTGTAGGCTACAATTAAATTTTGTTAAAAAAATGTTTGGAAAGTCCCTTTGTTACTGATAGGGAGCTTCCGCAGAATGGAAAACGAGTATGAGGAGCTTTAAATAACGTTTAATAGCACTTTTGGAAAACTATAGTTTTAACAATGAAAATGACTTGACCATTTCGATCGCTGCGCACACGTTAACCTTTTTGGTATAGACAAAACTGCGCTAGTTGCCTCGACGGACGCCGCAGGAACTAAAAAATAGCCAATCAGCTGTGAGATCCCTTCTACAGTGCGGCCGCCCGTATTGTTTTTTACATGAAGCTGGCAAACTAGCAAACTACGTTAAAATTAACTAAAATTAATACAAATTATTAAATATAAATAAAATACAATTAATTCGTGTCGCCTACATTCCCCCCCCTATGTTGCCCTCGCAACACTCAACCTCTATAGGTATTCTGGCGACACGTGCCGCTGATCTCTTATGGGTACCGGTAGCGGTCCGCACAGCCACCACACGCACTCGACCGTCCTTACCTGGGAATGTGGCTTCTATGACGCCACGAGGCCAAACTCCACGAGGCGCATTGGGATCAGCGAGAAACACCAAATCACCGACTGCCAGGGAGCGCTGAACATCTGTAGTCCACTTCTTGCGTGGTAGCATGTCAGGTAAAATTTCGTGCACCCACCTCCTCCAAAACATGTCAGCGAGAGCCTGAGATATGCGCCACTGTTTGCGCAAAAACAAATCAGAGTCGTCGAAACGTCCTAACACAGGTAAGTTTGATGAGCTCCCTATTAAAAAATGATTAGGTGTGAGGGACTCCTTACTTCCGGCTTCCACGGACACGTGACTGAGCGGTCTACTGTTGACAATATTTTCAACTTCGGCCAACAAGGTGACGAGAGTTTCTTCGCGTGGTGCGCGTTCCTTTAAGACAACTCTCAACGTCGTCTTGACACTTTTAATAAGCCGTTCCCACGCCCCTCCCCAACTCGGAGTAGCAGGAGGAATAAAAATCCATTGCGTGCCGTAATTACAGGCGGTACCTTTGAGCTTTTCATCATCGAGTTCCTGTAATGTTTTTTAATTTCAACATCGGCTCCGCGCAAGTTGGTTCCGTTGTCGGAATATAAATATGCTGGCCAACCTCGCCGAGAGGCCATTCTGCGGAGTGCCATCAAGAGGGAATCTGTTGTAAGAGAAGGCACGACTTCCACATGTACAGCTCTTACCGTGAGACATGTGAAGAGAACTCCATATCTCTTCTCCCGGTGTCTGGCCACAGTCACCTCCATGGGGCCAAACAGGTCCAGGCCACAGTGTGTAAACGGCCTGTGGTGGTGAGCGACTCTTCCTTCAGGTAGGTTACCCATTCTAGGTATCATAGGCTTTGTCTTCATAATTCTACACAACATACATTGAGATGTTATGTTTTTAACTGTAGGTCTCAACTTTAACATACAATATTTCTGTTTCAGCTCATTGACCACGGTTTCCTGGTTGGCGTGGGCTGCCCTCACATGGTAATGTCGCACTATCAACCTGGAAATATAATTTTTGCCATCTAAAATAACAGGGTTTTTCACATCTAAAGAAACATTAGCAGCGACGTCAATGCGGCCGCAAGCACGGAGTACTCCGTGAACATCGAGACTGGGTGAAAAGGTAAGTAATCTACTGGATGTACTCAAACATTTACCATTTTTTATTCTACTTATGTCCTCAGCGAAAGATTCAACTTGTGAGTACTTTATTAACAAAATCTCTGCATGAGCCACTAACTCGCATTCATTAAAAAGTTTACGTCTACATTTATTTATAAACTTTAGTACGGCGGCCGTACTTCCCACAAGACGCAACCACGAAGAGAATCTTCTAGGATTAGGTACAGGTAAGTCACTACTCACCGTTTGTAAAGTAGATACACACTCAATATTATTCATATCATGAATTCCAGGTCCAGGTGTCGTATCCTCCGGCCACAACTCTTCATCTTCATATAGGAACTGCGGTCCGGCGAACCACTCACCTTGCAACACAGTGAGGTCATAGGATTCCCTGGTTGCGATATCTGCAACATTTAAATGTGTAGGAATATATCTCCATTCACTTACGTCGGTTAATTCATCAATTTCTCCTAAGCGATGAGCGACAAATACCTTATAATTCCTCCTGTTATTGCGTAACCACTGCAATACTGTCGTTGAGTCGCACCAAAACGTTCGACGCACGAATTTTAATCTGTGCTCCGTTTCTATTGTATGTGCGAGCCTAGCTGCCATCAAAGCTGCCTGGAGTTCCAACCTAGGCACCGTCGTAGGCTTCACAGGTGACACTCGACACTTACTACACACGAATGCCACTTTAATTTTATTATTTTCGGTCCAGCGTAGGTACGCGACCGCACACAATGCTTGTGTCGACGCATCACTAAATACGTGCAATTCCAAATTGCAATAAAGCATCGCCGGGTCGGCGGCGGCGCCACCGTTCAAATCGGTGCGCATAGGCATAGGCGATGATTTGTCAAACCGGTTATAATTACAAGGCACGCTCTGGTAGCATCTTGGTAACCTTATGTCACCGACCGATTTTAACATATTTAACCATTTTAACCATTTGCTATATAATTCATCATTTAATGTATCATCCCAATCAATATAATTCGAGTTCCATGTTTGTTGCAAAATAATTTTTCCATTAATTGTGAATGGTGACAAAAATCCAAAAACATCAAATATCGACATAATCACTCGTAACATTTGTCTTTTAGTAGGTCGCTTTCCGTCCAATATTTCTGACGGAATTCGTTTGAACGAAACATCAAAGCCTAGGGTGTCATCAGACTGGTACCATAAAAGTCCTAGGGCTCGTTCACCATCTTGTTGACCTAATTTAAAACATTTACTTGCAACTAATTCGCTGGGTAAATTATTTAAAACCATATTACTGTTACTCAGCCAGTTACATACCACAAAGCCGCCATTCTTATGAATGCAACTAATATTTTTTGCTAACTCGATGCAAATGGACTCGTTCGGTTGGCTATCTATATAGTCATCCATATAGTGCTGTTTGTTTATCGCCTCAACAGCTGATGGCATAGTCGAAGCGAAACGTTGCGCATTCTTATCTCTAATAAATTGCGCTATAAAAGGTGAACAATTCGCGCCAAAAATCAAAGATGTCATTTTACACTCTTTTATAGGGCTATTTACATCATCTCGCCATAAAAATCTAAGCGCCTCCTGATCCTCAGATATTATTTTAATTCTTAAAAACATGTCTTTAATATCTCCCGTTATGGCAACTTTATGTTCACGGAATCGCAACATTATTCCAAATAATGACGTAAGCATATCGGGGCCTTTAAACAAATAATCATTTAATGACAATCCTTTAGATTTTGCGGCGGCGTCAAAAACAAGTCGGAGCTTCCCTTTGTTTGGATTATCGACGGCAAAATGAGGCAAATACCAAGTTCTTAAAGAAGTGTTACAAGCACTCACCTCCTCGGCGAAGTCGTTGTCGAAGAGATGTTGAACACGCTCCTTGTACCGTCGCGCGAATCCCTCATCCGAAGCCATCTTCTTCTCCATACCTCTGAACCTAGTCAACGCACCAGGTTTGGAATCAGGCATTCTGCTGTTGGGGTCACGCCAGGGGAAACCTACATGCCATCGACCATTAATTAAAACTGCTGTTTTTTCCAGCTGTTCAATAGCACTAATGTCATCAACATTTTGACGAGGTTTAGACGTTATTCCCATAGACTCAATAGTAAATGACTCACGTACCTGATCATGCAGCTGTTGCAGCATGAGTCTGTTCTGGTCCTCAGATACAGGGTCGTCATCGTCACTCCCGATTACGAGAGTAGTGTGACGTACAGGCGAAGCCGTTACCGGTACCCTTCCATGAACGCACCAACCTAGAGGAGTGAGTGTTGCGCAAGGCTCGTTTAATTTACCCATCCTACACTCTAATGGAATTAATAAATTATAATTATCCTGCCCTATTAATAGACTAGGTTTAACATTCGCATAACAAAATATTGAATTTAAATCTTTTAAATGAGCATACTTATTACAATTAATTGTACATAAATTTTGTTTAGGCAAATTAAGTTCTTTAACACTATGCGCATTAAGTTCATATTGCTGTCCCTCGCAGTTCGACAGCTGAAGACGGACGATATCGGTATCACATATAAGTTCGTCTCTGTCCCACGCGCCGCGTATGCGCATGGTGTCTCGCCGTTGTCCGCGCAAACCTAACTGTGACGTCAGTTCGGAACTAATAAGGCTCACCGTCGACCCGTCATCTAACAACGCGTATGCATTAATAATACCGTTAGGTCCATACAATTTGACACGCACTACTTTTAATAACACTTTACAGTCTGAAGACAAGCTTATGTGTGTTACGCTTTCAGTTTGTTGTTGTGACTGCTGTTGTTGTTGTTGAGCTTGACCGCCCTCTAGCGCCTGAGTCGTAAGAGTTTCAACTTCCGATGCATTGTTTCTATTATAGTTATAATGCAGCAAACGGTGATGTTGCAGCCCGCAATTATCTACATCGCACGATTCCGCCGGGCAGGTGTCCCTCCCGTGCGTAGCCAATAAACATTTATAACAAAGTCTGTGTCGTTTCACGTACGCCCATCTATCTTTGCGCAGCGATTTCTTAAATTTCTTGCACTCAGTTAATTTGTGAATCGATTGGCGACAATATTGGCATTTATTATTAATGTTTACATCGTTATTCACTAATACAGAGTGTGAGCGTGTAGATGCAGGTTCCTGATATTTTCTTTTATATGAATTGTAAAAATTGTGCGTACTTATCAGGGCCATAGAATTAATTTTTACAGCTTCAGCATGCAAGAATTCTGCTAGTGTGTGTAGTGTCGGTCTCTTACCTTGTGTGATGAGAGGGTAACTGTAGTCGGCCCATTTCGATAGCAGGACTGTAGGTAACTTTGTTAACACACTTGTAATCACATTTGTGGCCACCAAGTACTCATCTCGACCGATCACACTGACTGCGGTTACGTAATTACGCACTTTTACTGCAAACGTCACAATATCCTTATGGTACTCATTCGACACTGGTGGTAACTTCTGGATATCTACCATGATTCTGGATAATATTAGGTCCGGGTTGCCAAACTGCAGTTCCAGGGTAGACATAACCATCTCTGGTGTAGTGCCGCTGATGAGTAATGCTGATACAGCATCTCGCGCTGCTCCACGAAGGCTTTTTCGTAGACGCCATAGGTTTTCCTTCTCACTGAACTTGCACACTTGTGAAGATTCTTCGTACGCCTGCTTGAACTCCAGCCATTCCATCGGGTCCCCGCCGAACGAGGGTAAGTCGCGCGGAGCGCAGATGCGGCTCAGCAGACTGGAGTTGGGTCCGTTGTTTGCGCTGGCGGATGCCAAGTCCTTCACAGCGCTAGCTAGTAAATGAACTGTTCCTTCATCAGTGCCGACATTCTTTGACGGCGGTATACACTGCGCGCCCGAAGAAAGACCATGATCGGGGGCGGGCGGTGCCTTCAGCTCCTGCTGGCTGCGCTCTAACCACTTTTCTACTTCACTGTGTGTATCATTTTCCGATGGAGTGCTACTTTCGTCTTCCATTTCAGCTAAGTCCGCGGCGAGCTTTCTATCTATTAATTCCATCTGTATTTTTGCCTTCGCCTGTGCGGCTTCTAATTCCAATTTCGCTTTTCGCGCTGCTACAGATGAGGACTTAGACGATTTTCTTGACATTGTCCTTACAGATAGCGGTTTAGATGCCGTTGGTAACAAAGAAACCGTTCTTAACGGCGGTTCCGACTTTATGGTGCTACCCGCATTAAAAATAGTACGACTTAATTTCGCGCTTTCGTCGCTTTTCTGCACTTTTGGTTCTGTATCCAGCTTAGATTGGAGATTTGAAGACTGACCTTGGTGCTCCTCTTTCTCATTCTGCTCTCGTTCCTTTCTGACGGAGCTTCTCGTGTGTACCATTGTTCTCGGTGGTGTGTGGTACATAACTTGTAGATCTGGCTCGAAGACCACTTTTGTTACTGATAGGGAGCTTCCGCAGAATGGAAAACGAGTATGAGGAGCTTTAAATAACGTTTAATAGCACTTTTGGAAAACTATAGTTTTAACAATGAAAATGACTTGACCATTTCGATCGCTGCGCACACGTTAACCTTTTTGGTATAGACAAAACGGCGCTAGTTGCCTCGACGGACGCCGCAGGAACTAAAAAATAGCCAATCAGCTGTGAGATCCCTTCTACAGTGCGGCCGCCCGTATTGTTTTTTACATGAAGCTGGCAAACTAGCAAACTACGTTAAAATTAACTAAAATTAATACAAATTATTAAATATAAATAAAATACAATTAATTCGTGTCGCCTACACCCTTTAACCCAAAATTTTTGCGAAAAGTAAAAACGGAAATGGGCCAATCAAATATTATGTATACTTAAATGGTAATGTAATGTATTTATACATAGAAAAACTATTCTTATTATTATTTAAGTAGACAAAAAGAGAGTAACAGTTTTTTCCCTAATCAGAAATTCTTCAGAATGTCAAATATATCTCTATTTATTCACTTACTTTTCCATTGAAGAAAAGAGAAAAATGATTTTATCGAGAACATTCTTATTATGTAACGCTTAAAAATAAGCCAAAGTAACTCAATCTTCAATTTTAAACAGTAAAAAAAGGTATAATGATACCATCCTTAGATCTCTAGTTCCGATAGAGTTAGCTTGACAGCTTATTTAGAAAAAAGGCGGACGACAACAGGTAAACGATGATAAGCATCTTGTTTGAGACAAAGGAACTCCGTAATAAAGAGGCCGTATCTTTATGTTAATAAACAGTAAGTTAGTCTTAACCTGATGCTTGAGAAACAAAACAAAATGGAAAGAAACGTGTGGAAAAATTAAGGATATTAAAACGTAAATTAAAAAAAAAACATCAAATAACTATTCAATTTCTTAGAAATGTCCAGCTATTAGTGAACATTACTTACATAAAATATTAAAAAAAAACAAGAACATACGTAACGAGATCCCACCTCTGGTAGGTTAATGCCCGTGTCCTAATTCGTAACCCTAAGAGAATCTTGGGCCCAACAAATTAAAGAAGTAACCATTAGTAGTAAGAGAGGAAGGGCACAGCGGATAACCCGCTCAAATCGGAGCTGCTCGTCTGGGGAAGGACCTCCACCTTACAGAAGATCGTAGCCAAACAGAGTTGGTCTCGGCCACATGGCCGAAACCAACGCTGTTTGGCTACGAGCTCTGGAGATCTTACTCACCGTACTCACACAATGTTGTGTTCCTACGGTGAGTGATACCCCCGGTATTGCAAGCGTCTATAGGACACGGTGATGCTTACCATCAGGCGGGCCGTATGCCTGTTTGCCACCTTTGTGGCTATAAAAAAAAACTAACCATGTCCGTAAATAAAATTCAAGTTTTCTAAATATTTCATGAAAGGATTTAAGCGAATTTCTATTTATCAATAGTATTCATATTGTACTATGTAATCACAAAGTCTCATAACAATGCCCACGTTATTGGCATAAAAACGTTTGTTCTTAGTAATATAACCTGGTTACCTATTTCATTGCCTGACTGTTGTTGGTACCAACAGTCATAAAGATTAAAAAAATATCACAAAGATAATTCAGATATGTTAAAAGAGATTTTAATTCTTATACAAACAACTCTAACCGCGCGTGCGCAGTTTCGGCCCTAAAACTTCAAATAAGTAGGTACCAAGTGGAAAACTAGTACAATATTCTCATTCTGAGTTGAGTTACTGTTGGAAGCATCCTTGTTTTCAAGTGGAAGGCGCGCTGCAAGTGATGGCACGGAAGCGGGGCTTATCTTGTAACGGAAATAATGAATTCAAATTAAATTACCATTGTTGAATACCATTATACCCATGGTGGTTTTGTAGATAACAAATATTAAAAATCTAATTGTTGTTAGTAAATTATTTTTATGGAAGATAACGAATTCTGTTTAAAAAATAGCCTTAATAAATAGGCTCTTTTCTGGCACAAAGGTGGCAAACAAGCATACGGTCTGATGGTAAGCATCACCGTAGCCTATACACGCTTGCAATACCGGGGTATCACTCAAGCGTTGCCAACCCTCCCAAGTAGAGCTCTGGCGACCTTACTCACCACAACATAGCCGAGACCGATGCTATGCTTAGTACGAGATTTTTGGTCATATCCGAACGTGTTATCGTGTAGGTACTAGCAGACCAAATAAAAATAAAAAATATGAATCTATCAGATGAGCGTTACAAATCCAAATTAGTCGGGTTGCTCACTTTAAAATGTGAGCAAGTGAAGATATGTAGTTTTGATATGTAACACGCGTCTTATGAATTCACAACTAGAGATATCTGTTTGGTCGGTTAGTTTCACGTCGACATGATCGATCGCGAACAAAAAACTCGTACATTAACATTATTGATTCTATGTCATTTTAAATATCACATTCATTTTAAAACCGATATCTGATGTTTTGTTTTGAAATATACCAACGGGTTTAAACACCATAATGATTACTCAAAACAGCTAACGCCTTTGAGCCAAGACAATGGTCGTCAAAACATTTTTCATGGTTCGTCGGAGTCTTGCACGAAGCTTTACTATACACAATACCGTCACTACCTACCCTTTCTTGTTCAAACAAGATTTCCTTGCAGTATGCCTTCGGCTTACAATGGGCTGTCACTTCCAGTACTGAGTCTTTGCAACAATAAACTTCGTCGGAGACTTAAAGCTGAAAACCATACATTCAATTCTTTTATTTAAACTGTATCCTTGGTATTGTCGAGTCTTGAGTCTACAAGAGATTATTTAAAAGGTCTATATTATCCTACAATTCATTTATCTATCTATGAAATAGTAGATTTTACAACAAGTGCACAAAACAAACCATTTTTATGCGAGACCTTTAGCAGCCAGAGCCAGATAAAAATGGTTTTGTGGACGAGTTATAAACTCTGCTTTTCACTAAGATTGCGAGGAAATAAATTAATAAACGCACGAAAAAACAAGACCTGTTTCCCGCCGCTTTTTTTTATCTTACGACATTGAAATTAGGTTTGGGCTGGAGACCTACTATTAAATTAATTGTGTAATAATAAATTTTCTTAAAATAATTAAATAACCTACCGTACTTTAATTTAAATTTTAATATTATCTTTTATGTCTTAAAAACACATAAGGCAAATAAATTAAAGTAAATATTTAAAATAATCTCTAGTATCATAATATTATTATATTGATATGCCTTTTTTTTCTATTAATTTTTCTTTGTTATTTAAAAAAATTGCAGGTTTTTATTTTTATTCTTGTTTGAATGTTTACTTTTATTTATCGTAATTGTAACTTATGTCATTACTATTTTAAAAGAGCAAGTGCTAAGTTTCTTGCCGGTTCTTCTTAGCACAAATCTGCCGTCTGAACTGGTGGTAGGGAAAAAAAAGTGACGATTCGAAAGTGCTTGTAATATGCCTATTTGAATAAAAATATTTTGATTTCATTTGATTTGATTTGATTTGATAAGTCTTCTTCTCTTAGCATATCCTTTACACATATATCTTTTCCCTATGTATATTTTTTGCCACGCTGTTCCAATGCGGGTTGGCCGAAGCCAGTGTTTCCAAGCCGGCTGAAGAGCACCGACTTGGCGTAATGACTGTCATCACTGTCATCCATCGAGACGGCTTAACGTTCCCTCCAAAAAACTGTTTTTTTTCTCCATAGCAAAATAAAAACCAAAATTCTAATTTTAGCAATATTTTTGTACAAAATATATTGGCGGGTCACACTCATTTATGATTGTGGTATTTAACAACATATTTATACTAAGGGTCCCCGTCATGAATACACAATGAGAGGGGGGAAAATTACTTTGAAGAAATGGCACGGGATGACGTTAATGCGACCTCGGCCACAGGGTAGAATTTTTTATACAATTTGGTAGGTACAGCAAGTTTATGTCGAGCGATTATCGTAGCTTATACGATTGCAACACCAAGTAAGGAACACAACTTTTTATTGTATAAATTAAATGAAAAAATGTGATAGGAGTCGAGAATGAAATCGTAAAGTTTGTACAATTGAAAATGTAAATGTTCATAAGAATACCAATCTTTATTTTCATTATTTACACTGGAGACAGCTACTCGTAAACTTACATTATAACCATCTTTAAGGATCACTCTCATCCCACCTTAGAATGTTAGTTCTACAACATTCAAAACTGTCGTAAACTCGCCCGTAAAATTCTCAGACCGACCGCAATGAATAATTTCTTACATATTTGATGTTTGCAAAAACGAGGGACCCAGAATATTTGTCAGGGTTTTGACAAACGCTGTCTCAGGTGTCGCTCGAGTGTTCCAATCACGAAATGGAAATTACAAGCATTCTCCCACTCAGTGACAACTCTCTCATTGCTGTACATATTTGAAACAAGTCATTACTAACCGGGCACAGTGTATAAAAATTCATTAACAATCTTTTTAGACTGTCTTTTTTGTAAATAAATTGATCGATAGTTTCGTCTTCTGTGGCATTTACGACTGTTCAAACTTCGTCCATTCCATTTCGACGCAGAAGTTTAACAAATCAGGGGGATGACGAAACAAAGCCAACAATTCCTATTTTCGCTTTCCAATTGTTTGTAGGTTGGTTGTTTTTATACCGAGGTCCTGATTGACGACCCTGACAAGTTTGAATTGGTCTGTCGTCGAACTTTTTACATGTTTTTATAACATTCATTCTTAAGCTTTTATGTTAAAATCCATGTAATATTAAAATTATTATTTTAAGTTACATTTGCAGAAACATAACTTTCTTGGGTTTAAGTATTTCTTTACTTCTTGTGTTATTTTAGTTGAGAAGTATTTCAGTACTTACATAAAATGAGAGTTATTTTTATTAATTTTAATGCTATGAAACACGAGGCCATTTTGAATATTTGCAACCGTATTATTAAGCTTCCGGCGTATTTCAGAATAACTATTATCATTTTCATGCTTATTAAGGCCAGTACATTGGTCCCGAATGAATCATAAAACTTCATTAGCCAATATCCGGCGGAGCTGCGACCACCCTAACTGTTTAAATAGCAAAATGTTGAAAAACTGTAACGAACACAAGCAGAAACGGACACCAGGCGATCGTCGGACCCTCTTACTCTCGACTAAAACTCCGTGAGGTAATCCCCTCAATAATAAATGAGACGAGCTAACTTCGCGCCTGTACCGACACTCTAGCTTTCACGGTTAAAAACTTCTAAATGATCCCATCTAAGCAAACTTGACAATGGAAAATATACTTTAGTTATTGGATTTAGGGACTGGATTCCATCAGATGCAGATGGAAGGTTTCGTCCACTGTTTGCAGACGTTGCTTTGAATTAGACATGTGTTAAAAGCTTAATGCACTTAATAGGTGAGCGCTTCTAGAATGTTGCATCAAAAGATAATATTTTTCGGTATACATTGACCGCTTTATTCAATGCCGTAAAACTCCGCAAGGCCGAGTGCCTCGTTGGAATAACCAATAATCTTTTATGAGCAAAAGAGTTGCTTAATTCGTTTTTGAAATGCCTAGGTACTATATTTTAAAACTGTTTGTATTGTTTTAAAATAAAAATAGAAACTTATTATACTTATATAATATTATAATCGCAGTAAATATTTTAAAGGCGAAAATTTGTGAAAATGTTTATTACTACTTCACGCTCAATGGCTGGTCTAATTTTTATTATATTTGGTATTTTGAAATATATTTTTGAAACAAAATTTTTCACTTCCCCCCCAAGTGGGATTCGAACCCACGACCTCTCGATATCCGTCCGAGTGCTCTAACCACTGAGCTACCGGTAAGGTTAGTCTTCTTCTTCGTCGCTGCACTCTTGATAGAGTGGTCGTGGTCGTCACTTATAGTTGAAGTGACCAGCGTAACAATTCATCGCCACTCGTCTCTAACTCCCGCATTCCTGGTGCACACGTGCAGAGGGAAGGTTAGTAATGGTGGTGAAAATTCTCATTTCTTTTTAAACTACGTGAGTCTCAGATATTTGGTACGTAGGGGTAGCTGATACCTTGGATTACCACAGGGCACTTTTTATCCCGAAAAATACGCGATTCTCGTAGGATTTTGTCAACGTTTCATAGTCAATGTCGGCTGTGTATAAATACATGAAACGGGTTTCGCTAGTAATACTATAGATAGATAATACTATCTAGTAATAAGCAGTTTCGATTAAAAAAACTTAATTTATACTTAACACTTAATTTGGTCAACTTCAACCCATCAAAAACACAAGTCTGCGCATTTTCAGCGAAAAAGAATCCCTTCGTCATAGCTCCGCAGTTCCAAGGAACACCCCTCTCCATCTCAAACAGTATTGGGATCCTCGGTGTCATATCACCCCAGAACAGCGGCTTTTGCTGTACAAGGCACAAGTGCGGCCTCATATGGAGTACTGTTCGCATCTTTGGGCCGGTGAAACTGCTGACCTGCTCAATCCTCTTGACTCCATTCAGAGGCGTGCCGTAAGACTTGTCGACAATCCCATACTATCCAGCAAGTTAGAACCACTGGCTAATCGAAGGGATTTTGGCTCCCTGTGTGTGTTCTACCGGCTCTACAATGGGGAATGTTCCGAGGAACTTTTCGATCTGGTGCCAACAGCCCAATTCCGCAACCGCACCACCCGCCGTGGGCTGGGTGCTCATCCCCACCACGTTGACCCTCTCTTGGTGTCCACGCGAAGGTTCGAAAGAACGTTTCTTGCTCGCACTATACGGTTGTGGAATGAGCTCCCAGCCTCTGTGTTTCCTTCGGACTATGACATGGGACTGTTTAAGAGGTATATTAGAGGTCTCGTCAGAGGTAGGCAACGCATTGGTAGTGCCTCTGGTGTTGCTGATGTCCATAGGCGGCGGTGACCACTTTCCATCAGGTGGCCCGCTTGCCTGTTTGTCTGCCGTATAACATAAAAAAATAAAAAATAAAATATAAAAAAAACCCCCAGACGTAAGACAAACAAAAATCACGTTTGTTCTGAGTGGAGAACAAACCTGGTGCCCTGTGGCATCGAAAGTGAAGTCAGTATCTACTTATCTACCGGACTGTAATATTCGAGGCATATTCGAGATGAAATTAAAATCATTTCCTAGCACTAATAAGAATGCAAAAATTTATAACAGTGCAAACGTACGCTATAACAATAGAAACAAAGTATAATCAAACAGACATTGTTGGTGGAACACACGAATGTAAAATTAGGAACAATATACGGAAAGCGCCTAATTAGTGATTCCATCCCAAAACTCCCAGAACTGGGATCTGAAATAAGAGCAGGATTATTTTGAAGCTGGAGTGGATATGAAGAATTTACAGGAATTATTACCTTTATTATAGTGGTCTGTGAGAATTCTATACAGGGACGTGTAGAAAGAGGAAGGAGAGACTTTTTATCAGCTGTGGGACGTAGATGACTATTAAAAAAAAACGTGTGGCACTCGGGGGACTACCGCGGTATAGCTATTGCATAGTCGCGGGCTCGAACTCACTCGTGGACGCGGCCAAAAAGCACGCTGTCTCACCAAGAATCGTGTCTAAAAGAGATAGAATCAGTTATGAGCAGTTAGCAGCTAGTCTATACGCATACGTCTAGTCACACGCACACAAATACCGTGTCGAAGTCTGCCGAATTGAAACGACGTTAGACGATGCACGGCTTTCAACGCCGCGCGGAGTGTGGGGTGTTAGGTTTATTTTCGTTACGGAATTTCTTGATTCAAAAAGCTATGCAATAGCTCAAAAATTGGACTTTTATAATTCCTGCTAGTTGACGAACGTCTTATCTCGCAAACACACACACATTCGTAACCCGAAAAAAATGCATAGAATATTTTGTCGATGATTCGTAAATTACACATACAATAAAAAAATCATGTATTCTAAGACCCAAATATAAAAGATAATGATAAAGAAAAACTCATAATTTTTAACGATGTATTACAAAATGCTTGTAAAATAGTTTTTTATTATTAGGTACATAAAAAAGAAATTAATCTGTTCGAAACGTGCAATAGTATTGTCCCACAGACTACAAATCCTGTAAAAGGGCTGTGTGTAATTACGGAGCCCTCATTCCGTATTCATGGTGTCTTATGTCATGCAAATCCGCGCGCGGCGATAGTCCGCTCACTTTGCACTCGGGAACACCACTTGTGGTTGTAATCGGTTTAGTTCCAGCTTTATATTTTTCTTGAGGTAATTTTAAACTTGTATAAATTATTATTTTTTTATTATAAAAAAAGCTATTATGAGTGTATAGCCAATTACTATCTACTTCGTCTACTTCTGTCTCATTTCTTTCTCATTAAATTCGTTATGAGTTCCAAGACAGCTGTGATTTCTCGGACCCGGACGTCAATAAGCTTCATTACTTATTGTCAATCTAAGATAACTGTTATGTCTCCTGGATCTACAGGACCCATAACGGAGGCACATTCCCTCCATGAGCTTGTCCCAGCATATTATATATTTGTATTCGTATACAATTTTTACAGATATAATTATTATGAAACATTACTTAATATATGTATACCTAAACGACACTCTTTAAATGAGACTAGTTGTTCTATTGTCTAAAGAAGCGAGCATAATATTTGCAGAAATAACATCTGTCTTAGATTATGGTACAAAATATAAGAGACAAATATTTAGAATTTAACTCACGACAATAATACGTACTTTTTATTTTTTAATAGTCATTTATATAAGGTAGGTATCCGGGTACCTTGTCACACCAATTGTGGTGTTTGTTTGTCAGTCACTTATGGGTTGCATAGTTTTAAAAAATAAATAAAATAAATAGTGACAAATCACACAGATTGAGATCTAAGCATACTTAAGGGCAGACAGACAGCGAGAAGCGATTTTGTATACAATGAAGTGATGTCGCATTAATTCACGAACAACTCTGTGTTATTATTTGTGTGTGACGGACGACCTCCGTGGCGTAATGGTTACCACGCCGGACCGCCACCCAGGAGGTCCCGGGTTCGAATCCCGGTCGGGTCATAATGAAAAACGAACTTTTTCTGATTGGCCTGGCTCTTTAGCTTTAAATGTATCTGTTATAAAATATAGTAGCGTTGAGTTAGTATCTCATCAAGAAGTTTCGAACTTACTTTGGGTTTAGCTCAATCTGTGTGATTTGTCCCTATAAAATATAATAAAAATAATAAAATATACGTTGTCGCTTATAACTTGTGGTGGAATATGCGTCACGGGCTCACGGGTTAATGCCTATTCTTGAAGATGACAATATAATTTACATAAGCCGGGATTCCCGTGACACAAAGAGCCGTAAGAGATGTCTGTTAACTAATGAACGGGGTTATGAAAGAATTTTAGATGTTTTGCTAGATTTTAGAAGTTAAATATTATAAAGGCGAAGTTTGTGTGTATGTTTGTTACCTCTTCACGCTCAAATGGCTGAGCCGAATTTTATGATATTTAGTTTGTAAGTAGCTGATATCTTGAATTAACACAGGGTTTATCCCGAAAAGTACGCGATTCTCGTAGGATTTAGTAAAAGATCTGATCGGGGAAAACCGTGGGCAGCAGTTAGTATTAAATAAATTGTACAGTCAACCAGTGAAAGAAGTGACCAGAGTAGAGAACTAAGAACAAAGATTTTAATGATAATAATGCTAAAAAGGATATTTATGAAACTTTGTAATTACATGGTACAATATGAATATTATTGATAAATAAAAAATCGAGCACCTTCACGCCATATTTAGAAGACTTGAATCATATTAACGGCCCTGCTCACATCTTTCATTGGCTGACTGTACACACATGGCTTAATTTTGCAATAACTCGGCAACGGTGCTTCGTAGAGAAAAACTTGCTGTGACCGTTGTATAGGAAATTTTACGATCCTCAATCATCTCTTACACTTTTTATCAAAAACTCTCACCGTTTTAAAGGTATACGCAAAAAACATGAAATTCAGAATTTTCAACTGGAATAAAAAACAACGATGGGGACTTTTGACATTATTGTAATGACCTTAACACAATGCAAAAATTCATCTCATCATCATTTTAGCCACAAGAAGTCTACAGGTGGCCATAGGCTTACCCAAAACATTAATTTTAACCGAAAGGAGCTAACCTTGCATTAATAACCTTACCTAATGCAAATGACTGGGCTATTAGGCCTTATAGATTTGTAAAATGACGAGTGAAAAAATGAAAATTACTAAACGGAATGTATCAATGAGCATCTGTTCGATGTCGCGTGACAAATTGTTATAACTTAAGGAAAGCAATTTAGAATCGAATTGAGTTGAGTCGGAGATGAGTTCTGCCGACCATTTCTCACCATCCTGATTGCGTGGATCTGCAAACACCTGAGGGTTTTCTACTGTAAAAATATGAGTTCACTCATTGACTAACTAGCCTTTTCTAGACAAAGTAGCAACAAGCATAAATATGACACAATTGCGTGCTATTTTAAACAAAGGAAATCATTTATTTGATAGATTAACACAACGCATTGGCGAATATAACCAGAAGTAGGACTTATTAATACCTCCAGACCAGGAAGAAAGAAATAAAGATATCCAAAGTCATGACCCGGGTTTTTTAGAAATATTCCATTTCTTTCGAAGCAAGGTCCGATAGTGTTATTTGATTGCAATGCAAATGAGTATTTTTTTTTGTTGTCTCAATGAAAATATAGGACCCAGTTAAACCCGCACATTATCTACAATATATAGTTGGTGTGTGGGTTTTCTAATGAAATGCTTAGCAGGATTTACATCTGTCGCCTTCATGATGGATGTTGACAAAATTTCCAGAATTTTGCGCTTCGTAATGAGTTTTTGGAAGTACTAAGCGTAACAAATGGTACTCATCCGTTTTTCACATCGACGACTCCCTTTCTTCGCCTTTTTTTCTGTGCCACGACACGGTGTTAATATCATTTGAATTTCACTATTTCATGTAGGTACTTCACGCAAAGGCAGGTTACCTAGCTTAGCTGATTTATTAACGATTGTTATCTGGTCAGTGTTGAAGAATTTGTTTAAAATCGCTTATCTCTTAAACCACTTTAATTTTAAAATTGTATCTGACAGAGCGAAGGTTTGAGGATCTAATAAATTTCATGTATTATAAATTTTCATTGTAATTACAGAAAGCTGTTTAAAATTTGTAGTTTTCCGTTGATTTTTTTGTAAAGTGGGCTACTTTACTAACTACTTAAACTACTTCGGGATAAGGCCACTGCACATTCCCACCGCTGTATCTCCTGTATACCCAGGATCAACAACGGTGACCTCAGATTGACAATAAGCAATGAAGCTTATTGTACGTCCTGATGGAGCAACTACAGTTGTCTTGGAACTCACAACAAACTTCATGAGAAAGAAATTAGACAAAATAGAAAATATTGAAAGGACGTGTCACCAATATCCCAATATTAGTACGGATTGTTCGATAACTAGTTCCGTAAAGCCCGCTGTTACACTGCGCTAATTATTAGCAGGCCGGTTACAACACAAATTTAGCAGTTCAACAACAAAATATTCGTCCCAATAATTTAAATTTCCCGCAATATTCCATGTTAAGGCCGTGAAACCCTTAAGTCCCGGCTTTGTTAGGGCCGCCTTGGTCTAATTACAAAGCTTACATAGCGACAATAATATTTTATTAATGAAAACAGATGTCAGATTTAGTTTTGTGCCGTTTGTTAGAAGTTAAGGCTGGACTAATTATTGCACGCATCGTATAATAAAACTATGTTTATTTTCATGTAAGTATTGCTTTTTATTTAAAGCCATACTCTAAAACATTTTTAAAAATGACACAATATATTACAGCTGTTACTGTCAAACTTAAGAAAAAAAGAGATCGCGTGAGATTAAATATGTGGAATGAAACGGAAATTCCTTCCCCTATGACGAACATAGTCGTGAGAAAAGGCTTATTTCTAAAAGATGTAAATTAAGTAATAAACATAATGAACAACATAGTAACAAACCTAATATCATAAAAGTACACGAGTACTTATTTGATCCTTATAAAAAATTAAGAAAAACAACTTACTACAAAAGCTAAAAGAGACGCTAACATTAATACTTAAAGTCTACATTCATTTTGATACTACAGAGTGTTGAAAATAGCCTTTTGCATTGGAAAAATAAGAATGAACGTGTTTTATCTAAAGTGCAATGAATGGCAAATGCACCTCTGGATTATTTCACACGCAAGATAACTTGCTTGAATTTATATTGGAAACCGTATTTGAATGTGGTTTTGCAGAAAAATCTCGTGGAAACTATTATATTGAACATTGTTGTCGGTTTTAGTGTTTCTCTTTACGTTTTTTATTATTATTCTAAAGTATACAAACGTGCCGAGGGGTCACCAGATAGTAAGCAATCACCATTATAAACATCCGCAACTCCGAGAGTGAGGAGTTGATAAGTAGAGAGTAAAAAAAGTAGTATTGTGTTTAAGTAGATAATAAACTGAGTAATTTGAACCTAAATGACCCGAATATGCAATGAAAGATGGGAAAAACAGAACTACTTCTGGAATGGAAATCCATTACCGTGTAAAAAAAAATATTGATATTTTGTGATGATAAAAAAAATGCCGACAATCAGAAGTAAACATAAAATTTTATATTATGGATATAAAATATTAAAGTTTTAGCATGTTATGACAGTGAGAAATCAACAGTTATGTACGACTTATACATACGAAGTAAATAAGTAAACATCAAATACTTTCATATTTGCAAGCGTTAATAACACCACAAAATTATTCAAATGAAAAATAATTTCCATAATATAAAACTTTTCTAATTTGCATTAGGTATTATTCCCACAAATGCAATAATTTCAGAATAAATAATTGCAGACTTCAAATAAAATAAACATTTGTATTTCAATTCTGTAAATCCAAGAGACTAAAGGTCACGCGACTTGAGGACAACCTTAAATATAAATAAAAAGTTTTTTCTGTGTACTTGACTTTTAAACAAGGATTTTAATCCCAACTTTTTACATTTACAAACTCTCTAGCAAGGAGTGAGTAATATGTTTGCTATGAATAAAATTTCAAAATTCAAAATATTTATTCAAAGAGTAGGTCCTCACTGACACTTTCTCTCGTCAATGATTACATTACAATATTAAATTATTTAAGTAATTAATCTACTCAGTAAACTACTATATAATAATTTAAGATAGACTTCTAAGTTAAGTTTAATGGTTTAGTTGAAGATGGTTATAATAATAGAATAGACCACCAAATTCTTTGATCCCCTACTAATACATAATGATACTTTTATACTTTGGGTAAAATAAAAAATAAAATTAATATTATACACGGCGAAATCGAGAACGAAGAAATAGATTATAATATATATAGGTACCCACCTACCTGTTTTACCACATTTACTGCGAATTAATGAATTTGATTTGATTTGATTTAGATCTTCAGCACGACACGATAAAAGAGATGAATTGTTTTTTATTTAAATTTTATATCGAAGATCTTTTTATAAGCTGACTCTAAAGAAATATCTAATAATTTCTAAGAGCACGCAAGAAAACCTAAAAAGAAAACCCTTTAATTTTTTTTTAGGATAAATAATTTTATTTTTCTGAACTGCTAGTACAACTCCAATTTTACCTATATTTGAATGACTGTTAATAAGCCAAAAATCTTGTTTAACTAATTTATTTACAGCAAAATGTATAAATTTCTGCCGCAATCTTATGAATAAAGGCACACGATAAATAAACCTTTAAGTCTCCCAAGGTTATCTTTTTAAGGAGAGCAACAGCGTTGTTAAGAAGTGCTGTAAATTTAATTTTATTGCCGAATACTTATAAAATTAAGCAATTGCTGGCCCGCGGGGAAGCAATGAAACATTGGATAAGATAAGCAATGGCTGCTCTGTTAAGGGTTAACTACAACCCACTGCTTGAAAGGGAATAAAATTCCATTTGAATTTTGCTTATAGATGAAATTTTATTTTATCTGCTTCATAAAAAATACAAAATTAAATCAAAGTATATAGGTAATGACACCTCAGCCACAAGAAGTCCACTGCTGAACGTATGTCTCCCCCAAACGTTTCGGTTGGCAGCGGCCTGCAACCAGCAGCTTCCAACGATTTTTCTTAGATCGTCTGACCACCAGTATAATTATAATCAAGAGCAACAGAGAAAATACAAACAAACTTCTCCCAAATATGTTTTTATTCCATTTACGTTATGTCGTTTAGAGTATTGTCAATAACGTGGTCAAACACCAGAGTCTAAGGAACAAGACGAGTTTTCATCAAGACAACCGTGCAACGACATAGATCAAAATACCTATAATATTTTATGTTCGTCATTCCTCTGCGCACAGAATCATTTATAAGTTCCATACAGCTTATAGTTGACAGGCAACCTGAAAATGATTGCTTTACATTGATAAGGACCACAAATGATTTCAATGAGTAAGGAGAATTGATATTGGAACTTTTGTCAAATATTGCAATATAGAAAAAAAAAGTTGTAGCCAATTATAAGATAATAAAACATTCAGTAAAATGAATCAAATCTATTCAATGGACAAAAATCTATACAGCAAAGTAAATTTTACAAGGGTTCCTACAAAATGTTAATAAAACTCTTGTAAAAATAGACAGTATGTTACTTTTATCGGCGCCGCGTGCAATATCCATTGCGGGAGTGTGTTTAATATTTCATGTAGCGGTTAAGTTATCGTCTGTACGTGTGCAGGCTGGTGATTGATCTCACTTGCCGCCTGTTTTATAAATACATCGCTAGTTTTCACTTACATTTACTTTTCTACAATTTTCGTTTTAGTTTTGTTTTCTAATTTTCAAATTTTATTAATTATCTACATCTACACTCCTTTTTGCGTTGAGAGTTTTATTGTTTATTATCCAAAATTATGTCCAAAATATCGAGCATTTTATATCCTCTTAATTATTTCTGTCTTTCAGCAATTCGGAGAAACAATTCTAAAAAAAAAATCAAAAATGTAACACAATTTGATATTTTACATTAGTCATAATGATACAACGAGAAGAAGTTAGTGATATACCTTCTAATAAAGGTTAGGTCAAAATGAAAAAAAGAACTGGTAAGGTGAATGAATGAATGATAAACCAATAAGAAAGCAAAAGGATAAGCAGTCTTATAGCAAGTATTTGCAGCCTTTGTACTAGGAAGTAAGTGAGGCCATACCGGTTAAACATTATATCACCCAAGACGATGAACACTCGATCAAAAGTTGCGAAGCACAACAACATAATATGTGCCAAAACCGACGCTCGCCGCACTCCCTATAATATTCATAACCTTATACAATGTAGTTTGTATAGTTGAGAACTTGGAAAACACGGATATTGAGAAGGGAGTAAAACAGAACTGGGAGCGGAATTTTAATATTCCTTTTAACTCCTCTAGTAGAATAGATGACAATAGCTTCAGTATCACACTATTCGATTCTATTATCAGTGTTAAACTTTAACTTACCTGATGAGCCGCGTGTTAGAGTGCCTATATGACGATAAAGCTTCTTCAAATCTTATGTTATGCACTGAAACCACCTTTCTCCACCTGTGGCGTGATAGAGCATATGGCTAGCTCGACCAGGGAAGTACCACAAAATATCGGCGTAAAGCAGTCATATTTTTCATTCAGAGTGAAA
Organism: Endotricha flammealis; assembly: GCA_905163395.2. Classification (NCBI taxonomy): domain Eukaryota; kingdom Metazoa; phylum Arthropoda; class Insecta; order Lepidoptera; family Pyralidae; genus Endotricha; species Endotricha flammealis. The sequence goes on along the minus strand of LR990854.1, from coordinate 17,989,830 downwards.
GAATTCCTTCTCGTTATATCTTGCCTCCTTATTCCCTTTTTTGTAGCAGCCAAAGCATTGCTAGTGCAGTTAGTATTACTGATATTCATAGGTAACCACTTTCCATCCTATCAAACCGGCATGCTTGTTTGCTTGCGGTATGACATAAAAATCCTATATTTGTATTTTGTATATAACCAGACTAAGTCTTATACCTTGTACCAAACTTAACTACTTTGTGCCCTCGGGTATTGTTTATCATATTATATAAAAATTCTAACTTTACTTTGAAATTCGTCTACGGAAATATTTCACAGGAATGTATTAATAAATAAACAATTATTATTGTACAAACTATATGATTCAAAACATACTTTTTTTTTTTAATTGCTGTTTTATTTTATTTTTTATTCTTGTTTCAATGTTTACTTTTATTTGTCGTAATTGTAACTTATGTCATTACCATTTTAAAAGAGCAAGTGCTAAGTTTCTTGCCGGTTCTTCTTAGCACAAATCTGCCGTCTGAACTGGTGGTAGGGAAAAAAAAGTGACGATTCGAAAGTGCTTGTAATATGCCTATTTGAATAAAAATATTTTGATTTGATTTGATTTAATTCTGTTGGTATAAGAAAAACTTGAAATAATCTAGTAAAAAATATATTTTGACTTTAAAAATCCAGGAGGTAGGAAATAACTAATTAAAAATAAATATTTCTGTAGATGTAACGCACGAGTAATTATAATTATTCATATAATATATCATTATAATGTCATCACAAGGTTAATTTATCTTGTAAGTACTTTAATCAATTTACTTAATTATTACACTTGTACAAACAAGTGTTTTTGATCATAAGATACAAAAAATTGATTTCCATTATTTTCAAGCCGCCTGAAGGTCTGGACTTGGCTTAACGACTGTCATGCATCGACAACAACCGCGACCAACGGCTTAACGTACCCTTAAGAGCATGGAGAAGCTCGAGATAAAAAAAAACATCCAAACACTGTGTAGGGTTGACGTTGCTTGAGTAGCGTGTTCGCTTTTGATTATGACATACAGCGACGCTGTCCAGCTCCTCAGCTCTAGATATCTTTTTCATTAAATTTATTTCCCCATTTTATATTGTCGATCTTATGAGCACGGTGAATAATCTCACAATTCTATATTATGATTGGAACCCAAGGGTCATTTATTAGGAATCCATCTGATCGAAAGACGTCGCTTGTCGAATTACGAGTAAACTTATCGAATAAACTATCGCTCTCTGTGATTGCTCCAAGGCTTCACTGCAAATCTTATTAGTGATATTGGATCCAAAATAACAGAATTTTATATGAAAAGATTATACTTGACTTGAAATTTTATATGATGGGTAAAAATAATTAAATGTATTGTAAGGATTCATTTGTGCCACAGGTTCTGATATTGGACGACGTAATTACGTTGAAAGCAAAGAAACGCACCAATTGTTTCTTTCTTTTCTTTTCTACAAATAACTTTTTTCTAATTTTTGAATGGACATTTTGTAGCCGGATCGCAGAAATCTTGTGCTACTACATCAAGCCGCTGCAGAAGAAGAAGAGTCACTCCGCGTAGAATTAACAGGGGTGCTACAGTGCAGGGGCTTGCAATTCAGCCTAGGACAACACTGGGAGAGGAAGCTCGAGCAACACTTAATGTTATGTAAGAGTCTAAGGAACCGTCCTGGAATGTTAGTTCTAATACCTACTAAAAATATTGACAGTTAATAATACTCAAAATACACAAAAAAAAACAGTTAAGTATTTCTGTTATCAATAGTTCCTAAAATTTCTGTCTATATCTATATATATAAAAGAAAGTCGTGTTTGTTACAACACTTATAACTCGAGAACGGCTGGACCGATTGCCATGGTTTTTGATTTGTTGGATTTGTTTCCGTCCCGAATAGCAGAATACATCTTAAAAACAATGAAAACTCGATTAGGGGTAGGGTAGGGGTAGGGTAGGGGTAGGGTAGGGGTAGGGTAGGGGTAGGGTAGGGGTAGGGTAGGGGTAGGGTAGGGGTAGGGTAGGGGTAGGGTAGGGGTAGGGTAGGGGTAGGGTAGGGGTAGGGAAGGGTAGTGCCTCTAAGGCAGAACAAAGTTTGCCGGGTCAGCTAGTCTATATACGTAGGTCACTCGATAAGTTTTGAGATACACGTAATTTAAAAATGGAACGCATCTGTATTTTATATTTTTAAAAAGCAAATTTTTAACAATAGAACGCAAGTAGCCAGATTGTTGCTAGTTTAAAAAAACATAATGTACCTGTCATTTTACTACGACTGTTCCCGCGTTTTTCTTTGCAACGATGGAGAATAACCGCGAACATTTGCGTGTTATGATATTTTATGATTTTAAATTTTGTTTGACCGAAAAACTTAGCCTTCAATGATTACAATCAGCGTTAGGGGAGTCTGCCCCATCTCGAGCAACAGTTTTTAGATGGTTCAGTGAATTTAAAAGGGGTAAAACAAACCTCGAAGATGACCATAGAAGTGGTCGCCCGCAAACGGCAGTATCTGCAGAAAATGTGTGGTCTACTGAAATGATGGTGCGAGAAGACCCCCGAATTACTTCCTCGGACATCGAGAAGATTCTTGGCATTAGTTCGGGGAGCGTTAACATTATTTTGCATCAGCATCTTGGAGTGAGAAAGCTTTGTTGTCGTTGGATCCCGCATTTGCTCTCAGACGCTGAAAAACAGGTACGTGTGGATTGGTGCCGCCAAATGCGTCTACGATTTGAAAACGGAACGTCAAGACGTGTTTCGGAAATCATCACAGGCGACGAAACGTGGATCTATCAATATGATCCGAAAAATAAGAGACAGTCGTCAGTATGGGTCTTTTCAGAAGGAAAGTTGCCGACAAATCTGCAAAGACCTCGTAACGTTGGTAAAAAAATGGTGACTAGTTTTTTTTCTCGCAGCGGGCATGTATCGACAACAATGTTGGAAAATCATAGATCTGTTAACTCGGAATGGTGTACAACAGTAGCATTGCCGAAAGCTTTCCAAGCTCTGCGAGAGAGGAGACCAACGACTGGGTTTCGGGGAATCAATCTGCATCACGACAACGCTTCGTCAAATACATCCCTCTGAACAAAGGCGTTTCTTGAGAAATCCGGTGTTAAAACCTTGCTCCATCCACCGTACAGTCCTGATTTAGCTCCCTGTGATTTCTTTTTGTTCCCGATAATCAAGGAAAAAATAAAAGACAAATTTTTTTCGTGTGCCGAAGAGACCGTGGCGGCTGACGAAGTCGCGATTTCGGACCTATTTGATCAAGACTGGCAAAAGTGTTTTAGTAGTTGGTTTAGGCGAATGGAACTTTGTATAGAGAATGAAGGAGAGTATTTCTAAAAAATGGAAAATAAATATTGTAAATATCTTGTATAGTTTTTTCTTGTCTCAAAACTTATCGAGTTACCTACGTATATAAAAGAAAGTCGTGTTTGTTACAACACTTATAACTCGAGAACGGCTGGACCGATTGCCATGGTTTTTGATTTGTTGGATTTGTTTCCGTCCCGAATAGCAGAATACATCTTAAAAACAATGAGGGTAGGGGTAGGGTAGGGGTAGGGTAGGCGTAGGGTAGGGGTAGGGTAGGGGTAGGGTAGGGGTAGGGTAGGGGTAGGGTAGGGGTAGGGTAGGGGTAGGGTAGGGGTAGGGTAGGGGTAGGGTAGGGGTAGGGTAAGGGTAGGGTAGGGGTAGGGTAGGGGTAGGGTAGGGGTAGGGTAGGGGTAGGGTAGGGGTAGGGTAGGGGTAGGGTAGGGGTAGGGTAGGGTAGGGGTAGGGTAGGGGTAGGGTAGGGGTAGGGTAGGGGTAGGGTAGGGGTAGGGTAGGGGTAGGGTAGGGGTAGGGTAGGGTAGGGTAGGGGTAGGGTAGGGGTAGGGTAGGGGTAGGGTAGGGGTAGGGTAGGGGTAGGGTAGGGTAGTGCCTCTAAGGCAGAACAAAGTTTGCCGGGTCAGCTAGTTTAATATAAATATCTTTCCAAAGCTGATTTCTTTCAGGGTTTGGTATCGGTCCCATTCTCAATTCATCTCCAATGTACAACATCAATTTATCTCTGTTGCTTGGTGGCCATTTTACGAACAGTTTCGAATCCTGAGGTGTTGGATCTTTTAGGAAATATGTATTGTTTTTATATGTGCTATATAAAAAAAACATTGTATTTTTTATATTATTATATATTTTTTAAATCCCAAACGGACATCACAAAATGTTTGTAATTATGAGTATTGCAAACTTTTTATAAAAATAATATCCTTAGTCCTTACTAATATTATAAATGAGAAAGTGAGTTTGTTTGTTTGTTTGTTATTCCTTCACGGCTTGACTAATCAGCCGATCATTATGAAAATATTGTATATATATTGTCAGGGGTAACATAGGCTACTTTTTATCCCGTGAAAGTATGTCATTCCAATGGGAAAATATTTTTTCTACTATAGAGGGCGCTGGCTGGCTCGGCCAACAGATGGTGCCACAAGTCGCGCGTATGGGTTGTTTTGTTGTCAAACGAGATCTATGTCATAAAATTAACGCGAGCGAAGCCGCGGGCAAAAGCTAGTTATTTTATATTTATCAATAGTTAGTGTAATTAGTTCGTCTATATTTAGAATAAATATCTTTCCAAAGCTGATGTCGTTCAGGGTTTGGTATCGGTCCCATTCTCAATTCATCTTCAATGTACAAGAACTTTAATTCATCTTTGTTGCTTGGTGTCCATTTTACAAACAGTTCTGAGTCCGGAGGTGTTGGATCTCTGTAAATAATTTTACCAATTTTATAAAAAAAAATTCACAGATTTCGTGCTTCACACGACTATCGTGCACATTGGAAATGAATCTACGGAATTCGAAAAAATATTGTCGCTGAGCGACGAGGAGCTCGATGGCGTCGGAGGAGCTCGATGGCGTTGCTGTGTGGTGTGTCGCACTCTAATATGAACACGCAAGTTAAGCAACATCGACCCTAGCCAGCGTCTGGATAGGTTTTGTTATCTTGAGCTTCTCCGTGCTTCGGAGGGCACGACCCGTGGGCACGACCCTTTCTTTATAAGGCAGCGGGAATATATTATTTCCCATCATATTTTTTTGGATTTTTTTTGAAAACGAAACTAGTGATCGAATTTATTCCTATGGCAACAAATTGTGGATTTCATATTATTTTTTTTTATCTAGGAGTTAAGAACGGACGTCATAATATTTTTTTATCTGTGACAGTTACAAGTTTAAAAACAACTTAATTTCGACACCTGCTGTTAAATCTTTATGCATCTTCAAATTTTGCGACTTTCGAAAGATAAGTTGTTATTAAACTTAATGTCTTATGTATATTGCATTTGGAATAAGTTTTTCGAGGCCTTTCTTACACTCTTTTTTTGTGGTGTAAAAATATTCCCTTTGCCCGTGGGGTGACCGAATTCAAATTCAAAACTTTATTTAGAGAATAAGCTTTCACAAACACGTTCTCTTGTCAGAGTATACAGTTGTAATAAATGATTTGTATAAATCTCGCACGAGACGAGCACTACCTACCTTTTCTCGAAACGCTTCGTCGTTTTTTTGAACTCTCATAACTTTGTTTTGGATGATGCTAAATAGTTAAAAATTTCAAGATATAATGACACTTGTACAATCATTAAACATAAAGTTTGAATATCGTAGCTATTATTCTTTAGATTTTATTAATGTCTTAAAACCCCCGATTTCGTCACTTGCAAGTGTAGAGTTTGTGAAGTTAGGCCTTGTAGAGGTAGGGCGTGTAGAGTTAGAAGCTTGGCTCTACATGAGATCTGATAACTTTTTGACTATGCGAGTCTACGTCTATTTCGGAAACAAAAGCAAAATGACCACTGGTAAAATAAATGGCGAAAGAAAACCTGTTACGCTCTTTTTTGGCATTTATAAATATATTGTGTTTTTTTTACCATAAAATTTAAAACTAGGTACATACAACATTACGTCAATAAATAGTGCCATTCATAAAATTAAATCTAAAATATAAAATTCTAAATCGGTGTTAAAGATAGGAGCAGACCAGGCCCGCAAGGCAGCAATCGTTCTCGTGTATTTTCGAGTTGACGTGAGAGTCAGCCTGCCAGCCCCCATTACTGGGCTCACCATCAACAATATTATGAACAATATTGAAGGGAACAACAGTAACCCGACCCACAACGCCACCGCCAGTTTGGACAATTTGCGAGTATGACGTGCCCGTACACATTAACATCCTTGTCACCAATTATTTAATCTAAATTATATTAAAATGTAAATAATATAAAAAACAGCCCCATTTGGATAACACTACGACACGTGTACATAATACAATAATATTGAACACAATTTTTTATTTAGGTAATTTATTGAACATTTACTGGCTTTTCACGACAAGTTTTAGCATTTCACCTTTGCCAGGGAGACCTTTCATTTAGATACTCGTTGATAGTATAGTACGCTTTACTGGTTAAGAATTTTTGACATTTTATTTAAATCGATTATTGGGCAATTTTTTTTATTTATTCTGGAATTTTATTATACATAATGCAAACTTTGAATCATAAATAACTTGCCCGCTTTCCTATGCCTGAATTTAGGAGCAGCTAATTTATTTCTGTGACGCGTATTGAAATTATGAATATCCACACCTGGTCATAGTCATGAATGTTTTTACGAACAAACATGATGCTGTCAAGAATGCACTGAGATGCCACCGTGAGAATATTAGTGCTTTTGAAAAACTCGCGAAGAGACTCTCGGACCACGTTAATCCTATTTCCTTTCTTGCTTATTACAGACTATCTGTCAAATGAGTAGGAGTAGAGAATACTTAACGACTAGCTATGCCCGCGGCTTCGCCCGTGTGGAATTGGACTTATGACTATAATAGTATAGACGGATTTAACAGTCTCCTATTACTACTGCTATTAGTTTTTCCCCGAGACGTCAGTGTTCTTTATTGCTCATTGTCTATTTGCTCGCCGCTGTGGTTTATTTCATTTTATCGTACCTAATCAAAGTACCTAATGTAAAATAATTATGAAAAATTAAAATTATATTAAAATTGAAATCGTCAGCTCAGTTATACTAAAAAACTTTCATAGTGCGATTCAGAATCTAACAGTGCCATCTAGTGAATTTGAGAGGAACAACATTTTAAATGGTTAACTCAAGTAAAAAAAAACTTTCATACACAGCGCTACTGAATTTAAAAATGGTCGTTATGAGATATCGGGCGATTCCGACTCTGCAGTGAGTGACAATTTTAAAATTCTTAGGCTGTTGAAAATTTAAATGATAACTTCTATTCCTGACATCCGGTTCGATTCGGTTCGGTCCGGTTCGGTTCGGTTCGGTGGTCCGGTTCGGTCCGGTCCAGTTTAGTCTGTTGTCGGTAGTTATGGTGTACCAAGTCTCAAGTTTGTAAGTGCGAGAAATATTTTTTTCTTACATAGTCAGGGTAGAGACCTTTAAATGACCATGACTTATTTTCCTGACATCCGATTTAAATGCGACAAAACCTATATTCTGCTCCAAGCCGAGCTCTATCTTCCTTAAGTTAAAACAGCATTAAAATCCATTCAGTAATTAAGAAGATGTGCGCGTTCAAACAGACAGACAAAAAAAAAATTTCTTTGCTTTTGTTACCTTTCTCTAACGGTTCCCTCTCCATTTTTGCCAAATATGTTCAGACATATAGGGGTCTACTGTTTTATTATATGTTTATAGATTTACAAATAGTCAACGAATTGGAAGACATATTTTGTCTTCCCGATGTATCTGATGATGGTTTTGATACTGTATTGAACGATCCTAAAAAACTATGACGAGCCTAATGACAGGCCTATGGCACCGACACCTGATCCACCTAGCAGCATAATACCTCTCGAAAGTCGAACCTAGCAGTTCATCTGTTGATTTTTCATCTATCCCTCCGTCCTCCGTCGTCCCATCCCAACGCGATCGTTCTAGGCGGGCAGCAAGATTTGAAATTTTACCCAATATATCTGGTACTCAGCAGACCTCAGAACCTCAAGCCACAGGGGCAGAGGGGATATTTTTACCACCGTGTTTATATTACATAAAACATAAAAAAAAATCTAAATACATAGTTTTTTTAATCTACCCTAGATGCTTATGTCCTATAAAGGGTTAAGCCGTCGGTCCCGGCTGTTTTCGATGGATGACAGTCGTTAGGCCAAGTCGGTGGCCTTAGGGCGGTTTGAAAACACCGACCTCTGCCAATCCATCATTGGAGCAGCGTGGCAGAGTACGCTCTAATCACCTTCGACTGAAGGGAGACCCGTATCCCAGCAATGGGATAAGGAAAAGGTTACAAAATAAAACTACAACGTTTTTGACTTTGTTCAAAAAGGTTAAGCTACAGGGCAAACTCTTAACCCGATCATCTTTGTTTTAGGCTCAAATTATAGCTGACTAAATTGTCCAGACGAGTTTTTCTCAAATTTTTGATATCATTCTTCGTTTCCAAAATATCGAGCGCCAAAATCAAAAATTCGGAAAGAAATGATATTTATTTTCACAATTTCGGTCATAACTTTTTTCGTTTTTGACTTTCTCAAATAATTCTTTTTGCACCTTACAGCTCTCGTGAATACGCGTCTTTTGAGCCTTTTATGAATATCATATCTTCACAACTCTCCGAGATATAAGGGGATCGCACTTTTTCGTGAAATCGATGCCTATACTGAAGCGAACGAAAAGACATTTCCAATGTCAAAATATAAACAACCATGTACATAGATTCATAATCTGATGCCAAAGTAACAAAGTTTGTGCTTGTATTAAAGGTGCTGAATGATTATCAATATTATGTATTTTTCCCTTATTTTGTACAACATTGTACCAACACACTCAATAAAAACAAAAACATTCATCAAACCGAATAATGTTTCTCTCCAATCCGATCAAAATTCCTTTGATACGGGAAAAAGAATCTACAACTATCACATATCGGCAAATCAAAAAATAATCTTACCCGTAAGTTGCAAAATTAGTCCACATTTTAGTTATTTTATCTATAACAGCTTGATCTTTTTTGCCAATTCTGTACGGCAATAACCGTGCATCAAAAAGATAAAATAGCTCATCTCCATGAGAAGCACCGGGCACATCTTTGTATTTAGTATGATCTTTAAGGAAATTTCTGCCTCCATCGTAATTGAAAAGATAATTGTAAACAGGAGCATTACTATTTGCTATAAGCAGTTCACTTTCTAAAATAACAGGCATTTCAAAGTAAAGATCTGTAAGAATATCTTTCATTTTCAAAACGTTCTTCATACTTATATGTTCTTTTCCAAAATAATATTCCTTGACCAGTTTATCTACAGAAGCAGCGTCATCTTTGTTCTTAAATTCTAAATCAGAACCAAATATAAAACGTTGGTTATAAGCATCTAAACTTTTTTCATTTTCATCATTAACTAAAAATATACCGTCCTGCCCATTTGAACCATAAATAAGAGAAATGTTTTTCGGTTTATTGAAAAACAAATTATATGGAGTTTCAGTTAAAACTGCTTCGATATCTGGTAATGGTTTTTCAACACATGGTAAATACAGAAACGACGGGTCAGAATACATTTTTAACGGTCTTTTCATATTTAATCCTACTAATTTTTCGTATGGTGTCTCTGAAAGTATTTTGTAAATTTCATGTGGATCGTTTGTATCATACCCTAATTCTTTAGCCAAAAGACTAGCAATCAATACAGGGTTTTTATCTAGAGAATAAAGCGCTAACGCTGACCCACTTTGAACAATTGCTTTCTTGAATAAGCCTTCAGTGGCTTCACTTGCTATAAATAAAGATACACAGGTAGCTCCGGAGCTCAGACCAAATATAGTTATATTATCGGGATCACCACCAAATGCTGCAATGTTCTTCTTAACCCATCTCAGTGCAGCTATTTGATCTTTTATACCAGCATTGCCTGGCGCCTCTTTTATACCCAGACAAGTGAAACCCAATACACCAAGTCTATAGTTAAATGTTACTATTATAACATCATGTTTTAGTAGGAATTCTGGTCCAAAGGCGTGTTTCCCTCCACTTCCCAGTACAAATGCTCCACCATGAATAAAAAACATTACTGGAAGTGGTTTTCTGATCATGGCTGGTACGTAAACGTTAACTTTGAGACAATCTTCTGAACCTATGAGAAATCCATTTAAGATTTGAGGACAACAGTAGTAATCTTCTGTTGCTTTATAAACTCCTTCCCAAGGAGGAGGTGGGTATGGTGCCTGAAAATCATACTCCCTTGTTATTATTATTATTTATTTGGATTTTATTTAATTCTCCTTAAAAACTGTCTGGAAAAGTAATTGATGTGCAAAAGTGACAAGCATAATTTTAGATAAGCCCTTTGTTGATGTAGATTATTAAATATAAATCTTATTTATTCCCATTTTCAAATCATTTTGCGTGCGCAAACAAACAAGCGAAGGTATGATTGAATCCTTAACGAAAATCTGGTTGCACGGACAACCTCGTGCCCACTAACTCAGCATGAATAACAGCAGTTGGAGATGGCACTTTTGGTTAACGCATGAGTATGATAATAATGACAATTAAACAAATGCTAACAATATCATCCTACTTAGTTTTGTAGACTTTTTTTATTTTTTATTATTATAAATTTTTCATTATTATAGACACTAATCACTTACACTGTACATATTAATCTTAATAACTACAAACTACCGACCGACTTACACTCGAGAGAAGCAAGCGTGCACTTAATATTTTGCCTTCTTTTTTGTTAGGTATCTTTTTCTATTTTCTTAGTATAATATTAATTGTATTATTAATTAATGTTGAAACCATACATATATACATAATTTAATTTAAGTCTACTTAGGAAGAGCGGATACTCCAAACACAAGTACATTACGTACTCAAATGGAGGCTCCAGCCACAATGTTGTTACCCTTCTGTTGATTGAAAATAAACATTTTTCTTTTTTTTTTTCATTTTTCATTATAATTTTTGTTCTATTCATTTATTTATTTACTAGCGTTAATTATATTTTCTTAATTCTGAGAGTATTAAAAATTTTTAAATATATAAATAGGTAGATATATAATTAGATCTAGATTAGTCTTTGGATAGTAGGTTATACAGTTCTTTTTTATATCTTCCAACACTACTTGCAAAAATATCCAGTTCGTTAAATTTCTTATTGAAACTCTTTGCCATGCGTTTTAATGGTGAATGTCCTCCAGCATTAGTGCGGTTAGGGGAGATAGCAAATAGCGGGTTGTTCCACGCAACACGCCGGTGGACTGGTGTGGTGGCATTGTGTAACCCATAAACATACACTTTTTGTTAAAATTATGGTTATTTATAACTCGTATAAAAATAACCATAATTTTAACAAAAAAAAATCAGCATAGTGTTTTTAGTGAGTTGCCCAGGAATGACAATATACAAGAAACACTATCTTGATATACACTTCAGTTACAAAATAATACAAAACATTAAACGAATATAAACAAACGCTTACCTGAAACCTATTGGTTGTGTTAGCGGTACCGTAAGGTATTCCTATGTATTCGAAAAACGATCCATCTTCACTGATTTTACCGCTTAAAATTCCTTGCTCTATCTTTACTTCTGGTGCTGGCTGGTCCACTAAATTCATAGCAATTAGTGTGAAAAAGAATATTCTATTTTTGTACTTCATTTTGACACAGTTCTATTAATTGTTACATAATTATTACTCTAAATAGGACATTGTATTTCTATTATTGTGAAAGATAAACGTAAAATAATAGAATTTTCAAATCAAATCAATCAAATAAAAATATTTTTATTCAAATAGGCATATTACAAGCACTTTTTTTTTTACTTGTAAAACAGCTATAACACGATATTATTATCCTTAAACTGGTTTTAATGTGCATAAGATAGACACTTAAAAGATAGACAAAAAGACTTATTACGCCAGTTGTGGTTCTCTACAAACAATGAAATAAAATCACACCTGATAAAATAAGAAATGTTTATATAAGAATTTTATCAGGCTATCTGTCTTTCGAATCGAATAAGTATCATAATAATCCATGGAAAATTTTATTCTCTGAGTCTAAAAGTCTGGATAAGGCGATGACCAGACAGGATTTTGGCTTTTAGTTACATACATTTATATATTAAATATGGACTAGTCTATAAATGAACGATTTCTTTTCATATTAATAAAACCTACACAACATTATGTTTCAAAAATTCTAAATGATTTAGTGATAAGAATTAAAAAATTATTTAAATCAAATAAATTGTTTCTAATGTCAATAGTTAGTGTAATTAGTTCGTCTATATTTAGAATAAATATCTTTCCAAAGCTGATGTCTTTCTGGGTTTGGTATCGGTCCCATTCTCAATTCATCTTCAATGTACAAGAACTTTAAATCATATTTGTTGCTTGCTGTCCATTTTACTAACAGGTTTGAATCCGGAGGTGTTGGATCACTGAAAATAATTTTATTCAATTGTAAAAAAAATGGAAAAACAATTTTTATTTTATGAAATAATAATAAAATCATGTTCATCGATGCCACGACAAAGATTGAAACTGAAACTACTTGTATTCATGGTGCTGAATGATTATTAATACATGTATTTTTGTACAATATGGTACCTATACAAAACATACTCAATACAAACACAAACATTCATCAAACCGAATAATGTTTCTTCAATGTGGAAATCAAAATTACTTTGATACGGGAAAAATAGTCTACAACTATCACATATCGGAAAATAAAAAAATAATCTTACCCGTAAGTTGCAAAATTAGTCCACATTTTAGTTACTCTGTCTATTACAATTTGATCTTTCTTGCTAATTCTAAACGGCAATAACCGCGCATCGAATAGGTAAAATAAATCATCTCCATGAGAAGCACCGGGCACATCTTTGTATTTAGTACGATCTTTTAGGAAATTTCTGCCTCCGTCGTAATTGAAATGATAATTGTAAACAGGAGCATTACTATTTGCTATTAGCCATTCAGTTTCTAAAATAACAGGCATTTCAAAGTAAAGGTCTGTAAGAATATCTTTCATTTTCAAAACGTTCTTCATACTTATACGTTCTTTTCCAAAATAAAATTCCTTGACTAGTTTATCTACAGCAACGGCGTCATCTTTGTCCCTAAATTCTAAATCGGAAGCAAATATATAACGTTGGTTATATGCACTTAAACTTTTTTCATCTTCATCATTAACTAAAAATACACCTTCCTGCCCATTCGAACCATAAATAATAGGAATGTTTTTAGGTTTGTTAATAAACAAATTATATGGGGAGTCAGTTAAAACTGCTTCAATTTCTGGAAATGATTTCTCAACACATGGTAAATGCAATAATAACGTGTCAGAATGTGTTTCTAAAGGTCTTCTTAGTCGTATACCTACGAATTGTTTATACGGTATCACGGAAAGTATTTTGTAAATTTCATACGGATCTTTGGTATCATAACCTAATTCTTTGGTCAAAAGACTTGCAGCCAATACAGGATCTGTATTTAAAGCCCAATGCGCTAATCCTGATCCGCTTTGAACAATCGCTCTTTTAAATAAACCTTTTGTAGCTTCACTAGCGATTAATAAAGATATAGAGGTGCCTCCAGCGCTTTCACCAAATATAGTCACATTATCAGGATCTCCACTAAATGCTGCGATGTTCCTCCTAACCCATCTCAGTGCAGCTATTTGATCTTTTATACCAGCATTGCCTGGAGCCTCTTTTATGCCCAGACAAGTGAAACCTAATGCACCAAGTCTATAGTTGAATGTTACCAGTATAACATCATGTTTTACTATGAACTCTGGTCCATAAATAAGTTTCCCTCCACTACCCATTACAAATGCCCCACCATGAATAAAAACCATTACTGGGAGTGGTTTTCTTGTCATGGCTGGTACGTATACGTTAACTTTGAGACAATCTTCAGTGCCCATGACAAATATTCTAGCATTTTGAGGACAAGAATATTCTTCTGTTGCTTTGTAAACGCCTTCCCAAGAAGGCGGTGGGAAAGGTGCCTGAAAATTATATTACCATAATATTTACTTACATGACAATTATTCCGCCAGAGAGAGAAAAACACCAGACACCAAACAAATAGACTAACGCTCACCTGAAACCTATTGGTTTTATTAGCGGTACCGTAAGGTATTCCTATGTATTCGAAAAACGACCCATCCACACTAATTTTACCACTCAAAATCCCTTGCTCTATCGTTATCTCAGGTGCTGGCTGGTCCACTAAGTTCATAGCGATAAGTGTAAAAAAGAATATTTTATTTTTGTACTTCATTATGACACAGTTCTATAAATTGTTAAACGAATACACTAAACAGGACTTTGTATTTATTTTATCACTAATGATAAATGTACAATAATAGAGTTCTACTTATTAAACAGCCGTAATGCGATAGCATTGCTTTTCAACTGACTTAAATTTTTTGCTCATGCACTATGATAATAAATGACTGATAAAAACACTATTATGTAGATAACAAGATAAAAGTCGAATTTACGCTATGAACAGTTAGTCCTATAGTAATGGTTCTGAACAAAGTACGATATTAAAAATAAACCTGATTTTATAAAAGCGAATAAGGGCAAGTAGGACTCGTACACCGAGGATTGCGTGTAAATGCATAGAAAAAACTACTTGCATATTAAGGATTTTTTTAATTACTTGTGACATAATTTAAAAATATGTGTGATCAAAATTAAAATAATGTTAATTGATGCGTTACATTTATTTCAATCATCCAACAACATTTAGACGCTTGGTACAGGTTTTTCTAAAAACAAAATATTTTGGAATAAATACGTTTCATTTTTACATACAGCCAAATATTATGCTATGCTTTAGCATAATATTTAGAGACACTATCCGAGCACCTGCATTGAAAAGCAATTTAAGTCTATAGTCAATAGTTAGTGTAATTAGAACGTCTATATTTAGAATAAATATCTTTCCAAAGTTGATGTCTTTCTGGGTTTGGTATCGGTCCCATTCTCAATTCATCTTCAATGTACAAGAACTTTAATTCATCTTTGTTACTTGGCGTCCATTTTATTAGCAGATTTGAATCCGATAGTGGTGTTGGATCTCTAAAAGCAATTATCTTTTTTAAGTCTATAAAAACTATATACCTATTTCTATAGTTAGGCTCTCCTTACTAAGTGTTGTGATCATTCCAAATTAAAAATGGGATCCGAACTCACGTCCTCTTGATATCCGGCTGAGCGACCACTGAGCTACAGGGACGATTAGTAATGGTGGTGAAATTTCTCATTCGATCAAACTGCGTGTGTCGCTATTTAAAAAAAAATTGAGGAGAAATCCATACTAATATTATAAATGCGAAAGTAACTCTAGTCTGTCTGTCTGTCTTTCTGTTGCCTTTTCACGTTAAAACCGCTGAACCGATTTTGATGAAATTTGGTATGGAGATAGTTTAAGACCCGAGGAAGGACATAGGATAGTTTTTATCTTGGAAATCCCCCCCAATGGGGCTAATAAGTATCTTTTCTACTATAGAGGGCACCATAGAGGGCGCCGTATGATGGACTATCGGCCAACAGATGGCGCCGCATTTCGCGCTATAAGTTGTTTTGTTGTAAAAGGGTTATTGGGCAATGGATGGCGCCACAAGTCGTGCTATAGGTTGTTTTTTGTCAAACGTGATCTATCATACTAATATCTATATAATATATGTACAGGGTGACAGGTTATAAATCCCCGTATTGGTCGTGGTCCACCTGCGTGGTAATCCTATTCCTTAAAACTAGTTAAACCAGAGGTCATTTGCAACAAATTAGCCTCCATCAATAGGGGGTCGAAAGACCGTTTACCGAGATATTGGTGTTTTTAGGTTTTTGTCCGACTTGCCATGGAAAATCCCCCTTAACTAAAAATAGTATTTGTTTCTCCGCACTCAAGTGACACATTTTTGGAAGCTGATGAACTAGCGACTATTTTTAATCGGAATGCGGGTTTTAAATGTTTAATATCCACGAAATAATAAGGTCTTAAATGACAAGTTTTAAGGAATAGGACTTATGACCTGTCACCCTGTATATAAAAGGAGAAGCTGACTGACTGACATATCAACGCAGGGCCTAAACTATAAGGGTTAGAAACTTGAAATTTTGCACATGGGTTCCTTTTATAACGTAGGGGATTTACTAAGAAAGGATTTTTTAAATTCCCACGGGAAAGGGAGAAATAGGACTGTAAGTGTATTATCGCAGGCGCTCAACCTAGAAAGCTGAACGTTGTATAGAGGTTCCCTTTATGATGTTGACAAGGATAAAGATGGGTTTTTATGAAATTCCCACGGTAAAGGGAGTAATAGGACTGGAAGTGTATTATCGCAGGCGCTCAACCTCAAGAATAAAGACGGGCTTTTTTAAATTCCCACAGGATTCGGAATAATACGACTACAAGTGTATTATCGGGAGCGCTCAACCTAGAAAGCTGAAATTTTTTATAGAGATTTCCTTTACGATGGTGACAAGAATAAAGTTGGGTTCTTATATAATTCCCATGGGAGCGAACTTATTGGCATTTTCGCTTGACCATGCGGGCAGAGCCGCGGGTAACAGCTAGTTCTAAAATATCTTTAAAATAAGAATGGGTCCTAGGAACTATAATAAAAGCTTTTAAAAAAGCCATCATAAATCTTACCCGTATTTTGCAAAATTAGTCCACATGGTAGTTATTCGGTCTATTGTAAGTTGATCTTTCTTACTAACTTTGAAAGGCCAATATCGTCCATTAAATATATAGAGTAACTCATCGCCATGACATGCACCGGGCACATCTCTGTACTTAGAATGATCTTTCAGAAAATTTCTTCCTCCATAGTAGTCAAAATAATAATTATAAACAGGAGCATTACTATTTGCTATTAGCAGTTCACTTTCCAAAATAACAGGCATTTCAATGTAGAGATCCGTATAAAAATCTTTAAGGTTCAAAATGTTCTTCATACTTATTTGTTCGTTTCCAAAGTAAAAATCTTTAACTCTTTTATTGACAGAAGCAGTTTCATTTTCGTTCTTAAATTCCAAATCAGAAGCAAACAAATACTGGATTTTTTTCTTATCTAATATCTTTTCATCTTCTGAACCAAGCAGTAATATACCTTCCTCGCTAGTCGAACCATACAAGACGGGAATATTTATTGGTTTACTAAGTAAATGATATGGAGATTTGGTCATAACTGCTTCAACATCTGATAATGGTTTTTCAACACAAGGTCCATGCAAAAATGGCGCGTTTTCAAACATATTCAATGGTCTTTTTACATCTATACCTATTAATTGTTTATATGGTACGTCGGAAAGTATTCTGTAAAGATTATGTGGATCATTTGTATCATATCCTAATTCTTTAGCCAAGATACTTGCAATCAGTACAGGGTCTCTATTTATAGCCCAATGTGATATACCTGATCCACTTTGAACAATTGCTCTCTTGAATAAGCCTTTTGTGGCTTCACTTGCCATTAACAAAGATGTGCAGGTAGCTCCAGAGCTCATACCAAAAATAGTTACATTATCGGGGTTTCCACCAAATGCAGCAATGTTCTTCTTAATCCATCTCAGTGCAGCTATTTGATCTTGAATACCGGCATTGCCTGGAGCTTCTTTTATGCCTAGACAAGTGAATCCTAATGCACCAAGTCTATAGTTTAACGTTACAAGTATAACATCATGTTTTATTAAGAACTCTGGTCCATAAGCAAGTTTACCCCCACTGCCAATTTCAAATGCTCCACCATGAATAAAAACCATTACTGGAAGTGGTTTTCTTGCCATTACTGGTACATAAACGTTGACTTTGAGACAATCTTCTGTGCCAATAATGAATATTTTACCATTTTGAGGACACGTGTATTCTTCTGTTGCTTTATAAACTCCTTCCCAAGAAGGCGGTGGGAATGGTGCCTAAAAGTCAAAAATAATTTTATTATCCTACTGAACTGCTCTTGCCGCCACCGATTTCCGTCAAACTGGTCAAACAAAACCGCGATAAATCTATCCGCACGGTCAGGCGTGCAAAACTAACAGCACAGCACACTGTTGCGAAATGCCTATGCAATTCAATCTCTTTTATTGTGTCTTCTGTTATGTTTTTATAATGTCAGTTCAGTTCGAGTCAAGAGTAGAAATACCATGTTTATTTACTATCTCCATTTACACACAGTATAAAACATTAAAACAAAAAACAAACGCTTACCTGAAACCTATTGGTTTTATTAGCGGTACCGTAAGGTATTCCTATGTATTCGAAAAACGATCCATCTTCACTGATTTTACCGCTTAAATTTCCTTGCTCTATCTTTACTTCTGGCGCTGGCTGGTCTACTAAATTCATAGCAATTAGTGTGAAAAAGAATATTTTCTTTCTGTACTTCATTTTGTTGTGACAAAGTTCAATTAAATAGTATTTTTTAATTAAATAGTACCTTGTATTTCTGTTACCTCGAAAGTTAGATTAAGCAATTTTCATTGCAAAATATTAAAGGTATCTAAACTTATATGTACCAACTAGTCTTATGTTAAGTTATGAGTCTTCATATAACATTTCTGTCTAGAAATGTTAATAAAAAAAAGACATTGACTTTAATTGAAAAACACCAGTTGTGTTTTTACAAACAAAGCGCACACCTGATTAAATAAGTATTAAGACGACACTATCGTCTCGTCACCGTGAATTATTGAGCTGTAAAAAATTGGGTACTAGTTTGTAATTTTTTTAATCGAAACGAACGAGATGTTTCGATACAAGCCCACCACATATTGTGTGTGGAGGGCTTCTCTATCTAGTGTCTTCTCTATAACCAGGATCAACAACGGCGACCTCAGATTGATAATAAGCAATGAAGTTTATTGACGTCCCGGGGGTGAAACTACAGCTGACTTAGAACTCACAATGAATTTAATCAGAAAGATAATAGACGAAGATAATAGATAGAAACGAGCCAGATTGTGGGTCACTGTTTATTCATTACTAGCTTCTGTCCGCGGCTTCGCCCGCGTGGCCTACTAACAATTAGCATATTTTTCATCAGAAACAAATTCCGGTCCGGTTCGATCCGATCCGGCACAGTACGGTTCTACCCGGTCCAATCAGGTCCGATCCGCTCCGGTCCGGTTCAGTTCAGTCCGGTCGGTCCGGTCCGGTTGGTCCGGTCCTTATAAGGAACATACATATGACAAATCTGGAATCTCTAGACCCAGCGGTTTGGGCTGTGCGTTGATATACCCTCGCAACTACGTTTCGTACCCGTACCCGTGGGAATTTTGAAAAATCCTTTCTTAGTCCCGCGCTGGCCTTCACAGTGTAGGGGAGCGTCCCCAAGGTGGCGGATAGGGGAATGGTCGGTAGTACAGCCTAGCTACACTACCGGCTAAGTCCGATGGACTCGCTGACCAACGACGGGTGTGGTCCTCCAGCATTTCGGGGGTTGTGCGGCGGGTTAACACCTCGCCCACGGAAAAACCTAATGTTACGAAACTGAAAAATAGAGAAAACCGATCCGATACCCATAACGACGACCAAAAGCACAGAATTAAGGACTTTCGATTAGCTTCATGGAATGTGCGCTCTCTGTATAGACCCGGAGCCCTATACCAAGTTAATAAAGAGCTTAGAAGATACAACTTCGAAGTAGCAGCTCTTCAAGAAGTAAGATGGCCTGGGAACGGAGAATGCAATGTAGATAACAATGC
Organism: Endotricha flammealis; assembly: GCA_905163395.2. Lineage (NCBI taxonomy): Eukaryota > Metazoa > Arthropoda > Insecta > Lepidoptera > Pyralidae > Endotricha > Endotricha flammealis. Next base: position 17,970,029 of record LR990854.1, on the reverse strand, counting down.
CATCCTCTTTTACAGCGGAAATGACACTGCTAAGCATATACACGGCACAGGTTTTATTGTCTCGAATAGATGCATTGGAAATGTAATCAGATTTGATGCAGTGAGCGAGACATTATGTGTCCTTCGACTGAATCTCCATTATCAATGCATATGCGCCCACGGAGTTGGCAGACGAAGATGTGGAGGATGCATTCTGCAATCAATTAGAGTCACTATATGACAGACTACCAGGCTTTGAAGTCAAAATCCTAGTCGGAGATTTCAATGCTCAGATTGGGCGGGAAGAAGCATTCATCCCCACCATCGGAAAACAGAGTAAACATCAAAAATCGAACGATAATGGACAAAGATTGATAAGCTTCGCTGCATCCAAAAGCATTGTTGTCAAGAGCACGATGTACCCACACAAGGATATTTACAAGGGTACGTGGAAACACCCGGATGGATACACTGTTAATCAGATTGACCATGCATTAATAGATGACAGGCATAAAAGCACAATAAAGGATGTAAGGACATATAGAGGGGCCGATTGTGACAGCGACCATTATTTACTGGGGGTAAAAATTAGAACCAGAATTAAGTCAATTAAAATTTTGTGAAGGAATAAAGAGGATAAATTTAACGTGGACAGTCTAAATGACGTTAAGGTTAGGAAACAGTTCCAAATAGAACTTAAAAACCAATTTGAAGGCTTAAATTTAGAGGAGGACATAGATAAAACATGGGATACAATAAGGGATATCGTCAGAGACATTGGCTTTAGGGTGGCGGGAAAAAAGAAAAGACCTAAGCGGAATAAATGGTGGAATAGTAAGTGTGAAAAAGCCATCGAAGAGAGACGCAAGTACAAAATGCTGGCTGATCAGGATGACCGCTGGACGGAAAAGCACAAAGAACTGCAGACAAGAGCACGAGAAACGATTAGAACAGCAAAGAGGAAACACCTGGATAACATCGTACAAGAAATGGAAACTCTCATTAGATCCAATGCTTCGCGTCACTTCTACCAAGAAATCAGATCCGCTAGGAAAGGCTATCAACCATCACTCCAACTTCTAGAGGATGACAATGGCAACATCTTAACATCACCAGAGGATATCAAGGGAGCGTGGATGGAATACTTTGCAAACCTCCTTAATTGCCCGCTGCTAGACGAACACATTCCAAACAACTCTGAAGATAACGTGACGGAGGAGCCACCACCAACTTCGGAGGAGGTCGAAAGGGCCATATGTAGACTTAGAAACAACAAGGCACCGGGGGTTGATGGAATTCCGTGTGAGTTATGGAAACAAGGGGGCGAAGTTGTTCGCGATGTACTAGTACAGCTAATAGTCAAAATCTGGAAAGAAGAGAGACAGCCTCAGGAATGGAATACTGGTATCGTCTGCCCAGTCCACAAAAAAGGTAGCAAGAAGAAATGCTCTAACTACCGAGGAATAGCCCTTCTATCAACAGCGTATAAAATACTGTCGTACGTGCTCCTTAAGCGTCTGGAACTGCACGCGGAAAAAATCCTCGGCGATTATCAGGGTGGGTTCAGAAGGAATCGCAGTACGACAGATCAGATTTTTCTCCTTAGACAACTCATGGAGAAAAAGTGGGAATACCCCCAGAGCAACCACGTGCTATTTGTGGACTTTGCTAAGGCATACGACAGTATAGACAGAAATTCTCTGTACAACATTCTGCGCTATTTTCGAATTCCAAAGAAACTGGTGAATATGCTCAAAGTAGCTACAGAGGAAAGTAGAATGCGGGTGAAAGTGGGGGACACCAGCACTCAAGACTTCGCGGTGAATACCGGACTTAAACAAGGCGATGCTCGGTCTCTGGTGCTCAACTTAGCTCTGGAATACGCCTTAAGAAAGCTTCTTACGCTGAATACAGGAGTCCAACTAGGAGAAAGGCACAGGATTATAGGATACGCAGATGACCTGGCTTTGCTGGGTTTGCTCAAGCCGCTCTAACCTTCACGTAGAAGAAACGGTGTATAAAGGTGTGGAAAGATTTAAGTATCTTGGTTGCACTGTCACCGATACTAATACGCGTGAAGAGGAAGTAAACATCCGCATCCAAAACGCCCTAAGATGCAGTGCGGCGTTACATAAGGTATTGACGTCCAAGCTTCTTAGTAGAAGAATCAAGCTTCTGATTTATAAAACAGTAATACGGCCTATATTAACATACGGCTGTAAGGCTTGGACGTTGACACTTAAGGAGGAGAACCAGCTCTTGGTAGCGGAGCGTAAAATCTTCCGGAAAATCCTCGGACCGACGACAAATATGGACGGAAGCTGGAGAGTCCGAAAGAACGCGGAATTAGAGGCACTGGTGAACGAACCAAACATAATTGGTGTCTATAAATCCATGCGCCTCCGCTGGCTCGGTCATCTTGAAAGAATGGAGGAGGGTCGGAGCGTCAAGGCAGCATATGTGGGGAGGGGGTCGGGCAGACGTCCGGTTGGCCGCCCCAGGTATCGCTGGAGCGATGCAGTGCTGGCTGATCTGCACGAGATGGAAGCAGTGAACTGGCGGGACTTCGTGCAGAGCAGAGAACTCTGGCGCACTCTAGTGTCAGAGGCCAAGATCCGGGTCACTGAGCCAGCGGAGTAAGGGTAAGTAAGTGTTCATCTAGAGAATTCAAGAAATATTCTGTCTAAATTTCAAGTCTATTTATCGAGTAGTTTAGGCTGGGCGTTGTCCGTAAGACACGGTTACGATTTACAGATTTAAGAACTTTCTACCCCCAATTCTCCCTCTTAGCAAATAATTATCAGAAAATCTTGAAACAGGTATTTGTTTGTTTGCTTTGTAGAGTATTTACATAAAGTTTTGTTTCAATCGGGCCACGCGTTTTTGTTTCTCCATACAAACATTGGCACCCCATTTCGCCCCTTTAGGGGTGGAATTTCAAAAAATCCCTTCTTAGTGCTCCCCTAGAATACTCAAGGAAGATTCTCTCCAAATTTCAAGGCTATAGGTCCAAGGGTTTAGGCTGTGCGTTACCTGTCAGTCACCCTATCACGGTATTGTTTTATATGTATAGACTAGAGAAACCCGCGCAACTTCGTGTGCGTTTATCCTTTCCCGTGGGAATTTCAAAAAATCTTTTCATATCGGTTGCCTACATCATACACCACACTTTTCAGAACACACCCAAAAATTTGTCATATGTAAAGATATTTTTTTTTCTATTTTTATACTTCTCATTACAATCTTTGGAGTGGGCGTTTATGAAATAGGCTAGCCCGACCGGTGAAGAGCCACCCTTTTACAGAATATTGACGTGAAGCAGCAAAGCGTTTCGTTCGGGGAGTGAAATATCCGAAATTCTTGTTTGTCACCTTTGTGGTATAAAAAAAATCTAACTCATTCCTTATACTATTTCTCGCTATATCCTGTTTTTTCCTGTTATAGGTCGGCAATGGGTTAGGGACCCTAGAATCTATGTGCCCCATAGTCGACGGTAATCACCTAATATCAAATGATCCATATTCCTGAGCTTATTTTCCAACCACTTCCGTAAAAAAAATGTATAAGTATATCGGTAATTCAATACCTACAACCTCATAGCCTACAACAACACTACGAAATAATAGAGCGAGTCGACGTAATGAGATTTCCTATAAGTGAGAAAGAGACAATATCAATATGTATGCCATTTAACCATTGACCAATTTAACTTGAACCCTGTCAAATATTATAAAATGTAATATTTAATTACTTACAATTTATTATCGATGAATATGATTCAGTCCACTTACATAGTTAGAATTTTAGCTGTTTTTCCGATATCACAAACAGAATAAATAGACGACATTATGACTGAATATTCACAATTTATAATTACATGACAGACGATACACTTCACTTCACGGATGTGTCAAAATGAAATGTAATTGAAATCAAAAGGACTAAGGAGTATGAGTATTGATATCAACTCGAAGAAAATTACCCACAAAATAATTTTTTTTCAAGAATTTCAATAAAATAAGAATCACATCTTCCATCAATTCTCTTAAACAATTTTTATGCAAAATTTGAAGTAGATTGGACCAAGGAATCAAATCAAATCAAATCAAATCAAATCAAATTCTTTATTTTGCAAATATAGGTACAAGTAGGTGTTACAAACAATATTTCAGGTTCCGCTACATTTCACCTTACGGCGTGCAAATTGTGCATAATATTATAAATATCTCAAATTTCATAATTAATTTCAAATAATAGATCAATGTTTAAGAAATAAAAAATCAGGACATTCAATTAATAAAACAGTAAAAAAGAAAAAAAATAAAGAAATTACAATAACAATAATCCGATTACAATAATTTATCCTCAATGAAGTCTTTAACGCTATAATAAGCCTTCTCAATCAAAAATTTTGATAGTTTATTTTTAAAAATATTTATATTTTGACTATCTTTAATACATTCTGGCACCTTATTATATATTTCTGGAGCCACACAAAGTGCACTTTTCCGGAAAAGAGAGGTCTTACAAAGTGGTCTGCACAGTCTATGGCAGTTACGCTTTCCTTTGAGCCGCCCAAAAAGTTCCAGGTTAGTTCTGACAAAGATTGCACTTTCAAATATATATGTGCATGGCAGTGTTAAAATTTTTAGAGACCTAAAATGTGGCTTACATGTTTCATCCTGTCTGAGTTTACAAATTGCCCGAATACATCTTTTTTGTGCCCTGAACGCGCATTCATTATCCACCGAATTACCCCAAAACATTACTCCGTACCGTAGCGAAGACGATACATATGCATGATATACATTCATAACTGTAGATACATTAACGACTTTATTAAGCATGCGTAAGGCGTAAGAAAACTTACTCAATTGTGCACATATATTTTTTATATGAATTTTCCAATTTAAATGTTCATCTATAGTTATTCCCAAAAATTTTGTGTTGTCAATTTCTTTAATTTTATGTCCTAGGTAATGTATATCTAATGGGTTTATTAATTTATTTTTATTCTTAAATGTCATGATCTTAGTTTTATCCAAATTTATTATCAAATTATTATTTTCTAACCAGCTAATAATATCTGTGGCGACACCTATCGCCATACAGAAGAACTACAGAGTGAAGAAAAAGTTCACAATGCGAACACATGACGTCATATACGACGACACTTATAAATCCTGAATCGCGCTATCGAAGTTTCTACGATATGGAGATATATATACAACCTCCGACACATACATTGTCGGAGCCGCGGTTCCCCAGGCATGACACCCAGCCTGGCCGGAAGATCTTCCCTTAAATTAAAGAATTATTTACGCAATTTTGTACATCTAAAAAGTTATTTCCGGTGAATGTAACAGTGCTGTCGTCTGCAAACAGGACCATTGGAAAATTTGTGGATTTGGGGAAATCGTTAATGTACATCAAAAACAATAGAGGTCCCAAAACACTGCCTTGCGGGACACCGTATACTACGCACTTGTAATCCGATAAATATTCAGTTTCTAATTTTGTTTTATGGTATATTTTAGTTATAACCGTAGCTTGCGTTCTATTATCTAAGTAAGATTTGATTAGCTGAAGGGGACTTCCCCTTATTCCATACACTTCCAACTTATGTATTAAAATGTCATGCTTTACATGATCAAAAGCCTGTGATAAATCCATGAACATGGCACTTACGCATTGTTTATTGTCTAAGCTTGACATTACTCTGGACAGGAAGTTGTAAATAGCCTGGTTGATTGTATTATTTTTTCTAAATCCTTTTTGTTCTTGTGTAAGTATATTATTAGTTTCAAAATAGTTATATAGTCGCTCATATATAACTTTTTCAAATATTTTAGAAAATATGGGGATAAGAGAGATTGGTCTGTAACACGACATATCTTCCCTGTCAAATTTTTTAAATAATGGTTTAACCAGTGTTATCTTTAATTTGTCCGGAAAAACACCATTCAACATACACATATTAAATATATGAGCGAGTATAGGCGATATTATATTCGATGTACTTTTGATAACTTTCGTTGTCACTCCATCGTATCCAATACTACCAGTATTTTTTAAACCCTTAATTATTACATTGATTTCATCGGGTGTTGTTGGGGCCATAAATATAGAGTTGTATTTATTATATTCAAGTTTATTAATTATTTTTTTGTTGTTTGCCGGTTTCACTTGGTTTATAAAGAAAGTATTAAATTCATTTGCTATATCTTTAGGATTTGTGACAACTTTATCTCCTACTTTTAATTTCCTAATATATTCTTTGGGTTTATTTATATTACTATAGTTACCAATAATTTTCCATGCAGCTTTTGATCTATTTTTGGAGTTATTTATGTAGTATTCATTTTGGGATTTTTGGGTTTGTTTAATTACACGATTTAAACGAGCAGAGTACGTTTTAAAAGTGATTTGATCTGACTTGTTTTTGGTTTTTCTATATTTCCACAATAGTTGTCTTTTGCGTTTGGAACACAGCTTTATGCCCTTGCTCATCCATTGAGAACGCCTTGTTAGACTCATTTTTGTTCGAACTACAGGAAAACATAATGCGTAGAACAAAGTAAATATATCGTGGAAATTATTGAACGCTACATTGGGCTCTTCGGTCTCATAAACATCGCTAAAAGTGAGAGCACTGAGTACTTTTTGAAATTTCTCCAAATGACATCTATTGTAGTTTCTCTTTTCTATATACCAATGATCAACATATGCATTGACTTTAACTGGAAAAGTGACCACCTGGGCAGTATGGTCCGACAAAGCAAGCTCGTGTGTGCAGCTTTTACATCTTTGCATATTATGCATAATATTATCTAGACACGTTTGACTACTAAGTCTTGTGGGGATTTTGATTTTAGCTTTAAGATTAAAACTCCGTAATAAGTTTTCGAATTCCAGCACTGTTTTGTTTTTATTCAATAGATCTATGTTAAAGTCACCACACAAAATTATTTTATTTTTGCCATTACAGTATATTTGTAGTAAATTATTAAGATTATTAAAGAAAATGTCAAGATGTTGATTATTGTTATTGGGCGGTCTATAAATAGCAACTATAATTATTCTATGATCTATAAGCTGTATTGCGCTGCATTCTATACGATTTGTTATATTATATTTAGATAGATCAATCTTTTTATATTTGAGTCCGTTTCGCACAAGTATGCAGGAGCCCCCATGTCTACTTTTCCTCGCAAACCAACTTCCTAAAGAATAGTTGGGCATGTTAAATAGTTCTACATCTTCATTTAACATATTATGTTCAGTGATGCAAACAACGTCAATATGCGTTTCATTTTTACTTATTAATTCATTTATCGCTAAACTGAACAAATCTAATTTATTAATTAATCCAGCAATATTTTGATGAAGAATACTCATGCTATTGTTGACGAAAAAGCCTATCAGGGGAGTTTGAAATGTCAGAACCATCTAAACTATCTTTGGCGACTGTGTGCGAAATAGATGTCTGTGTACTTTTATCTGATAATCTTATGTTATAATTCTGTGATATTTGTTTATTATTAACGGCTTTATATTTTAAAAAATTTATTCTATAGTCTATGTGTAATATCTCCCTCAACAAAGAACGGCAGACATATAAGGCACGTAATTTATTACTAGGTCTATAATCAGTAAAGTTCATGTCTATGTGAGCCACATTTTTAAATTCTCCACAAATAAATCTCAGTTCGTAATTGATTTGTTTACATGTAAATACCTATTTGATGGAATCTCAGAAAAAATCATATTTGTATTTCTTACGGATTGACATAAATCTCTTACATAATACCGAAATTCAAACGGATTTCGTTCATTTATGCTTGTCATAATAATCAAGTGTCATAACAATCAAGTTGTCCCATAGTAACTTTACCCCCCTTTTTACCCCCTTAGAGTTCGAATTTCGAAAAATCCTTTCTTATCGGATGCCTACGTCTTATAATAGTTCCACCTGCCAAGTTTCAGATTTTTACGATGAGCGGTTTAGGCTGTGCGTTGATTCTCAGTCAGTCAGTCAGGACAAAGCATTTTATAATAGATTATTTTTAAATTATTTATTAATCTCAAACTGTTTTCACAAAATATGAAATCTCTATTCTACTTAACTACTAACATAAACAAAATGGTAAAAATACATTTATGTTCTTGTGTCGCCTTAACCCAAGTGTGACAAATTATAAAATTTGGTATCGTGTGTCACAAACCTATTTTAGTAAATACTAGCTGTTACCCGCGGCTCCGCCCGCGTGGTCAAGCGAAAATGCCAATAAATCCTGTCTTTGACCTTGTCTACTTTATAAAGGGAACCTCAATACAAAATCCTAGTGTTCTAGGTTGAGCGCCCACAATAACACACGTGCAGTTCTATTTGTCCCGTTCCCGTGGGAATTAAAAAATCCCGTCTTCATCCTTGTCTACATCATAAAAGGAACCTCTATACAAAATCTCAGCGTTCTAGGTTGAGCGCCCCAAATAATACACGTGTTGTCTTATTATTCCTGTTCTCGTGGGAATTTAAAAAAAGTCAGATCTCTATCCTTGTATACATCATAAAGGATTCCCTTTATGATGTATACAAGGATAGAGATGTGACTTTTTTTTCTTTAAACATAATTTCAGCTTTCTAGGTTGAGCGCCTGCGATAATACACTTGCAGTCCTATTACTTCCTTTTTCGTGGAAATTTCGTAAAACCCCATCTTTATCCTTGTCAACATAATAAAGGGAACCTCTATACGAAATTTCAGCATACTAGGTTGAACGCCTGCGATAAAACACTTGGAGTCCTATTACTCCCTTTCCCGTGGGAATTGTATAAAACCCCATCTTTGTCCTTGTCAAGATCATAAAGAGAACCTGTATTCAAAATTTCAGCTTTCTAGGTTGAGCACCTGCGATAATACACTTCCAGTCCTATTACTCCCTTATCCGTGGGAATTATATAAAACCCCATCTTTATCCTTGTCAACATCATAAAGGGAACCTCTATACAACGTTCAGTCAGTCAGTCAGTCAGTCGGTCAGCTTCTCCTTTTATTTATATTATATAGATTAAAAAAGATTAAGATTAAACACTAGATTTGCAACTCACAAGTATTAAAAACTATGTAGCACAATATCTGTAAAGAATCGTCTTTAAAAAAAATATCCAATAGCTTAAATAAAATAGTTTTCATTTACAGTTTTATATAATTTTCATGTTTTACGGGAAGTAAAAATAACTAAATATTTTCTCTGAAGATTTTGCTAACATTATTCGTAAATCTAAAGTATAATTAAAATATTTTTATAGCTTTCCAGAGAGAGTTGAAAATTATACATTAAAATAACATTATTTAAACCCTTTCTGAGCTCTCACATTACGAATTAATCCTGCTATAGTATAAACAGATACAAAAAACATAGATGACGTCATATTTTTAAATATTTTGTTAACCCAAAATAGGTTTTCGTTTGACTACAGCTTGCCTGTGTAACGTTATACGTACATGTTTACTATAAATATATTCAAATTTACAATAAATAACATTTTTTTAACAAATCAGGAAATTAATTAAAACAAAAAAATAATTAAAAAAAGGTTTATTAAAAAAATACATTTAACAAAAAAAAAAAAAAAACATTACACTATATTTACAAATTTTAAAATTGTGCAAACTAAACATAAATACTAATTAACTAACTAAATTGCGTCATACATGCGGTTCTTAAATTTAACTAATACAAAATAATACTAATAAATAAAAGAATAAAATACTTAATACTAATAAATAAAATGTAGGTGCGTGGATCCCTAAATGCATTTTTTGCAATCGGTTGGATGGCGTGATGTGCGGGGGCGTGGCCAAGCAGCCGTCCATTGTCCAGAGCGGGGATCGTCGTCGCCGCGTTGAATTTTACCACGTTGACCAAAAATTAGACTGCGAGGCGAGAAGACGTCTTCTTCTAGTCTCCTCAATTATTAAATTCATTATAATTTCATACTTTAGTCACGTCTTGACTATATGAATACGAACTACATGATAATATAGGTACTATTGTGTTGTGCCAATAATAAATCCTACGTGATTTAGGATTAGATATTTCCCTAATTAGGTAAGTGGTGATTTTAAGTGTTATTTTGTGAACCGTAGTCGCATAGTTGCAATTATAAATTATGTTTATTTAATTATAATATAACGTACTGAATGCTTTCCATTTCATTCATTTCATTATATATTGTTTAGTGTACCTTCATTGCAAACTATGCTATTTGTGCCTACGCATTTCTTTAGCCGTTTTAGTTTTTTTTGTTCAGAATATTGATTAAATATAAATTAATTAGTAGATTAAAGTATACTTTAACAAGTATTACTAGCATTTCGTTCTGTTTTTTTGATTGTGTAATTAATAATTGAATCGAGTAAATTAATCTACCTACATACGGTTTTTTCTGCATACCTACTTACGTAGTTCTTGTAATCCGTCTGATTGCGATCTTAATTAGTAGCCACTTCACCTCCTACTGAAATATACCCGTCTTCTTTGCTTTGGCTTGGCTTGGGTTGGCAATTTGAGGATCGCAATCGACGGCTTTGGAAGACCGAAATAACAATTTCTTACTGGAACGTGATTTCAGGGAACGAAGTTCGGAATAACAAGGTTCGGGATAAGGAAGTCCGGGATAAGACGGGACGCGTCCAGCCCAACCATTACTTTTTGGCTACCAGCCTCCCTACCGCTGTCCACTACACCGCCAGGCCATCATCAACTTCGGCCGGCCCTCCTGCAGGGAAGTACGGAACCGCGGGAGTGAATAACCAGTCGGGATTCGAACCCACTACCCGAGTATCTATCTGTTCTGTGGGTAAACCAATAAATATTTATATTGTGCACGCTGGGTTTTAATCATTTATATACCCCACGCGACACTGGCGCCTCAACTTGGTAATTTATGGACTGGTTATTTGCTTCCGTAGTAAGTAGGTAGTTGTGTGTTGTGTGCTTTATTGTATAACGTTTTTCTTTCTTTTCTTTTTGGTTTGTGTTCTTTATTTTTATTTGCAGCTCATGTAGTTTGCTTCTTTATATAACTTCTTCTGTGCTTTATTACTTTTTAGCTTGCTATTTTGTAACAGACGGAGTTATTCTATATAAAAGTAGTAATTTAGAACACTAGATCACCACTTACACAATTGATTATATTTATTTAAAAAAAAAAAAAAAAAAAAAAAAAAATTTTTGGGGTTCCGTACAATTTTTTTTTATTTTTATTTTTTTGAAATGGCTTTTCCCGTTAAATTTTTATCGTTGCAAAAGTCGGAACTTGAATATGAGGTTTTTATTAGAGGCACATCCCCGGCTCTTACAGTCCAGGACTTACGCAAACAAATTGCTAAACTCGGACCTTTGTTTGTTTCCGAGGACATTATAGAAAGTCCTTACGAGGCTGCGGAAGACCTAAAGGGCGTAGGTGAAACGCTTGCTAAAATTAAATCAAATTTAGAATCGGAATTAGATCGTAGTTCTTTCTTGCGCACTCAGAATCTAGTCAACCACTTGTACCATCGCATCAACCGAATAATTAGCAATGATACGGTTAAAAAGCAGTACGATATCTATGTTGCAGAATTTAGGAACTTGTCCGAAATATTAGATTCTCGTAAAGATAAAGTTACGGATAACTTGAATCCTCCCTGCACTAGTGAGTCTTTAACTTCTGCGTTGCCCGTCAACATCTCTGTGACATGTGACCGCGGGGGATCAGCCGATTTGGGAAAGCTGAGATACGATGGAAAGACTTGTGTTCGAGCCTTCGTTCAACGTATTAATGAATATTGTGACGCAAGAAATATTTCAGGACCTAAAGCATTATCCTACGCCACAGAGATCTTCACGGGTGATGCTTTGCATTGGTTTAGGAGCGTGAAGGATCGAGTGTCCTCTTGGAGCGAACTAATTGTCTTATTACAAAAGGATTTCACTCAGTCTGACTTTGACTACAGACTGCTTTCAGAAATTCGTTCCAGAACGCAAGGTGATTCTGAAAATATTACCATTTACCTTTCAATAATGTTTGGATTGTTTTCGCGCTTGTCGAAACCTATATCAGAAGACGATAAATTGGAAATAATTCTCCACAACATTAGACCTTGCTATGCAAGCACCTTAGCATCAGCTGGCGAAATTAGGACGCTCGATTCCCTACGATCCATTTGTCGTAACTACGAAAATATTCATGCCCGTCTTGCCAATTTTCGTGAACCAATTGGAGCAACTACCGAAACTCTTGCTCCAGAATTTGCTTACAATTTAGATAATAGCAAAAACAAATTTCATTATAAAAATAACACAAATAAACAAAATTTTAACCAACCTAATACTTATTCTAAATTCAGTAAATATAATAACACAAATTACAATCAAAATAAAGAATATACTAATAACTACCCTAATAAAACAAATTTAAATGAAAAATATGTGCATGCCATTGAAGCTCCTAAAGCTCGTTTTTGTCCAAGGTGTCGTGTAAACACCCACAATTTGAGACAGTGCACCGAAAATAAGGACGTTATTTACTGTTTTAAGTGCGGCCGCAAGGATGTTAAAACCCCCCAATGTCCAGATTGCAATAAAACTAACCCTACCGTTTCAAAAAACTAGTGGAGCAGAATTGTGGAAGTTCGTCGAAAAGTCATTTTGATAAAGACGATTGGCAAAATTGGCTTCGTACTATAAGCGTTTTCTTTAAGTCATATAGAACTGCCACAATTCTTAGTAAACCAATCGATGACGTTAGGCCCTATGTTACAGTGAACATAAATAATAATCCTTTCACTGGACTACTTGACTCGGGTTCAGCAGTCACTATTTTGGGTAATAATTCACATCTCTTATTACAAACCCATGGCTATAAATTGCTTACTGACCGATTTATTTTTGTAACCGCAGCTGGCGGTCAGTCTCTAAAAAGTTTAGGTTATATGAACATTCCAGTACATTTTGAAAATCAATTTCACTTGATTGAAGCTGTTGTCGTCCCAGAGATCGAAACGTCTCTTATATTAGGCGTTGACTTTTGGCAAAAGTTCAAAATTTGTCCTAAATATTTAGGTAGCATTTCTCTCGCCGCACCTAATACTGACATAAGTTTGCCCACTGAAACCATCATACATGGTTACGAAAACCTCAGCGAATCCGAAAAACTTATTGCGGACAACATCATTGACCAATATAAGGACATTTCGTTTGAGCGTAAAGGTCTTGGCAAAACGAGCCTGATTACTCATCGCATCAATACTGGAGACGCCCAACCAATACGGCAGAGGTATTACCGCATGTCGCCGGAAAAACAGCGTATTTTGGTTGAGCAGGTAGATGAGATGTTGTCTCTTGACGTGGTTGAGCCGTGCGAAAGTGCTTGGTCTTCGCCAACCTTATTAGTGACGAAGAAAAATGGTCAGCCACGGTTTTGCCTTGACAGTCGGAAGCTGAACTCAGTGACGAAACGCGACGCATACAATTTGCCGTACATCTCCGAAATTTTGGACAATCTCCGGGATGCCCGTTATTTAAGCAGCATAGATTTGTCTAAATCGTTTTGGCAAATTGAGATCCCGCCTGAAGACCGCGATAAGACCGCATTTTATGTCCCAGGTAGAGGAACACTCCAATTTAAAAGGACTGCATTTGGTTTGACCAATGCACCAGCTACCCAACAGGGTCTGGTAGACCTCTTGTTCGGCGAATTTGGTCCCAATGTTTTCGCGTACCTTGATGACATTATAATTATCAGTAGCGATTACCAAAATCACGTGACTCTGTTGCTTAAGGTGCTGGATAAACTTAAACAAGCTAACCTCACGGTAAACTTGGAAAAGTGTAAATTTTTCCGAAGTCAACTCAGGTACCTTGGCTATGTCGTTGACGGTTGTGGACTACGTACCGATCCCGAGAAGGTGGAAGCCATCTTAAACTATCCGACACCTACCTGTCGAAAAGATCTCAAACGCTTTCTCGGGACAGCTACTTGGTATCGTCGCTTTGTCCCCAATTTCAGTACAATTGCCGGCCCATTAAACAGGTTGACTTCCTTGAAAAAGGGTACACCCCCGTTCAAGTGGACTACGGAGGCTGATGTTTCCTTTCAGAAACTTAAGGAGTGCTTAGTGTCTGCTCCTGTTCTGGCTTGTCCTGATTATAGCCAAGCATTCGAGGTTCACACCGACGCGAGCAACTACGGTGTTGGCGCTATGCTCACCCAGACCAAGAACGGAAAGGAACATCCCATTGCCTACATGAGTCGATCCTTGACCTCTTCTGAGCGAAATTACAGTATCACGGAGCGTGAAACTTTAGCCGTGATCACTGCTTTAGAACATTGGCGATGTTATTTGGAGAATGGAAAAACCTTCACTGTCTATACAGATCACAGTGCCTTAAAATGGTTCCTTTCTCTTAATAACCCAACCGGTCGATTAGCTCGATGGGGAGTACGTTTGTCCTCTTTCGATTTTGAAATTAAGCACCGACGTGGAGTTGACAACGTCATACCCGATGCTCTTTCCCGGGCCATTCCAGTTAGTGCCATTTGCTCTTCTGATATATCGGACACTAAAGACGAATGGTATAAAACTATTTTCAACGGTTGCCTTACTAAACCACAAAATTTTCCAAATTATTTAATTAAAGACAAACTTTTATATAGGCTTTCAAAGGGTAAATACGATTTAAATAATGAATTTTCGTGGAAAATTGTAGTCCCAGCAGAATTGCGTGAACAGGTTCTCATCGAAAACCATGCAGACCCAACAGCCGCACACTTAGGCATTTTTAAAACTCACCATCGTCTTATGCTTCGGTACTTTTGGCCAGGCATGCACAAGGATGTCGTCAGGTTTGTTGGTTCTTGTCAAAAGTGTCTCGAGTACAAGACGTCTAACCATCAAACATTAGGTGTTATGGGTCGTCCTAAGCAGTGCTCACGTCCTTGGCAGATGATCTCAATAGATCTCATGGGCCCCTTGCCCACTACTCGTAAGCAAAATAGCTACATCCTAGTTATCACTTGCTGTTTTTCTAAATTTTGCCTAATTTATCCAATTAAAAAAGCAACTTCTGCTATAATTATTAAAATTTTGGAGGACTTAGTTTTCTTGGTACATGGAGTTCCACAAACAATATTTTTAGATAACGGATCTCAATTTATTAGCCGTGACACAGCTACATTTTTCAAAAAGTATAACGTCCCAAATATATTTTTTACACCTAAGTATACGCCACAAGTAAATACCGTAGAGAGATACAACAGGACAATTATCACTTGCATTTCCACTTTTGTTAACAATGACCACAGAACTTGGGACATCTATATTCCAAAAGTACAGTTTGCCATCAATAACTCTGTGAATGAGGCTACTGGTTTCACGCCATCGTTTTTAGTTTATGGCCGAGAACTTGTTGTCTGTGGCACTCACTACACAGATGCAGAGTTAGGTGAAGAGATCCTCTTCCTGCCACGGGATATTTACGCCGAAAATTTAGGTTGTCTATCCACCATATTTGATGACGTACAGGCAAAGTTATGGCATGCGCATGAAAAAAATACCGCACATTATAATCTACGCCGTAAACCAGCCGAGTTTCAGGTAGGAGACGTAGTGATGAAACGCGCGTTTGTTCTAAGCGATAAAGACAAATATTTTAGCAAAAAACTAGCACCAAAGTTTATTAAATGCCGGATCACTGCGAAAAAGTCACCTTTAGTTTACGTCTTGGAAGATATGTCAGGTAAAAACGTAGGTACATGGCACATTAAAGATTTAAAATTAACTGGTTTAAACAAATAATATTTTTTATAATATATACAAGAAAGGGGTCGGACATTTTAAATAGTCACTACTAATGACTTCACTATACTTCAAAGTTAGTTATTAATTAATGAGTCTAAGATAAACGGGCCGTACAGCTAGTGCACCGTGTCCGCCAGAGCCAGACTTGAGTCGTCTAAGATAAACGGGCCGTACAGCTAGTGCACCGTGCCCGCCAGAGCCAGACTTGAGTCGTCTAAGTTAAACGGGCTGCACAACTAGTGCACCGTGCCGCGCCAGAGCCAGACTGAGCTGCGAGTCGCCGTGCACCCCTTTTATAGCTGCCGCGCCGCACCGGTCGAGTAGTGGGGTGGTAGGGCGCTTGATGACGCGGCCTGTGCACGTGTTGTTTTTCTAGGCAACAAGTCTCAACTTGTGTTTTTGACGATGCCGTCATATTATATCATAAATAATTTACATTTTTATTAAGTTATTTGGAGTGGACTGTACTGTAACGTTGTCTTTTGGGGTAATTTCGCGTAATTTAATATCATTTAATCAGCATTTCATTTGTACGGGTTACCAGTTCATAATATAACAGGAACCTCTCTTATTGTTAGTGTGTGTCAATATTCTTTAAAATAGTCTATTGTTACTTTTATGTTTGCGTGAAGTATGAAATATATGAATGAAAGTGTTAATACAAATAATTACTTTATTGCTTGAGTGCGGATTTTATTATAAGGAATAAAATCCTTGGTGACGCGAGGGGGTAATGTAACGTTATACGTACATGTTTACTATAAATATATTCAAATTTACAATAAATAACATTTTTTTAACAAATCAGGAAATTAATTAAAACAAAAAAATAATTAAAAAAAGGTTTATTAAAAAAATACATTTAACAAAAAAAAAAAAAAAACATTACACTATATTTACAAATTTTAAAATTGTGCAAACTAAACATAAATACTAATTAACTAACTAAATTGCGTCATACATGCGGTTCTTAAATTTAACTAATACAAAATAATACTAATAAATAAAAGAATAAAATACTTAATACTAATAAATAAAATGTAGGTGCGTGGATCCCTAAATGCATTTTTTGCAATCGGTTGGATGGCGTGATGTGCGGGGGCGTGGCCAAGCAGCCGTCCATTGTCCAGAGCGGGGATCGTCGTCGCCGCGTTGAATTTTACCACGTTGACCAAAAATTAGACTGCGAGACGAGAAGACGTCTTCTTCTAGTCTCCTCAATTATTAAATTCATTATAATTTCATACTTTAGTCACGTCTTGACTATATGAATACGAACTACATGATAATATAGGTACTATTGTGTTGTGCCAATAATAAATCCTACGTGATTTAGGATTAGATATTTCCCTAATTAGGTAAGTGGTGATTTTAAGTGTTATTTTGTGAACCGTAGTCGCATAGTTGCAATTATAAATTATGTTTATTTAATTATAATATAACGTACTGAATGCTTTCCATTTCATTCATTTCATTATATATTGTTTAGTGTACCTTCATTGCAAACTATGCTATTTGTGCCTACGCATTTCTTTAGCCGTTTTAGTTTTTTTTGTTCAGAATATTGATTAAATATAAATTAATTAGTAGATTAAAGTATACTTTAACAAGTATTACTAGCATTTCGTTCTGTTTTTTTGATTGTGTAATTAATAATTGAATCGAGTAAATTAATCTACCTACATACGGTTTTTTCTGCATACCTACTTACGTAGTTCTTGTAATCCGTCTGATTGCGATCTTAATTAGTAGCCACTTCACCTCCTACTGAAATATACCCGTCTTCTTTGCTTTGGCTTGGCTTGGGTTGGCAATTTGAGGATCGCAATCGACGGCTTTGGAAGACCGAAATAACAATTTCTTACTGGAACGTGATTTCAGGGAACGAAGTTCGGAATAACAAGGTTCGGGATAAGGAAGTCCGGGATAAGACGGGACGCGTCCAGCCCAACCATTACTTTTTGGCTACCAGCCTCCCTACCGCTGTCCACTACACCGCCAGGCCATCATCAACTTCGGCCGGCCCTCCTGCAGGGAAGTACGGAACCGCGGGAGTGAATAACCAGTCGGGATTCGAACCCACTACCCGAGTATCTATCTGTTCTGTGGGTAAACCAATAAATATTTATATTGTGCACGCTGGGTTTTAATCATTTATATACCCCACGCGACACCTGACGGTAAGCATCAGCTGTGGTCTAGCTCACCTAAAAATACATATTTACTACAGATTTAAAGACCCCTGGATTATATTCATCAGGAAACATCGATTCCGGTAGAGAGTTCCGAAAAACCGCAGTCTTTACAATGAAGGTTGAAGCAAAGCGTACTTTCTTACGTCGCCTTCGTCTTCGTACGCGTCTTTGGAACCTCCACCGTAAATCGGTGTCTTCTCTCCTCTGTAAATTTTGCTATGATATTTTTTGTAGATCAATAATGCCCGTTATTGTTGTGGACTGTAATGAAATAAAAAATTGCGAACATTTCATTTCTTTTCCGTTTTGTCAAAATTCTGATACACACTTAAACTTACGTGATCTATTCGATTAATGTCTGCGAGTATAAACGTAGGCACTTACGTGACTCTGCGAACCATTTGTAATTCGTTCTCGTGGCGTGTCCAAACTCCAAAATTTGGGACGAATAACATTTTAATTTTTACGACGGCAATTAAAAAAAAAATTGTTCACCATCTTAGACTTTTATCTGGCTAACTTTTGTCAGCAATGGCTTGTTTGAAAAAATGTTTGAGTGGTATAGATCTCGTTTGATCGAAACAATTTTGAAAAAACCAAACCATACCACAGCCATATTATTATGAACTAGCGAAACCCGCGCAACTTCGTATGCGTGTATCCCGCTTTCCCGTGGGAATTTTGGAATGTATTATACTTAAAAACCTTCCTCTTGCATCACTATATCTATTAAATTAAACGGCATCAAAATCCGTTGCGTAGTTTTAAAGATTTAAGCAGACAAAGGGACATAGGGACAGAGAAAGCGACTTTGTTTTATACTATGTAGTGATGATGTGATTCGAAAGAGCTTATATTAGGCCTATTTGAATAAAAATATTTTGAATTTGAAATTAAAATTTGAACTTATCTACGAGTTGGTCGGCAATGAATATTATTAGAATTTGACGATTGCATCGCCATGCAGTACCGTAAATGCCGTGATCCCAAAAATGTGTTCATCAACGCCTCCTAGCGGGATAGAGACGACTTAACGAGCTATCCGAAATACGGAGAAGTTCGAGATAGTGAAACCCATTCAAACACTAGTCGACGTTGCTTAACTTGCGTGTTCGCTTAGAGCGAGAGACACAGCTACGCCATCGAGCTCCTCACTAAAATGTATCTACGTTTATTTGAATAACTTACATGAGAACTTTGAATTTGAACTAGAACCCGAGCGTGACCGCAGTCCTCGTTGAATTTTAATATTTTATTCTACATATTATTATAATGTCTTTACTTAAGGTCACAAAGTCAGCGTTATTTCATTATATATTCATTGGCGCGTGTCGAGAATTGTAACTGTTGGAATACTAATGTAGAGGAAGAATACTTTATGAGTTGTGTAGCTGAAAAGAAACCAAGATCATTAAACCTCACTAGGAGTCAAGTTGATCAACATGCCTCGCAGCATGACGCCCATCAACAACAAGTCTCGGGGACAATGTGACATTTTAGCTGTACTGATATGAGACCTGCGTCACGTGAAAGTTGCGCGCCGTGTTGCAAGACTCTGTGCGTCCCTGTTGCTGGGCATGTTGGGGAGCATTTTGCCCTCTGTTTCTACAGCCTACAGAATAAAGTATTTTTAATTTAAAGCTATTAAGTAACACTTATATGTGAAGTAAAACCCTTTTGTCAAGTTTAAAATCTATTGACGGTTAAACTGCCATGATTCCTGTTAGATTTCCACTTCTCATAATACTATAGAGTAGATTTTTGATCTCGTTTAAAATAGTTTTTAATTTTTTTACCATTTAATTATTATTTTCAGTTTGCAAGACATCTCTCGGAACTGTTAATTTGCTTGTCAAGAAAAAGTTAAAACCCCTTATAGTATTCAAACGTTTATTAATACTAGTCTACGAATATTGCGCCGCTGACTCGCCAATTTTAAACTCATAGTTTAGTGTCCAGTAAACTCGCTCAATATGAACGCTTAAGTGGCGATCGTCAATTACGTTGGACAGAACTCATTGAATAATTTCCTGTTCACACTCAAGGAGCGTTTTATAATCCTTAGAGCACTCAGCGGCACTTTGATCGGTACCCAGCTGACTCGGCGTCTCCCATGCAAATGACGATGAGGAATCGAGAGCCTCAATCGACAGATCTTAATACTTTAGCATTTTAAAACTCGTGTGATGGAAAAGTTTGAGAGTAAAGTAGATTTACATTAAAGTGCCGTAAAGATTCCTTTTTCACCATATAACACCGTCGTTATGAGTTATGGTGTCTCTTAAAATTGTTTGACCTATTTTGGCATGTTTATTGACCCAAATGTAACTGAGAACGGTGGTTTTTTCATTACTTTTCTTTATGCAAATTAGGGAGAGGTAATGTTTAAGTCGCTGCTTGGAGACAGCAGTAGTAAAGTGAATAGAGCCTTGGCTTATAAAATACAAGGCAGTACTTCTCATAGAACATCAAATAGCAGCAGTGAAATAGCTTTGGTTACACACACTATGTGTTAAAGTGTCGTTTTTATAAAAATTGTAGGAAGAGAAGCAGTATAAGATTAACTGCAAATGGATGGGTGTAGTTAGAGAAACTTAGTCTAGTTCGGTGGTTATTAAGCAGGCTGAATACCTGGTGGTCTGGATGATATTGATTCAGTATATAATACATAACATAAATTATTCGTCAATGCGTTATGACTGAGAAAAAATCAGAGTGATGATGAAGATTTCATTCATCATTTTTTTTAGTTTTTTTCTCGTTCTATAATTTTTTTAAAGAAAACTAGTGCTTAATAAACTATTAATTACATTAAAATCTAAATGAACAGTTTCGAGATCTAAACAAATAGACTCGTAGTGTTTTATAATAATAATATTGAAACGTTGCACCATTAGAAAAATATATGTGCAATTAAACACGATTAATGTTCGTGCAATAGTCATCTCAATCCACTTCAACTCAACAAATCCGACCAACCGTGACGTTACAGCTGCAATAGCAACATAGCGTATCCAAAATATGCCTCCGCGAGAGCTACCACTTTATCACGTAGCGCAGTTTTAAAAATGGCCGAAACTAGTTTCATTTCGAGCCCACACACGGCCGTTCGGAGTGGCAATATTCGCGCAATTAAACAGGAGCGGCAAATTGTAATTATGCATAAAGTAGGCACTACGCCAGACTGAAGTTATAAGAATGATGTCATGACTTTTATTAACTACTTACTATTCAGTGATTATTTCAGTGGTAAAAAAGACCAAGATAGATATGGATCAAGTGAAAGAGATAGTAGACGTCGTGTCTTATAGTGAAGGAGTTGATGTAACGCTTATGTTCATAGACGTCTGTAGCCACTTTCCATCAGGATGTTTTACTCGCCAGTAAACGATACACATAATGACTGATTGACTGATCAACACAAACGCACAGCCTAAACCGCTGATTGTAGAAACCAGAAATTTAGAGGGTATGTTCTTTGTATGCATCAGATATAAAAGGATTTTTCGAAATTCTCACGGGAAAATGGAATACACGTAAACGAAGCTGCGGGAGTTTTGTTAGTCATTAATAAAAAAAAAATTAACAATTTTAGAAGAAGCTAAGTTTTTATTAATATTTTTTTAAGTAACCTCAACGCCGCCGTCCAATGTCGAGCGCAGAAGTCAGTGTCGACACTTTTAGAATAGGCTGAGTTAGATAAAGTTCACGACAGGAGCCCCTGGGCTAAATAAATGCCCTTTTGAAAAAGATTGTCCGCGGCCCTCGCGGCGATCCGTCAACGTCATATCTTCAACGTCACGGATATAAATTTTTAAATGATAACGCGATATTTTCACAAATAATTAAAGTTTTATTAGTCTAAAAGGTCTGAACAAAAACGTGTGGAGGTAGGAAGGGGAGCGTTTTGCCCAGCAGTAGGACATGTCTGGCTATTAAAACAATCTTTGACTTAGAGAAGCCAATTCAATCTTCATTTGACTTCACTTTATGGACGGGACGGGGACGTGTCTTTCCTGTTCAAAACGGCCACGTAACCGTCCGTCCCTGAAAAACCGACGATTCATTTCACTTGATCGAGAAGTTCCAAGCATGTGGTGTTTTTACTCTAATTTACAATGAATTCAATATACCGTACTGAGGAGCTTCATGGCGTCGCTCTCTAATGAACACGCAGGTTTTAAGCGATGTCGACCCTGGTCAGCGTTTGGATTGGTTTCGTTATCTCGAGCTTCTCCGTGCTTCGGAGGGCACGTTAAACCGTCGGTTCGGCTGTTGTCGATGGATGACAGTCGTTAAGAAAAGCCGGTGGCCTTAGGGGATTTGAAAACACCGGCCTCTGCCAATCCGCATTGGAGCAGCGTGGCAGAGTACGGGTTGGATGATTATTGGGTTGGGTTGATATGATGGTATGATGATGAATAAACCGTCAAATGCGACACCTTTGCATGGTACACTATGAACAGTATTTTAATCAAGTGTCAATTGAAAATAAAATTTTCAATTCTTGAAATATTCAAATTTTGTAATAATCAAATATTTTGTCAATAGACTACAACAAAGAAAACCATGTAAGGTGATAGAGAAATTCACAAAGATCTTGCGTCTTTACGCAATGCCAATCTAGCTGAACAGGAAGTCAGGATCATCGTCAATTTGAGCAAGTCGACGTTGTAACCTGTCGAAAGGATTTAACTGTCTACTGAGATGTACCAGCCCAAAGATTAGAGCAATATTCCATGTACGGCAAGATTTGCGCATTGTATAGCATATCTATACCATTATATTATGATCATTACGAACTAGGAAACGACAAGGAAGCATGGTGATCGTATAAACTTTCCGATTTTTGTATAAGAGTTTTGTCACGACAGAAATTTTAACTATCTCTTTTTACTAAGGCTATGAAACATTCATTGCTGGTTTACTACTACCCAGTCATTTTTAACCGTTTTCCAACACGTAATATAAAGCGAACATAATGGCTACGGTTGCCAATTGATTGAACGTCGCTGTGGATGTAATCACCATCGGTATATGGCACTTAATATAATAATTATGCCCAAATATTACTACTATATTAATTTCTAGCACATTAAGTAAATGGCTATCGGAAATAATCGTTTTTTAGGGTTCCGTACCTGAAAAGGAAAAAACGGAACCCTTGCCTTATAAGATCGCTTTATTGTTCGTCTGCCTGTCTGTCTGTCAAGACCCTTTTTCTCTGAACCGCATGGAGGTATCAAGCTGAAATTCATATCAAATACTCAGATTTATTGTCCCTAGGAGCAGTGAAAAAATCAAACTTCTAAGCCAACGCAATCAAAAGATACAGCCGTTTATGCCGCATTTTCGACACTCACCAGGGAATCAAAACCTACAGGGTACTTCCCGTAAGCTCAGAATCTTGAAATTTGATACAAAGCAACGTTCAGATAAAGGAAAAATTGCGAAAAGCATAACTTTTTGTTTTTACTTATATACCTACAGATTTGTACGGAACCCTCGGTGCGCAAGTCCGACTCGCACTTGGCCGATTTTTTATACTTTTGATCGCTCACATTATCATCATGGTGTATAAATTGCGATATTTCAGAACAAATTAGCGCACTTTCCACTTCTGCTCTGTTTATTTTTTCTATTATGATGGTGCTTTGCGTTGTGTACTTGGATTTAGGTCTTCGTCCGAGATAGAGCACCATTTTGTAATATCTCCTTTAGATTTATGATGCTCCCGTGGTATTGCCACATACTTAACTCGATTATTTAACGGTTATCAAAAATTCTTCACCTCATTCATATTATAATATGATAGATTTTAGTTTGCGTGATGAATTTGGTAACATTTTTTATTGGATATTAAATGAATTTCGAAAAGATATAGGTAAATATTCTTGGACGAATCACACAATGTGTTCTAGCCAAAGTCAAAATCAAATCGTTTATTCAGAGACTAAGCTTTGAAATGGAATTTGAGATCAAAATTGTAAATAAAAGGGTACACTATACAATAATAATGACACCACTCTAAATAACTTTTACAGTTTTGCTGGGGATCGTTAAAATAGAATTTATTGTCACATGTTCAATAAGTATGAAATAAAGCCGAATTAAAATCTTTCGCATATAATTAATTGCAATAAATTTCATTATTTTGAATTATGTGACAACAATTTGTAAGAAAATATTTTAATTTAGCTTCTGGCAATCAGCAGAAGTTCGTAAGTATTTCGATTATTTTCAATAAACTTAAACAGCGCTGCATCGCGGAACATGAAAAACGACTTCTAAATAAAATAACCAACATAATTATTATAAATGAATAATCCCAAAACAAGTTTTAATACGTTCAGTAATAAATGGTGGAATGTGAAAGACTAAACGCGACAATCAATCAACGTCCCGAGATAAAATGACGACGCGTCACCGCCATTAGATTTATTATTGTCTTAGGTTAACTGGAGTGTGTCATGCGTTCTTAAGCTTCTTTAGATAATTTATTGTTTGTTAAAACCTCCCCCCGCGTTTTGGCGTCAGGGGGGATCTATTTTGAAATATCAAAATATAATAAATTGTGTGTTTACGCGAAAAGTTACTACATCAAGGGAAAATAATTGATTTCGAGTTTAAAGTTTTGAGTCGAAAAGAGTTTCGCCTCAAGTCGCGAAATAAAAAATAAAAAACTACGGCACCTAAAATTATTCTGATTAGAACAAAACAAAGCTTCATAATTTATGAGAAAAAAAAAACCATTTCCAAATTCCTTCAGGTAACTTTTGTGTAACCACTCACAAAAGCTTGGTTTGTATTTATGTAAGTACAATAATTATAAATGGGAGATCCCAGTCAATACAATTAGATTATGCCCGTATCAAAACAATTTAGATTGTGACATTTAAAGGGCAAAAGTTAAAGTATCTTTATTGTGGGCCCTCGCGGGCACTTATGCCTATTTTCACCAGCGCGTAGATATAACTTTATGTCATTCGAATTTGTTCCAATTAGGTTATTCTTACGCTAGGAGGCCTTGGTAAAAAGGGGCCATAGATACGTCTTTTACTGGGTCGATGGGCCGATACTTTTTCTGACGAATACACGTTGAGTTGTGGCGTGAGACAGGGAGGCATCACGTCGCCTATATTGTTCAATTTGTACGTGAACCAGCTGATTGAGGAGCTCAGCAGCACACATACGGGATGCTATATTGATAATATCTCTTTTAACAATATTAGCTACGCTGACGATATGGTGCTGCTGGGCCCCTCAATCGGTAGCATTAAAAAGTTAGTCAGTATATGCGAGAAGTATGCACACGAGCACGGTCTCCAGTATAATTCAAGTAAGAGCGAGCTACTTATTTTCAAAGCAGGAAAAGCTACCGACTTATGTACCACCTATTGTACTTGGAGGCTGTGCTATACCAATAGTCGACAGATTTAAGTATCTCGGACATGTAGTGACATGTGATTTAAAAGATGATCCCGACATCGAGCGGGAGCGCAGGGCGTTGGCGGTGAGGAGTAATATGTTAGCTCGTAGGTTCGCCCGATGTACAAAACCAGTTAAAATATCACTGTTCAAAGCGTACTGTCAGTCTTTTTACACGGGTGGCCTATGGATCTGGCATACGAAACGAGCTTACAACGTCCTGCGTGTTCAGTATAATAACGCCTTTAGGATGCTGTTGGGACTACCGCGGCGGTGTAGTGCATCTGGCATGTTCGCCGAGGCACGCGTCGATGGTTTTCACGCCATAAGGCGCAAAAAGATGTCATCTTTACTACACAGGATCCGTGGTAGCAACAACAGCATTCTAAAGGTGATCGCGAGCCGAATGGACTGTCCCATCCAGGCGCACTGGATTACAGTCGCCATTGGCAGAGAAGGGTGATGTAATTGTAATTTTAATTTTATTCGACTAACATAGTTTATAAGATTTCGATGTTACTAACCCCTCTATGGATAATTTGAAGTCTGAAATAAAAAGTCATTTATTTATTTATTTTTATTTACAATGTTAGATTTTTTTTAAATCTACAAGCATTTTGGAATAAGAAAAAAACTGCAGCTGTATGCTCTAAGCATCATTTGTTAACTCGAAAGCGGAATCCGCGGTGAGATGCCAATGCAATTTTGACATCTCTTCAAATGATGCTAAGATAATACGGCTGCAGTGCAATTTTGACATCTCTTCGCTTTGCTTAGAGAATACGGCTATCAAATCAAATTCCACCTGCAGACCATAATGCTAATGAAACCTACGCTATCGAATTTTCATTTATAACTTTAAAACAGGAACTTGTAAGTTCTAACGCCTGAAAACTGAAAAGTAAAATATTTCATCTATAAACATAAAACTTAAATTAAAAATTTAAAAAACCCCCGACTCAAAACCTCTAAAAAGTAAATAAATAATAATTATGTACCCCCTATTCGATCTTTTAATTTTATGATATAATATTTATATTAGTTAATAGTAGTTAGTCATAATACCTACTTCCAAAGCGTCATCCCGTCGGGGGACCGCTAAGTAAAAATTTATTACTAGCTGACAATTTGATATCTACTGTCTATTAGTTAATAGCACCTACACAGTTATGTTTAAATGTCTATAGCGGTCCCCCGACGTGATGACCCTTTGGAAGTAGGTATTATGACTAACTACTATTAACTAATATAAATATTATATCATAAAATTAAAAGATCGAATAGGGGGTACATAATTATTATTTATTTACTTTTTAGAGGTTTTGAGTCGGGGGTTTTTTAAATTTTTAATTTAAGTTTTATTTGGCGTTTTTTATAGTTTCGTTTCTATTTTATTCTAATCCCTATCCTTTTCATTTGTATTTTAGATATGTATGAGGGGTATTGAGAAATATGTAAAGGGTATTGTGAAATATGTATGAATGGTATTGCGAAATATGTATGAGAGGTATTGCCAAATATGTATGAATGGTATTGCGTGAAATATGTATGAATAGTATTGCGAAATATGTATGAGCGGTATTGCGAAATATGTACGAGAGGTATTGCGACATATGTATGAGAGGTATTGAAAGTACTCGTCAAGACGTATCAAACGAGCCCAAACTCGATGGGGTTATGTTATGTCGTGTAATTACTAAGTTCCTATGGCCACCTTCCAGCTCCATCATGAGACCCACCCTGGTTACTATCTGGCACCAAAGTACTCATCAAGACAGATCAAACGAGCCCAAACTCGATGGAGTTATGTCGTTTAATTACTGAGTTCCTACGGCAACCACCCAGCTCCATCATCAGACCCTGGTTACCTCTAGCACCAAAGTATACAGATACACACGTCAAACTTATAACACCCCTCTTTTTGGGTCGGTGATAAAAACACAGCGCGATAGTAATAAACATTAAGTATGACGAGCGAAGCCGTAAGCCCAGCTAGTGAATTATACCTAAAAATGAACTATTCAATGAGACCATTCCAATGAACCCGAACACGATACATCTGCTGTAATTTGACGAGGAGTTGAGTTTACTGCAGGTTCCAGATGATGCTGCAGCATCAGATCAAGTTTACCATATTTTTGCAATATCATGACAGTAACAGTATACCAAATTTCAAATCGATCTAACCAGTGGAAGTTGCTCATTTCCCTTCATCAAATAGAAAAAAGCTGGTGATCTTCAAACGGCTGAACAGATTTTCATGAATCATAGCTAAGAACACTCCCGCACAGGTCACCTTTCAAACAAAAAAAACTGCATCAAAATCGGATCATCCGTTTGGTTGCTACGATGCCACAGACAGATCCACAGATACACAAGTACACAAATACACAAATACACAAATACACACGTCAAACTTATAACACCCCTCTTTTTGCGTCGGGGGTTAAAAATATGACATACGTTTTCAGCCAGTATTCAGAGGCGGACACTTTTGTTTACAAGTGTTTTTACACGTTGAAAAGGCGCATTGAATACGCCTTGCCATGGCTTGGGATAATGAACACTCGTAAATTATGCAGTTTTTATATACGTTCTGTTGAGATTCAATGTAATTATACTATCTATATGTTCGTTCATTGAATAGTTTGAGGGCTTTACAAATTCAACATCGTTAGATTTTATTTATTTTCTATTTTCTGTTATACATTGTAGTTGTAACTTTTATTAGTAGGCGAAGGAGCAATGAACAAAAGATATTTTGAATTAGTTTTAAACAAATATTAGTTTTCAATTTTGCAAGTAATCTTATTTTATTCCCGAATTATCCTACATCGGCGATTTCGTTCCAGCAATCTCGTTTCTAAAGGAATTTAATGATTAAAAGTCTATATTATACTAACTCGTGAAAACAATTTCTATAAAAAATCTTGACAATTCTTTTTTGTTGTGTTACATAATGTGATTTGCGAGAAACAGCACGACAAATCGACTGTTTTTTTTTTTGGGATATACCCTATTAATGTCACATTATACATTTCTCAAATTTTCCGAACCGCAGTACAGCGCACTACATATTAAAATAAATTATGAATATCGTTTAAGTTTATCTACGCACATGAAACACATCGATGGCGCCGACAACAATGGCTAAAGGGTTTGCGTTAAGCCACCATTGTTTGCCACAATGGGGCCTTGTTAATGCCGAACGGGTAACTTGTGGATAGCGTTTGACGCTGAAATAGGAGACTGGGAAACTCAACTAGTTTACGAGGAAATCGAATATGGTAATATGCAGCATTACATGCCACAAGCCACCATTATCAATGAGGGGGCGGCGGGCGGTGAAAACAAATGTACTAAAATGTTGAATGACGCTACTGCACTTGGCGGTTCCTTGAACGATTTTAGGCGTGCACGCGGTGCCAAGCGGGAATAAACAAGCGCAACCCAATAACGATACCACGAGAGAGCGGCGTGAGTCGTCGTCATATAACGCTACTGTACTGATTAAAACCTTGTCCACAAAGGGCGAATTCAGAGCAAATTCCTAATTCATACGCGCGTTGATTGAAGTATTTAGGCTCCATCCATACGATGCATTCAAATCGTGCAAATCTGCTGCAAATTCGGGCTATTTTTAGACAAACTTTTAAATAATAAAAAAAACTTTTTAAAATTTGAGTTCAGAAATCCAGTAAAACTTTCTTTTGGCAGATAGGGAATGAAAAGTAAGATGAAAGGTATGTTCTAAACCTTTTTAATAGGTTAATTGTTTAAGTTCTTTTACACACGTGAATTACATCAATGCTGCTAACAATAGCTTAAGTGTGTTAGCCACTATTGTTCGGCACAATGGCAGAGTTAATACGGCGGGCAACTCGTGAATAATGCTCTAGATAAGGCCAACGAAAAAGTTTAGTTTAAATCGAAATTAAAGGTAATTGTATAATAGTAATACTATGTAGAGTAAAGATTAGGTTTGATTGTTCATAATTATGAATTTGGAATAGAATAGAATAACATTATTTGCATAAAACATGGTAGTTTAGGTGACAAAAAAATTTGCGGGTAAATACATCATGTTTTGCTTATTAAAATAGGCGTGCAAAAATCATGCGGTAGGCAGGCAAACTTATAAATAAAATAATTACATTATACATAATATGATAATCCTAATTAATTTGAATTCAATCCTAATCATAACATCACAATAACAATATAAATTATTCCAGAAAATCTTTAATGCTATAATATATATTTTTCATTAGGCCATTTATACAATTTAGTCTTAAATTCTTTAGTGGGCAACCCTTGTATATCAGAGGGAAGTTTATTGTACAGTCGAACGCACATACATGAGCAACTTCGATTATATTTTTCTGTTGGAGTAGCTGGCAGTGACTTACGTGACTTACTATATACGTAAAGAGAAATCGCGTTCGATGCCCATTCCCAAAAACATGGTATTTATTTTAATAGAAAAAATATGAAAATAAATTATTATTAATGGAAAAATTATATTACGAGAAAAGTGAAAAAAATAAGGCGAGAGAACGAAAGAGAGAGAATGACAAACAAAAATATGACTTAAAAACATTGACAACTAAAAATATAAAAATGTAAAGATGTATAAAAATTAAATCCGATTTTCCACAACTTTATGTGATGAATATTTGCTTTTGTCTGATTGTTTCTGTGTACTATAAATAAATGTTTACAAAAAGTATAAGCAGATCTTCTTGACCAGATGGCGCTGTGTGAATCATGTACAATTTATTTATCATAATTAATAAACGTATTTATAATATGAGTTATAACAAATAAATAGACAGTTTATTCGGATTACTTACACTATAATAAACAAAGTCAACAATTTAGTGGCTTAAAATAAATATTACTTTTTTAAACTCAAAACACTTGGGCATCAAACTTTTGCTTGGAAATAAAAAAAGAGAAATTAACCTAACACTTGAAAAAGTAAACTAACATAAACGCAAGCTGAAAATTTCCGCGGCGTCATCTCAGAGAAACCTTACCCTTTCCACCTCATGGTTGGTTCAAGTTATATGCTGTAGCGATCATAACCACAGAACAAATAACGGGGAGTTTCAAAACTTTTGTGCGTTTTGTATGCAAAATGTTCACCTCGTGCCGACAGGTGTCGCTATTTCGGAGGTTGCCAAGTCATTGTATGAGAAACGTCAAGAGCTGTGCGTATTAACTCGGTAGAGTTTCTATAGTATTTGGTTAAACCTAGTAAAGAAAAGTTAAAGTAAAAGAACGCCATCAAAGATTCGAATGTTTGATTGGCGGAGTATTTTATACAAGGAGACAGGTTTTTAGTTAAATTCCTTAAAAATTGTTAAATTAAAGATCATTTGCAAAATATTATCCCATCAAAGCGGTTTTGGTGTTTTAAGTTTTTTTGGCGAAAATTTCCGACTTTCCAGCTTCAGCTTTACTGAAATAATATTTGTTTTCGGGCACTCAAGTGACACATTTCTGATAGCTGATGAACTACCAACTATTTTCAATTAAAATGCAGGCTGTAAATATCATAGAAATAATATGGTCTTATGTGACAAAACTTATAATATTTTTTTCGCATCTCCGACAATCGACATGCATTACACGAAAATAATGTACAAATTATTTAGGTACCTACTTGCTGAATTTCATGGGCATTTTGCAATGCAAACAACTTAAAAAAATAAATGCGCTTGTACATTAAACCACACGTCACAATCCAAGCACGCTGCACTCGCGGCCCCGTCGAGAGTGAACGCAAAAAATGTTCGCCACTAGTGCCCTTAAGATGTGGTAATTAAGAGTTATTTTCGCTCGGCAAGTCATAAGATTTTAAAACATTGCCTCGCCCGGCTGCCCCGAGACGTTGCTATGTATTTCTTTGGCTTTGAAAAGTGGGCAAATTAAATTGAAATGCAGATTATGAAATGGTACTTGTTTTTTTATTATTTCTATATTTTTTTATTTATTAGCTACTCTTGAAGCTTTTTGCGAGCTTTAGATGAAAATGTAATTTACTAATATAAAAATTATGCATAGTCAACTAATGCAAGAAGTAACAAACGTAATAAGAACTCTGGCATAATAGCAATGCAAGCATCAAGTCACAAAGTTCCAAGTTATGAAACTTTGTAACTATACATATTAGGCGATAGGGGTTGTCGATAGGTGTCGCCACAATACTTTTCATTGTGAAAATAACAATTTCATTGTTAACAAAATTTTACTTGAGTATGGACTGGACTCAAGTGGCGCTGTCAATTGGGTACAATGTTTTTTTTTTTCATCATAACCAGACAGATATATTAAACTGAAAGTGGTTCTTTAGTGAACATTTTTATTATTTTTATGATTGTTTTTATAGTTGTTACGTTTCAACTAACCATTCTTATTATCCTACCTGGGTCGGGAGGTGACATTATTAAAATCACAGAAGCTCACATTAACAAAACGTCTGTTGGTTCAGATTGTATTAAATGCAAGGTACAAGACTAAGGACACAACATTCTTTAACCTACTACCCAAAGACTTAACCTTATTTGTATACATTATGCATTCACCGTCATTAATGTTTTAGCAGCGTGAAGTTCCTGTTAGTTATTTATAGTTCGCGCCTACGATACGCGGGGGACCGGCAGAGGTAAGGTGTAAGATTGGTTATCTATATAAAACCAAGGAAAGAGGTGACCATGGACGTAAATTTATACAAAAACACCATTTAGGTTAAACGTGAACTCATTCTTGTGTCGACATCGATCTACATGTAATGTTTAATGCAAAATGAAATAAAAATGTGACTGAAATTTTCTTATAATTTCATGACGGAATTTATCCGAAATAACCACTTTGCATTATCTCACAGGTGTTTGTTTGACCATAGCAATATGTGTATAAAATATACAAAATTAGGCTTAATATGGTGAGGATTGGAAGGAAAAGAATGGAAGAAATCAAAATTCTAAATATTAATTCAGATACTCGTAAGTCCTCACAGATACTTTCTCTCGTAAAAGACTAGTAATAAAATATGTGTAATAATCTACTCTATAAAGTACTACCATTTCGGAAAGAAGAATCAAGTTATATGGATGAGTTAGAAAGGTGAGAGATTTTACAATGCAAGAGAAAAAATGTTAATGAATGTGACAATGGAAAGGAGACATAGAGAAAAAGTATTATAAAAATTTAAAAAATTTAATTAAAAAAATCGGTTTGCCACATTAGGAATCAAAGCTTCGTCTCCACTCAGAGTAAACTCTAAGCGACCACACCTTACAGTCGGGGGTTTTAAAGAGTAATATTTGCTCCCGAAAAGTCCCCATTTTAGAATTCAACAGGACGACGAATAGATTAGTTAAGTTTCCTGTGACCCGCATTTAAAATCACTGAAGTTATCCAAATGCTCTTTTGCTTCGAACTCTCTTGGATCTCTCATGGAATTGTTAAGTATCTTGAACAGTAGTTTTAATACGAACGATTATCTAAATTAAGGTTGGGTGAGCCCAACAGAGTTTAAGAGTAGTAGAGCCTTTTTTTTGTTGTTTATAGTCAGAAAACCTATCATTACCGCATGTCCTGTCGCTTGGAGAAGCGACGAGAATCTTTTGAGCTCTCCTCTCTAGCCATTAAGGGCCATATCGACTAAAAACCAGACTGTCGGCCACCTTCTCCGCCTTAACAGTGGTCGGGTCAGTGCCCGCAAGCTGGTGAAATTTCCACTACAGAGTGGTAGAGCCTACCTAGTGTTATCTGACAGTGGTTCGTAAAGGGGCTAGCTCCACGAGGCAGTACCATCCTATCATAGAATTTCGACGTAAAATATCGATCGGTGATATGCCACTGTGTTTCTTACGATGAGTGTGTAAATTACCTTGAAAAATCATGTCAATGTATTCATTTTGAAGTATTCATGAAAAACAAACAAACACACTATCACATTTATTATTGGTATTTTCAAAATACATTTTTAAATATCACAAGCTTTAAAAAAGTTAAAAAAAAATTGTGGGATCGAATACTCTGATCATTATTTCCAATTTCGGTAGGTATAGTCTCTGCATATTAAAGTTTAAATTGAACGAACAGTGCAACGCGTTGTAAGTCTGCATTAGGGATCTCGGGGGAAGACGACTGCAAGCCTCAGGACAGAAACACGCGGAAGGATTTACACAAAATATTATTAACTTATAATCAAGTTTTAACTTAAACTTAAGTTGTTTATTCGGAGACTAGGCCTTCACAGGTGCTTTATAGGTACAAATTATATAGGTAAATTAAAATAAGATAAAAAAATAGCCAATAAAATAAATGGCAAAAACAAGTAAAATCTGTCTGTAATAATAATAATAAATCACGAATACATCCGCATGACCTCAGAGAGAAATGGTTAATTATTGTGAGGCATATTAAAAGAATAAGAAGAAGAAGATTCCAGTTGTTACAATAATAATTACTTAAATACTTACTTGTATTTGTTTATTGTTTCGCTCAACTTCACGACAGTATAATGTAGACTTTATCGCTATCTCTCATGGCTGTGTTGCCTACCGCTATCCTCGAGGGCACAGAACAAAATATCGCTGCAGTTGTGTGCATAATTCACTTTATTGCATCTCGCTGTATATATGTTCTTCGTCATAAGTCTCTTTTGGAAGTTCTACGGTTACTTTATTTGCTGTATTATGAGATGGGTTGTATGATAATCTTGAACGCAAATCGTCTAAAATGCAACTCGGAACTCTATAAAGTAATTTGTCTACCTTGACGCGAATCAGCACAAAAACCAAGCAATATGAATAATTACCGGACAGTTTGCAGACTGTCTAGGTCAGAATCATGTTACATGACAATAAAGCTAGGTTTCTTTTGTAATGTATTTTACCATTGGCCATTTTGCTTTTCTTTTTAAAATGGCGGTAGTTTAAAAAGTAGATTTGTTAATACAAATCAATATTATTTGTACACTGCGACAAAGGAAAGTGCCTGCAAGGGCATAGTCCCCGAATAAATGATTTTATATTTATCTTATCCATATATATAAAAATGAAAGTACTGACTGACTGACTGACTTAACTATATATCAACGCACAGCCCAAACCCGTGGGTCTAGAGACTCCAAATTTGGACTATAGGTTCATTACGACGCGTAGGGGTGTACTAAGAAAGGATTTTTCAAAATTCCCACGGGAAACCGAGATATACGCAAACAAAGTTGCGAGGGTATATCAACGCACAGCCCAAACCGCTGGGTCTAGAAATTCCAAATTTAGCATGTAGGTTCCTTATAAGGACCGGCACCGGACCTACCTGACCGGACCGGACCGGAACGGATCGGACCTGATCAGACCGGAAGGAACCGCACTGTACGGGGCCGTGCCGGACCGGACCGGAATTTATTTTTGAAGAAAAATATGCTAATTGTTAATAGGCCACGCTGGCGAAGCCGCGGGAAAAAGCTATACAAAACAAATTCAAATTATGAGGAATGAACGCTGAGAAAATCTATTAAAATCAAGATGTGGTATAAAGTGGAATATCTCAAAGACGTTGCTATACAGTTCGACCACATTTCACCTGACTACTATGAATATCGGTAATAAATTGAAATAGTGCCAGGCACTGGTTCAGTCAACTGCGATATAATAATAAATAATGATGCATTAAAATATAAACATTAATACAAAATAAAAATAAACTTTACCTATTAGTTCTCAATAGCTGCTTACCATCAGGCGGGCCGTGAGCTTGTTTCCCACATTAAAAAACATAAAAAGGTATTACAAATCATATGATTGTAGGTACCTAATTGCCTATTCAATATCTTTTTAAATTGCATTTTTGCACTGCAGGATGCAGGATACGGATTTTCCTTCAATCAATGCGGATTAGAACGTACTCTGCCACGCAGATACAGTTTTCAAGCCGCCTGAAGGCCACAAACTTGGCTTAACTGTAATCCATCGACAAGCCGAAACCGAAGGCAACTTTCCGAAGCACAGACAACCTCGAGCTAACGAAACCCATCTAAACACTGGCTAGGGACGACGTTGCTTAACTTGCATGTAAATTAATTCAATCCTACTACACAATTAAAGAATATTTATGTGACAAGCCCTAAATTGTGTGCTATGTGTATTATGGCAGATTCAGAGTGCTTAGTACAAGTTTTTTTGTTCACTTTCGGTCATTTCGACGTAAACGAACCGACCAAATAGAGACGAACTCTCATGTTGCGAATCTATAAGACGCGTGTTACATATCAAAATTATGCGGCTTAATTGCTCACGTTTCGAAGTGAGTAACCCGGCTAATTTAGAAATGTAACACGCGTGATAAATTCACAATATGAAAACTGTTATTCAATTTGGTCGGCTTGTAAACGTTAACACGTTCGAATGTGACCAAAAAACTCGTACTAAGCACTCTGTATTATTTTAAATTTTAAATTTCTTTTATTAGCAAAAAATATTGTAACTATTTAGCTATTTAATTTTGCATACCGTATTGGTAGAATATGCATAGAAACTATGTATGTACAATACCAACCACTTAAGACCTTTGTAACCTGTATTCAAGCTTACTTGCTGTATTTTCTACTTTGTACATCGTTATAATTTTATTAGCGCTAGATTTGTAGGTACGCTTTAGATCTAGATCAATATCTAGGGAAATAAACTTCTTTGAGTCGCTTGTAAACGAGCGGATCAAGCATTCTGTTTGTCAGTATTGCATTTCCTCTTGTACAACGTCTCTGGGACTGGGAAATACATTTAAACAGCTTCTAGTGATTGGTTATATCAATTCTCTAAGTTTGTTATATCTGCGAATTAATTTATTGCTTCACTAGCTGTTGCCCGCTGCTTTGTTCGCGTGTGCTTTTTCGGGTTAACATGCAGCCTGTGACACTCACAAATAAAGTTTCTAATAAATTTATCCAGAGGTCATTTTGCTTTGTTTCCGAAATGTTGATACCCTCTGAATTTGTGAATCTTTAAATGCAATTAGCATTAAGTTCAGTTCATTACGGTATTGTGGTCAATAAACTTAAATAAATAAATAACTTGTAAGCTAATAAAAAAACATAATAACCCATAATCTTATAAAACAAATACGTTATAAAAACACCAACAATCGCTTATCATTCACTTCCAACATTTTATCACGGCAAACGGAACTATAAAAAAAAATATTGCTCCATAATGCCATAGAATTTGGGATCTCACCGATACAAATAATAAAATGTTGCTCACGATAAGGTAGAAATGACTATAAAAATGATATACGCCGTAAAATCTTTCCTAAACTACACTTTATCTGCATAAATGGTATTATTACTGTTTTTGAATACGTAGGCTTTTCTGTTAGGACGAGTTCCCACTTTTTATAACGTTTTTAGGGTTTCGTACTTCAAAAGGCAAAAACCAAACCCTTATAAGATCTGTGTTGTCTTTGTTGTCCGCCTGTCTGTCTGTCAAGACCCTTTTTCTCGGGAATGCGTAGAGGTATCAAGTTGAAATTTTAACCGTATACTCAGGTCTACGGTCCCATGAGGTTGTGAAAAAATCAAATTTCTAAGTCTACGTATAAAAAAGATACAGTGGTTTATTCAGCAAAAAAACGCTTATTCACCATTTTGAAGGAAATCAAAACGGGTCTACTATGAAATGAAATTCCGAATATACGGACTGACGTTTCGTTGAATTCTCTCTCTGTAGTCGGTCCTTCAATTCTGAAGATCGTGATCACACGCCTCTGTTGTCATCTTCCGGATGTATTGTCTCCATCGGCATCTATCGGTAGCCATTTTAACCGCGTCGTGGAAATGGAACCGCTTCTCTCCAAGTTGATCGGACCACCTCTTCGGGGATCGGCCTCTGCTCCTCTTCCCTTCCACATTTCCGACTATGACCAACTTTTCGAGGTTACGGTCTCCTCGTCTTGCGATGTACCCAAAGTAGGCAAGGATGCGTTGACGGCAAATGGTGGATAAGCGATCTTTGATCTTTAGGTTAGCTAGAATCGATGCATTTGTGCGCTTAGCTGTCCACGGGATTCGTAGCATTCGCCTCCAGCACCACATTTCGAATGCATCGATTGTATGCCTTTCTTTCGCTTTTATAGTCCATGTTTCTACACCATAGGAAAATATCGGAAACACGAGGGCCCTGACGAGACGGATCTTAGTTTTGATTGCTATTCCACGCTTCTTCCAGATACCTTGCAGCCGCGACATTGCATCCTTGGCCATAGCCATTCTCCGCTTGATCTCCGGCACACAGTTTCCATCGTTTACAAAAAATTAGTAACTACGGCGTGAGAGGCAACGTATTAGAACTAATAAAATCTTATTTAGAAGGTAGGAAACAGTCAACTCATATCTCACGAATAGATCCAAAAACTAGAATAGAAAGAATATATGCTTCAAAATACAACACCATAGCTTATGGAGTTCCTCAAGGCGGAGTTCTCGCTCCTTTATTATTTATCATTTATATAAATGACCTACCAAAAACTGTGAATCATCAAATGTCTCTATTTGCTGATGACAGCACCGTAATATTATGATAATGATAATTTTGACAGAATACAAAATGATATAAACAATAGTTTGGCATTAATTATAGATTGGCTAAATAGAAATAATTTAAAGATTAACCTTAGTAAAACCACATCGATGAATTTTCAACTAAGACAAAAATATAACAGGCCATTATATATTAACTATCAAAATCAAAGTGTAAACGAAACAAGTGAAACTAAATTTTTAGGCTTATTAATTAATAATGACATGTCATGGAAAAATCAAATAGAACACATCTGTAAAAAAAATTCTCAATTTTCATATGCGCTATACATGTTAGGCAAGGTTGCTAACCACATTGCACTTCTTGTGGCGTACCATGGATATGTTGCATCCATCCTCCGATATGGTGTTATGTTCTGGGGAAATGCTACAAAAAGTCATGATGTCTTTATAGCGCAAAAGAAATGTATACGAGCTATATGCAGATTGAAACCCCGCGATAGTTGTAAAGTTTACTTTCAAAACCTGAGAATATTAACTCTACCGTCGTTATACATTTATGAAACTGTTATTTTTGTAAAATGCAATATTAATTTGTTTCAACGTGTGGAAAGTCAACGTCGCTCAGACAAATTAAAATTGGTACATGCAAATACTACATTCTTACATAAAAGTGTTAATGCAATGGCACCAAAACTGTACAACAATTTACCTAAAATTATAAGGAATAATAATAACATAAATTCCTTTAAGAAACATGTTTTGGATTTACTCATTGATAAGGCATATTATTCTGTTAATGAATACCTAAGTGATCATCTGTAAATGCAAATGAATTGATCAAATTATATACAAATGAATTAAAAGTACCTATTTTGACATTTAATATTATATAAGTAATTATAAAGTAAATTTTGAACAATTTTGAATTGTAAATTAATTTTGATTTTTGTTTCTTATTTTTTTATTTTGAATTCTTTAAATTATGTGATAAATTTTGTATGCCTCATAAGGCGGGACATAGAGAACCTCCTATTCTTTGTTAACATCCCATACCTATGTTCACGAAATAAATGAATTGAATTGAATTGAATTGAATCGTTACTTATACGGGAACCCAGGTACATAAAGTCCTGTACAACATCGATGCCCGGGATGGCGTTGGTATCCGTCAGTTTTCCGGCGCGGTCAACTACTATTAGCTTTGTCTTGCTGCGATTAATGGATAGTCCCATAGCCTCACTTTCGGTCTCTAATCTTTGAAACAGAACCCTCATATCTTCCATGGACACTGTTAGAAGAGCTGTATCGTCGGCGAAACGCAAGTTGGATATTCTCTTTCCTCCCACCGCAAAACCCCCCTCCCAGTTTTCGAGAACCTTTCTGATGATATATTCTCCATATATATTGAAGAGCATAGGTGATAGTATGCATCCCTGTCGCACACCTTTCTTTGTGTTGAACGTTGAATTCTAGCCAGTTTTAAACCTTATTCTAACTAGTAATGTCTTTTTTGACAGGAGTATGTGTTTCGTTGTTTCGGATGGACACTTTCATAGTGGCCCCGCTTGTTTTTACTTTTCAATGACTTGACGTTTGATGTGTCTAATTATGTTACAATTATCTTTGGGACTAACAAGTTATAACTGTGCACACCGTTCTTGAAATAAAAAATCTAGCAATGGTCACATTATCTCAGGGGCCGCGGGTTCGAATCCTGCGCAAGGCAGACATTTGTGTGCATGAACATGTCTGTTTGCCTTGCTCTGGGTGTTGTCTATGTATAATAAGTATTTATTTACAAAAGAAAAGTATTTAAGTATATTTATCAGCAATCTAGTACCCATAGTATGGGCGTTGTGTGATTCGAAAAAAAATAAAAAAAAATATTTTGTTAAGTAGTTACTTGTTTAATTATCTGATTTTTTACATAATATTCTTTTAATATTGTGTTTTTAGGCTTTCGTACATCAACAGGAAATACACCATAAGTATAACAAAAAATCAAAAAAACTATATATTATTATTTGTAATTAAACGTTTAAAAAATAGGGGGTCTATTTTCGG
This sequence comes from Endotricha flammealis, assembly GCA_905163395.2. Lineage (NCBI taxonomy): Eukaryota > Metazoa > Arthropoda > Insecta > Lepidoptera > Pyralidae > Endotricha > Endotricha flammealis. Next base: position 17,929,957 of record LR990854.1, on the reverse strand, counting down.
GAAAGCTCGGAAAAAACTGCACGTGTCGATTCCTGCATTATTTATTTACTATTGTTTGACTTGATGCCTACGGCCACTTTGATCGATCTGCTCGTCACCGGCGCGCCGGCGGGGAAACCAATCTCACAAGAACCAAAACGTATATTATTTTTAGACTATGAATATGGGGTTCTTCAAAAGGGGCATTAAAAGATTTTTACATGGTCGGCAATGCGCGTGTAATACTCCCGGTGTTGCAAGCGTCCACAGGCTATGGTGACCGCTTACCATCAGGCGGGCCGTAAGCTTGATTGCCCCCTTAGTGGTATAAAAAAATCTACGTACGGAACCCTCGGTGGGCGAGTCCGACTCGCACTTGTGCGGTTTAATTTTTTGTTTAGAACATTAAAAAACTAAAGAAAGAAAGGCAATAGGATGTAAGTAAACAAAATCAGAGTCAAAGTCAACAGTCAAAAATACTTTATTCTGTGGGCCCTCACGGACATTTACAATGGAACTGTTACATAATTATTGTTCTTAAATAAATATTAAATAAATAAGCTATAAACTACCACCATTTTGGAAACAAAGTAAAATGACCATAAAAGAAATGGCGAAAGAAAACCGGCTACTGCCGATTTTGCCCATCAGTTTTTTTTTTCATTTTTTTTCAAAATATTTAAAATACAGGTACGGAAAATCCGCAGAGTATCAATAATAATGTAGCGTTACACTTACAATAATAATAAAATAAAAGAAATAAAATATATTAGTAGAATCCTACATCAATTTCTGTAAAGAAACAGGTTACCGGCGCCGACAAACTTTACACAAGTTAACCCAGCGCCGATCGGCACCGACCCGCGCCGACTTGTCGGCAACCTGCTGCTCTATGTAAGCAGCATCCTACGATGACACAAAATTTGTTGAATGTATAAGAATAAAGTTTAATAATGCTGTCATATTACACGATTGAAATATCCATCCGGTAGTAATAAAAATGCCCTACCTATTTGCAAAAAGTATGACGTAGCCTATGCCTATAAGCCCGAGACTGCTTTTCCCTTATTCTGTAGAATAAATGTTGTAAAAAATACTTTGATTTAAAATAACCATTTTAGTCCCTCTGCTTATCCACACTTCAATTGATTATTACCTCTAACTGGCAAATAAACAAAACAATCCCACATGGAATTATAACACAAAAACAAAAATCACGACGAAGGCTGCATATGAAATTGGTATCAATTTTTCAAAGGCTAAAATAGTAGAATGATAAGTGAGCACTGTGGAAATAGGCTGAACCCTAGAAGGTGGGCTCCCGTTGATTTCCCAACGGAAATAAGGTGATGCGGCAACGGAGTTAAGTGCCGCGACGGCCCGGCTCGCATCAACAACGGGAATTTTTTGAGAATTCCAATGTGTCACTTACCTATAAGCTTTGTAACAATATCTATAACTTTTTTATTTGTTTCTAATCAGGAAAATGCATTACTGCATGTCCCGCCACTTGGGGCGCAGCGGGGGTCTGTCGCGGACCTCCTCCCATGAAAACTACTTGAGAGGCGTACCGACTAAAAACCTTACTCTCATTACTGAATTTCAGTGGAAGTTTTCCACTGAAATTCAATAATGGTATGGTGAGGTAGCCACTAAACTATATTGTGGTAACATAATGTTATATGCTTTATTGTTTAGCGAATTGTGATCGATTCATGTTCATTTCATATCGAATTATATTTTAAATCGGACAAATTGTTTGAAGCTTTTGCGCCAAGTAATAATGGAATATATTTCAATTCATTTAAAATATTTATACTACAAAAGAAAACTGTATGGTATGTAAAATCTACTTCTATTAACCTACCTGTGGTAGACTTCATTGAGTTAATAATATTTTAATGGAAAATATAACACAAAGGTCTTTATTATGTTTAACATTTAAAAAAAACTTAACTCCACAACCATAAGGATTATATTCTATAGTAATAAGAATAACACAAGTTTTTTTTTATCTCTTTGTCTGTACGTTTATGCACGCTAATCTCAGAAACGGCTTAACTAGTATATACTTAATAATTTATGTTTTTATTAGTAAGAATTTAAATACGTCGATTGTTAATTTTGCTAATAAAATGCCGACATATCCGTAGAATTTAGATAGACAAAGTAAAAAAAAAATTATTCTGTAGGTCCTCGCGGGCACATAAACAAGTCTTTTACAACATATTATATTTATAAAATAAGTAAGCTACTCTATAAACTACCACCATTTCGGAGAGATTACCAACAAAGCCAAATGATCACCGGTAAAAGAAATGGCGAAAGAAAACCAAAAAAAGAAGATAAAAAATTAAAAGATATAAAATGAAACCGCGTCCACAACTAGTTTATTATAATTGAAATAGAGGTAACGATGCAGACAACTTTGTCTTCCCCCCGGCAATACATTAGTATGTAAATATGTATGTTACATCGTGTAAATCACAAAGGTGGCCGGACTTTTGGTCGGTTGGCCGGTTTCCCGGAGTCCCCCGGCTTACGGGACGGCCGCATTAATTAGCTAATTGTGGGGCTTCAGACCTTGAATCACCGTCTCTTTAAAGTGCTTTTTGAGGTCTGTGTTCTTTTGTAAAAATAAGTTAGTGGTCTAAAGGAGCACTTGTCAGGAAATTATTATGAATCTTCTTTTTTGACTTGGTTTCTCAATTGAGTATAGTAGGTATATTGACATTCCCCATTCAAAGAAAGATGTCTCTGATAAATTCTAAAACAGACGAATTTTTCTCGGGACATTAAGCTTTATTACTTATAGTCAATCTGTATAAAAGCAATCAGTTGCTATCACGCTTCACTACTATGTGCCAGCGGCTGCGGCCACTATCAATGCCGTGACCCTGGTGTCCATGACAAGACCGTTTCGAAGGTGGCTCTCTAAAAATCTGGAATGAAAGTCACATAAGGACTAAATGAAACACGTATGTTAGCCTTAGTCGTTCCAACAATACCCATGTTATAAATTTTCTATTCCAGCGACACAAAATGATTGTAAATAGGCAATAAATAGCTTACAACGACAGTTTTGTACTGAACAGAGTGGTTATTGGCAGTTCGTATGGAAACATACGTATCTATAAACTGAACGTGCTCGTTGTAAAAAATCTTGATTTGTTAACAAAATTGATGCTTAAATAGAAGTAAGACCTGTGTCACAAGTAGTCACAACTTGTTAATATGTTTCGGTTGGCTAATTTTTCAGATAAAAAAATTGACATAAACATCGGAACAAGCCGACCATACATTCCCATCGCTGTGTCTCCTGTATAGCCAGGATCAACAATGGCGACCTCAGATTGACAATAAGCGATAACGCTTGTTGATGTCCCGGGGGAAAAACTACAGCTGTCTTGGAACTCGAAAGAAATTAGATGAAAGTAGCCAAAAGTTTTTCCAGCTAGGCCACACTGAAAAAATCTAAAGCGATTATATTCGCAATTTGTTTCTCTATATTCAGTGTACTGGTAGTTAGTTGCAATTCGCGCCACGGGCCGCTCATAAAACGTGCGGCGTACAGGTGCCGGCAGCACCCTGTATATGTTTACAGGCGTTTCCACGCATTATAAATGCGCCCACTAATACCCCAATAACTCCATATTGACGCTCAGTAATAATGTTTGTTGGCTTACAGTAATTACAATATGAATTTTAGAATTGATACATTTTAGTTTAAATGGAAGTATGGTTAATGTTTGTGTTTATCTACTTTATGACCAAACAGTCTATTGATATGGTTTTTGTAAATAGTTATAATAAATTTAAATATTATTATTGATGTAATATAATGAAATAAAAGAGAGTCAGTCAGTCAAACTGACTCGCCGTTTTGCTTATTTAACATTTTGCACGAGGATGATAGGAACTTGATTTTGATAATTTAAGTTAAGAGAAGGTCAACTAATTGTGGATGTGGGTACATCCACAATTAGTTGATTATAACTGTAAATATGTAACAGTAACTAATCTAATACGACTTCAATGTTATGTTTTCTCAGTGGACTCTCAATCTGCCAGACTAGTCGTCGGCACTATAGTCGGCACTTTTTTTAACAAACGAGTGTTAAGTATGTCCCTCGCACATTTCCGATAGACTGTTAGATGAGTCATTGTATTAATCAACTAATAGCAACGCAATCGCAATGCAACCAATTGCAATGATTGCGTGAACTAAATAGCAATGCAGTAAACACTTTCTGTACTCATTTGTAAAAAAAAAATGAGTATAGAGTGAAATTTGTGAGTTTCTGCGCGTCCGAATAGTTAACTGGTAGAGAATGCTTCTTCTTCGTCGCTACACTCTTGACAGAGTGGTCGTGGTAGTCACTTAGTTGTAGTGACCCGCTTAACAATTCGTCGCCACTCGTCTCTAGCTCCTTCCTTCCTGGTGCACACGACACGTGAAGAGGGCAGCCTTAATCTGATCCGTCCGTCTTAACGGCGGGGATCTGTCGCGAGATCGAGTGCCGTCCACTTTTCCTGTCTGTGGTACATACATACAGATATACTCTACATATGTTATAGGTATATGTGGCAATTGAGAATTATATAAAAAAGAAAACAATATTTTTCATTTGATTCGAGCATGAGCTGCGGCCAACAATTACAGCGGTCCGCATTTTTGGTAGCGAGTGGTCGTGCCGTATGTTAAAGAAGCTAATTTTATGTTTCGCTTGCTTGCAAAACATTTTGGTCGATATATTATTATGTTATTACATACTAGCTTTTCCGCGCGGCTTTGCACACGGTTAATTTTATGACTTAGATCTCGTTTGACAACAAAACAACCCATAGCTCGACTTGTGACGCCATCATTTGGCCGATAGCCCATCCCATACAGAGCCCTCTATAGTAGAAAAAATATTTTCCCATTAGAATGAAATACTTTCACGGGATAAAAAGTAGCCTATGTTGTGCTCTGTACCCCTGACAATAAATATACAAATTTTCATAATGATCGGCTGATTAGTCAAGCCGTGAAGGAATAACAAACAAACAAACTCACTTTCTCATTTATAATATTAGTATAATATGATGAACGTGTATTTTTCTACCAGTAAGGTAGCAAACGAGCCGAGAACAAGAAGAGTCGAAATATTTTTATGTTGGATAGATTATCACTGATTTTGTAACGTCGTCATAGTAGTGTAGCGGTGAGAGCGTTATAACTTTTCTTCAATTGCCCAGTGTCAGTAGCAAAAGATAACAAAAGCCATCCAAATACTTACTAGGGTGGACGTTGCTTAACTTACGGTGTTCATTTAAGAGTGCGTCACACAGCGACGCCATCGAGCTCCTCGCAACACTACGAAGCACGACCGCGACGCTCGAAAGACGGCTGTGTGGTTTTATTTCCACTAAGAATATTAGCATAAGGTACTCTACCTCTCGCAAGGAAAGTATTTCAAACAATTTTTTTCGTACGTAGTACCGAGAGGGTGGGATCCAAGTGGAAGAAGGGCCTAACCCCCTAACCTAAAAATATTTTAGGATGATTTTGTAGATGGCGTCGTTTCAATTTGATTGGCACAAGAGTTTGTCGCGCGTTCTCTTATGTAATATTTTGGCAAATGTCGTCACGCGACTCCAGCCGCGTCGCGATTCGGGCGGCTGGAAGAACTGCCTCAGAATCCAGAATGGTTACCATGCTTCATGTTATGATGAAAAACAAACTTTTTCTGATTAGCCTGGGTCTTGAATGTTTATCTATATATATTTGTATTTGTTATAAAATTATAATATAGTTGAGTTAGTATCCAATAACACAAGTCTCGAATCTACTTTGGGGCTACCTCAATCTGTGTGATTTGTCCCTATATATTTATTTATAACCATGTGTCTCTTCTAGAAGCAACAAACAGACCAACACTCAGTGTATTTTGTAGACTAATATAATAAAATCCCAGCGGAGCGGACAGGTTCCAAGGAAGTTGCGATCAAAGTATCCGTATGTCCCAGGTTAAATATTAAATGTGCGGTCGTTATCCGCAAGTTATGGTCCGACCCTACTTAGTTATTGCTACTCTTGTACATTGCGGAGTAATTCATACTTACAATACACATAGGTTCATGTAAGTGAAGGGGTAGGCAGAGGCAATTTAATAGACAATGCAGACGATACACCATTTTGGCTTAATAATATGTCTGCGACACAAAAGAAGTCTCCATTATGAAAACGACTTTCAAATAAAATAATTTTATAAATGGTCCGGAATCGAACCCGATCGTTTAGTACTTATATGATCTATTTATTTCTCAACGTCTTTTATTAAAATACAAATATTGTATTGTGATTTTTTTACGATGCCATTTTATCGTGTTCCCTGCAAGTTAACGTAGCAATATAAAAAAAACTTTACGACAAAAATAATGAGATCATTTTCGACGCTATATTTTCCTAATTTTGAGAGCATCATTAAAATTATGAGACGAGTTAAAACGCCATTAGAATAATAAAACATTCCGTGAACTTTTTCATGAGCCTCCGAAAATAATAATTCTATAAGCATTTTTCTCGTAAATTCCTTTATTAGAACTCCGTGAGGGATGGTGCGACCCCATAAATCAGCGGCCACAAAAACTAACTAAAAGTTCTTCGCTGGAATGATGAAACGACCCCGAGTTTTATTCAGTTAGGACTGAAGATAACAACCTAATTGGTAAACGGGGAGAACTGATCTCTCGCGAAACTCCTTCAATTTTTAGTTAAAATTCTCTAAAATCGAACTAAAAGTCGTTTTGATTGTTTTATAGTTGTTAGGCCGTTTTTCCACCGCCACCATCACCGCCACACGTTACCAAGATTGACATGACGACGGCGCCGAAGTAGTGTGTGTGTATGCCCGTCACCCTAGCGCCGCCGCCGCCGTGACGAGCGTGCGGTGGAAACAAACACGGCTATTACGAAATGTATGTATCGCTACTTCGGCCGGCGCCGCCGCCGCCGTAACGAGCGTGTGTTGGAAACACGGCTATTAGTAAATGTGTGGATCGCTACTTCGGCCGGAGCCGCGCCGCCGTCATGTCGATCTCGGTGACGTGACGGTGACGGTGGACAAACGGCCTGACGGTTCAACTATTCTTATTTCAGAAATATTTTTAAATAAAAATTTTGACCTCAATCATACTATTTTCAAATCAGAAATCGTTTTTAATACACTATCAAGATTTTTATGACAATATTTCAAGGAACTCTTATAACTAACGACAACGACCACTCTGTGTAGCGACGAAGAAGGATTATAACTAAATCATAATAAAATATACCTTGAAAAATATAACGAAAATAGAATAAAATAAAAGTGTTCCAACATCCAGGCTACATTAGAAATTCACAAGTCTAAGTTCACAGATCTACATAAAACTATTTCCCATCGCGGCTCGGGGCCGTTGTAAATTCAGGCAAGACACAGTGCGGTGTAAAATATTCAGAGCGGCACGACCTACTGTGGATGCTGGCAAATATCTGCCGAGATGTAGCTATTGTTATATCTGCACATGATACATGACTGTCATGAACGAGTTCCAAACCTGATGTGAAGACTTAACAATATTTTTTTAAATCAGCCATTCGCTAGGCAAGTCAATAGGAAATGGTACGTATAACGTTATTTAGAAGGATAAAATGTCACATAGCTTCTGTTGTCCTTCTCTCTTTTGCTATGAATTCATGTTTTCTAATTCTCACTTTTCTATATAACAAAAAAAATGTAACAATCAGACCACCAGTGTGAGCGGTAGCTTAGAGCGAGAGTGCACGCGATAAGAAAATGTCCTAAAAAAATTCAATGACCGCTCGCTAGTCTCGCTACACTCTGCGGTCTCCTTTCACTAGCGTTTTTCCATAATTACGGAGATAACAAATGTACGCCCGACCCAATACGATGACACGACAGCCGTCACTAGACCCGCCACTGCTTACTCCTACGTCAAAAGTCGTAGCCTATCCATAATCACGAGAACTCCTGTCTACTCACTTCATAGTGCAAAACTTTTTCATCTGTGTCCGCTATGTATGCTTGTGTAAACACCCTATCAAACTGACAGTGAATGGCACAATAAAAGAGCTACGTCCTGCAATAATAAGAGAGAGGTGCGACGTGCATAAACATTAATTTACAATAATGTGGATATGGTAATTTGAATCTTCGAAAACTGAAAATTTTCTCATCACAATTTTGATCTATTTATTTCATGGGCTTAATAGGGAACTATGCTGAATATAAAATTAATAGGTTTTTGTGTACGATTACAATCGAACATTGAAGAAAAGATCTAGATGATTGGAGATAGAGTTGATTTTGTAACAGACCAGGCGTGTTGCTACATAGTCTAGTTACAAATGCACCGATATGATATTAACTCCTAAAAAACGCTTGTGCTGTTATAAGAATATGTCTGCTGACTTATTTGTGTTACATTTAATAGACAATAAACATTTTTCATAAAAACATTCCCACTTTACAACCAATACCAATTTAGTTTTAGTACCTTACTAAACTTTTTGGAAATACGGACGGACGGATAAACGGACAGATGGACATGGCGAAACTACAAGCGTTCCATGTTTACTACAAACTCTAAAAAACAAAATGCCACATCTACTATTTCAAGGATCGAGCTGTTTGCGAGCACTTCGTTACAATGTTTGCATAATCCCTCGGCTCACTCCGCACTCGCTCCTACACTTCTTAATTTGTAACTGCTACTTAATTGACTGTACACAAAGAATTTAAAAGAAAAAGTCTTCTTTTCTTAAATTATTTAGCATAGAACAAGAGAGAACAACTTCTTGCCAGTACTTCTTAGTACAAATCTGCCGTCTGAACGGTGGTGGTAGGAAAAAATGTGACGATTTGAAATAGCTTGTAATAGGCCTATTTGCTAGACATTTGACTTCTTCTCTATAGGAAAGCCCGATAGACCTACAAAAATACTCTCAAAGTAAACATTTAGATATAAATTCAGGTAGGTAATATTTATAAAGTTCATTCATTCCTGGAAATACTCCTTGGTTATTATTATAAATATATAGTACAAGAGCGAGGGCAGACTGTATCTAGATCTAGGAATCAAATAGCGGTGGAGCGTAGCAGTCTTTACTGCGGAATCGTGATCAGAAACCTGTATCAATTGTTATAAATTTTTAATAAGCTTGGGAGCAAAATTATGAAATTTTATTCCAAAATAATTCCAAATATATTATGCCAGTGGTAGTAGACTTGTATAATATTGTTAAATATTTTTAGATGATTTAATAGCGATTTCTTAAACACTCTAAATTAAGAGCGGCGTCCTTGTCGGTGTAGCAGGCTCTGTTTTCCTCTGTCTTGAGCCAGCTGCTTCACCTCTGAAAAACGACGCCTTTTCCTTAATTTGATCTCTTATCGGCCTTCTCCTTCCTCTTCTATATTTCCTTTTAAGATGTTTCTGATGAATTCGTCGTGTCTTATAAGATGACGGGGAAAGTTTATTGGTAAAATACATAACTAAATATAAAATTATAAACTAAACTAACAATAAAAACTAAAACTAAGCATTAAAAAGACATGGTCCCTGTGGCAGGGTGTCCAAAATGCTAGCAGCGTTACCTCGCTGAACGGCGATAGATATCCGTTGAGCGAAGTAACTACCAGCCTTTGGGTCACCAGTGGTTTGTCGCAGTCTTTTTGCGATGTCCCTAAAAAAGGACAACGCACTGGAACCCCACGGACCTAATGTTTCTACACCAAAAGCCACAAAATCGTAGGAGCCAGTCAGCTGCAGATATTTTGTGGCTTTTAGTTTCTCGGCGGACTTCGCCGCCACTCCCGCACTCCTACTCGTACCGTGAAGATGTGACGGGGCAAGTGTGTCAACGCATGTCGCGTCCCACACCAAGGCCCGTCTCATACTCCACGGTAGAGGGACATTCCGTCTGGCCTCTTACCATCGTCACGTGCGATGCCGTTCGGCTCAAGAATGGCAGGCTCGTTGACAGTGACGAGAGACCGACGGATTATGTCGTTGATAGCAGCGTGACGCGACAGGCGGCCGGCGCTTCTGGTACAAGAAAGCCCGTGGTGTCCCAATGTGTTTACCATTGTGCCACAAGGACATCTATGTGGAATACAAACCTGGGCACCAACACGAAGACCTAACGCGACCTGGGTAGGCATGCAACCAGTGACCGGCCTCCTTCCTTGACACAGCTCTGAGTCGTGCTGGGTCGGATTCAGTGCTGTTATTCAGAAGTAACAAATTTTGAATTTTTTCACAAGAAATCTTATCCCAGCTCCGTTGTGAATTTGGGTTTTGTCAAAATGTATTTGATAAAAACTTAAAAATGTAATAGAATTTGATATTGGACTCGACTGAAGGCAAGTAAAGCACATCAAATACGGAACCCTACATTGTGCGTGGCCCGACACGTACTTGCCCGGTTTAAAAAATAATAATAATTACAAAGCATAAATATTTAAATCAAAGTTTATTTAGAAGATTAGGAAAAGTATAATATTAAGCTAATAAAAAATCATCATAATAATATAAATATTTTTATTAAAAAATTACAAAAAATACCCCACCTGTTAACAAGGCAAACTTTTTCTACAAAGGTAAAATTCTGTCGTTTAAGCGTAAAAGCAATACGCACTATTATTTTGTGAATCGATACAATCGAGTATCGACAAAAAACACACCAATATTTTATATTTCTGATCACGACTTAATCGTAAATATGAAGGGTTGGGCCGCACCTTCTGGCATCTATTGCAAAAAGAGCGGAGCGCACTCTCCATAAAATATATCGGGGGGGGCGAAACGGCCTGTCTATCCTGAACCCTTTACAAAAACTTCACCCAACTTACAGCACCTCTCTTTCTGGTGTCACACAAAAGAGCGAGATGCAAAGCTACGTCCCGACTCGATTTTTCCACCTTATTACCGTAGTACAGAGCGTTTGCTGCCGTATTACATATTTATGTACGAGAAGCCAGTTCTTCGCATATGTTTCTCTCTGTTTTATTCGCGTGAATAAAGTGCGTCTCCATGCTGTTTTTCTTAAGGTTTTTTTCTTGGATTAATAATTACGAATGTATATTGTATACTCGGGTTTCAAATGGAGATTGGCTGGAAAATGCCTGAATATTTTATTTTCGAAGTCTTGAGATATACATATTCCTGTAAAAGTATAGATTGATTATATTGAAATACTTATAAATTGTTTCTTTTTACGATTTAACAGTGATGTAGTCAAAGTCAAGACAGTTCAGTGACTAGGCCTTTACAGGCGCCTTCTCTAGGCTTGTACAATACAACTTGAATAATAAAGTAAACCACTTTATAAACCATCACCATTTCATTAATAAATAAAATAAAATCAAAAAATGACTAAAAAGCCCATAACTGGTTTTCCTTTACCATTCTTACCGGTGGCTTTTTTTATCGTTTTTCATCATGTGCCTAAAAAGGCCTGTATAAATGATTGAGTTTGAATGAAACGGGAAACTAATATTGTCATTGAAAATAATGTTGTGCAATTTCTATGGTAATATAATGACAAAAAAATATCCCAAACAACAGACAGAAAGGATAAGAGAGAAAAGATCGTATTTATATTTCAATTAAATAAAAATAAAGTGAGGAAAAGCGTTCAATTACAACAGTTTGTTGTTATAATCACGAGCCGCGCTACGATAAATTCCCCGCCAGACACAATGGCGACTTCCTTAACTTTTCGCCCGCGAATAACGAGTTTTTAACTTTGTGGCAAAGCGAAAAATGTCTCTATCTCCTTTACGCAACGGTTTATATCATAAGAGGAAGCGAGAAACAATTTTTTATTGTGACTTATTAAAGTAAATTGTGTGACATTTGTTTTATTCTGTTTCTTATCGCCTAAATAATATAAAATCAGTGTCCTAGACCGTTTGCATTTTAGACCTTCACACTTCAACCTCCAACAATTTTACACGACAAACTTATAACATATCTACCCATCTTTTTGCATGGAAAATAGTACACTTGAAAAATTGTAACAAAAAGGTTAAAAAAAAACAGAATACCTAATAAGGTTTTTATAGGTTGGCAAACGAGCATGCGTGTCATCTGATAGTAGTGATGCCATTCATGAAGCACAAATAAACTACTACTTTAGACTCCCCAGTCTCTGAGTCTGAGCCGTTGCCGACTCTTAAAATACGAAATAAGGTAAAATGACTTAAAGAAACAAAACGCATTGCATACGCCGATGTTCTATAAGAGGGTGATACTACCACGGTCGAGCTAGCCAGTTGCATAGATATCACTCCAAAAGATTCCCGCTCTGCTCATAAATTGCACCAAACACTAAGGGTATCCCGGGGAAATTACAGAAGGGAAACGGCCCTACTTTCAATAAAACTGTCGTCTTTATTTAACAGGGCAAAAGTTATCTCGCGAGCGGGGAAAGGGCCAACGTTGCCAACATTAACCTTTACACTGTAAGATGAACTTCATTACTGCAAGAATGAGTAAATACAAATTATTTCTTTTGTTTTCCTTATAAAGAGGATAATACGAATAATAATAAACAAATGCAACTCGCATCTGTATAGCGTAATATATAAACTTCCTCGATGAATAGGCTGTTAAATAAATTATTTTACATAATTCGCAAAGCACTACCTGGTCCCAAAGTAAGCTTGGCCAACCTGCTGCTAAACTGATTGTTGTACAGGTATATTACTACAAAATATGAAACTTAAAATACATAGAAATCACTCAGACTCGATACAAATACAATGCTATCACATAAATGTTTACTGCGAGCAAATGTTGGGATCAAACCCGCGCCCTCTAGGCCGAAGGCCGAAAAAATATTTTTTTAACATTCTCTTAATTTTTACAATAATAGAATAAATAATGCCTAAATGTTAGAAATCAATTCCTTGAATAACATTGTACCAACCAAGAAAAAAGATAAACAATTTGAACATTAAAAACCACACTATTTTTTAAATAAAATTAATTATTATTGTAAAGATGAAATGTTAGTCTCTGATTTAAATAAATTGTCATTTTGTAAGTAAGGCGAATTTGTCGTATCTCAGTCGAGAGTTACTGCAAAATTGTGTCGAAAATTGTTACAACAAAATAAATGGTGACTTAACGGACAGTACGGTAACTTATTCAACAAGTCGTATGGACCCTAAAACCCGGCAGTAAAACGTCGAGTGGAGGGTCACGCCGATACTTTGCTTATGTACTACAATAAAAATCTATAGATATAAACAAAAATTTATTGTTTTGTCAAAATTAAATAGATGGAATATGCTGTATTTGCAGCATCTACTCTACACCCTATAAGGAACCTACCTGAGAAAATTTCAAGTTTGTAGGTTAGTTTCTGAGATTTCGTGATTAATCAGCGAGTGTGTTTTTTTGTGGTATTTCGCTTATATACATATAGATTTGCAATACACAACAGTAGGACACATTATACATGGACAGATTAACAGACTAGTGTAATTGCAACAAGGCGGCCTTATTGCTAACAGCAATATTTTCAAGGCAACCTTACAGTAAATACATATTTTTTTATGGACGGGGCAGGCAGGACGAAATTATGTTTTAAAAGGGAGGACTTCACGCCGATATTTATTCAGAGGGTGGTACATTAGTTGAATTAGCCAATTTCATGAACAATTTTGGAATCACTCTAGTAAATAAGCAGAGTACATTAACAATATTACCAGTTCGAGTTCCACAGTAAGTATAAAGTTGGCTTCAAATTAAGGAGGTGAGAAGTCGAAAAAGTTTTTATTGTCTGCTCCCAAGGAATTCATCAGGAGCCATCTTGCTCTGATGCTGGAAAATTTTACATTTCATTACTTTATTCTTGTTTTTGTTTAGAAACATTTAACGTTTCAATGTTGCTATTGTTATCCTAATTTTGTAAATGCTCAAGTGTTTTCATCGGTGGCCATTTTGCATTTTTTTTACGTTTTGGTAGCTTGTAAAGTAGATTATATTGTTAGCAATCCCCTTTATGATATCGCAGTAAGTTTTTTTTATAAAAAGCAGATGGTAAAGAGGTAATTGTCCGGTTTGATCTTCTACCAGTGTCTTCATGACTTAGCTCTATATTTCCTCCTTTCTTTCTATTGACAACCCGGGGATGCGTTGATAGTGATCGAACCCGTGCCCTCTTAGTATCGAAGACGGCAGGCTTCGGCACCAGACGACGCGGAGTCGATTCACGTATTTTTTTTTTCTTAAAATTTTCTTCTTCTTTTTCTGCTTCTGCATTCTTGTACGTTAGTTAGCCAGTGTCATGTAATATGATGATTATATCATTCAAAGCTGCGTCTTTCTGGTGTCTCGACTCAGTATACAGTCTCTAAGTCAAGACGCCCCGAAGAAAGACGATAGCAAACTTTCTTCAGTGAAGGTGGATTTTGAAGTCAACACGATAATGTACTTTTAATAGTTCCTGATCATAAACTCCACTCACTATGCACTTTAACCAATGTTTGCTTCACATTACACTATCAATAATAAGAATAATTTAAAACAGAAATTAAATTTCTAATCACGAGCCCAAGACAAAATCCCGTGTGACAATGTTGTCCTGTGATTTCCGTGTGATTAATGTTTATGTGATGGCATTTTGTTTTTCTGGACCTGGACACTGTGTAGAATTTATTTAATTATTAGTACAGATAAATCAATATTATTGATTATAAAAACGGTGAGAAAAATGAACAATCTGAATATTTCAAATATACATATTCACGTCGCAATGTAATTGTGTTACAAGCAAACAAATTGTGCAACTTTGTTACAAAGCAACTCATATTTTGTGGCGTATTAATACTAAATTACCTTGGTCATATTTCATTTTAACTTGTTTGAAAACTGCTACATTACGCTATTGCACTATTTAAGTAATGGTACGTTTCAGAGTAATGTATTAATTTCTCGTTCAATTTACATTTTGAATATTTGTATTTATAACTGTATAAACACTATTTAAATAACATAAGTAACATAACTGTGTTTACCCATTGGATCAAGTAATTGATACGCTTATGGTGAAAAAACCGGTCAAGTGCGTGTCGGGCCCGGGCCACGCACAGTGTAGGGTTCCGTTTTTGCTGTGCTTTGCTTGCTTGCAAATGAGTCCAATATCATATTCATTTGTAAGTTTTTTTCATCAAAGAAATTTTATTTTATAAGTTCGTTCTCGGTAACTAGTAGAGCCTACTTAACCGTAATAGTTTTCACTGAAGGTTCAGCATAATATGAACTGCTACATTGTTTTTATTTTTAAACTTAAGACTTTTGGAGATAGAGGGCCCTCCCAATCACATTTTATGTGATTGGCATTTAGTGTTTGTCTTGAGTCTTGAGTCTGGGTGTTTTCTATGTATCATAATGTGAGTCATCATAATGTGAATTGAGTTAGTATCATATGGGTGCATTTGTAACTCGCCTATGTAGCAACTGGTCTATTTATCAACCCGTAACTCTTGTAAGTAGTAAATCGTCTAAGTTGTAAGTCGCCTGTTTAATTTGCTTATAGTAAAAGTATAACAAACTTTTTCCTGTAGTTTTTCCAGTGATGTTACAGTAATTACAGCAAAATAAATTAGTGATAAAAAGGCACCCAAAAAACTCTTTTCTAAAAGATTTATGTTATAAAATAGTTGTTATCGCGACAATTAATGTGAGTCCCAGATAACGGAATTGGATTCTGCGATAGTGTAGATTTAGCGTTTGTTTGAAAAGCAATTTATACTTTTAAACGAGATTTAACAAGATTTTTAAGTGTATACATTTTATCTACATAAACTGCTGTACGCGGTAATTAGTCCATTTTTTTTTTCATTTTCATTTATTAAATTACAATCATACAATTTTATGATATAATAATAGTGAATTAGGAAGAAAAAATAGGTTACTCACGCTGTGGGTTATTTGAATCACATCCATGTATGTTGTCTGTTTTTTATTGTTTTTTAATTATTCACCTTTTATTTAAAAAAAATAAACATAAAATTCAACAATGCATTAATATTATCCATATCCATACTTCCATGTGAAAGTGTGTTTGTATGTTTGTTTGTCCTCCCTTCACGTCGAAAGTAATGAACGAATTGATATGATTTTTTTATTGATAAGTAGATAGATTAAGGTCTGGAGAAAAACATCTCATTCCCACGGGAAAAAAAAGCATAACATTATTTTTTCATATTTTTTTTAACGGGGATAATTTAAGGTCTGGAGAGTGACATAAGGCTACTTTTTTTAAAGAGATTCCCATGGGAAAAATATTGACATTTTCCCTTGACCACGCGGGCGGAGCCGCGAATAACAGTTAGTTTTATAATAATTCGGATAAAATATACTGCCCTAAAATGGACCATTGGATCGGGATATCCACTATCCATGGGTCGAATAAGGAGAAGATGAGAGAGGAAACCAAAAGTACTTAGAATAGGTTAAGATTCTACTAATATAATATAGTATTTATTCTGTAATTTAATGATGAAATAACTCTAAAATAATGCTCATATGTAAGTTAATTTTATATATCAAACTGAAAATCATATACATGTTACATCAATTGAAAGACATTTCCAAAGGACAATGAGGGAAATCTTGAAGAAAAATCACAAATAAATGCAATTTATGACAATGTTTACGGCCGCCTTCCTGCAGATAAAGGACATTGAAATTCTGAATACAGCCATAGCTTCCGTTGCGTTCCTTTTTCGCATTTCAGAATACCTTGGAGACTTATTCCGTATAGTTCTAAAAATATTTTTGTGTAACCGGATTTTTCTAGTTTTACACCGAATTTTTCTAGTTAACACCGGATTTTTCTTGTTTCTGTGCAACGTAAGCCGCGAAAACTTTTGTATTTTTCTTATTTATACGAAATAGGATGTTATTTCTTTAGTTTGTATGACCAAAATTTAAGGAAAAAATTCAAATACACGTTGCAAATATGCAATTCTTATTAAATGTATGAAACCGATATCCTTGTGTTGCAATTTTCTTTATTGTTTGCCCCGATCGGGGATCGAAGCCGCGCCCGGCCTGGTCTGGTGCCGAAGGTAGGATACAATGCACCACCACTGGGCTGTCACATTTAACAGTAATCCCATCTATCTTGAGGCTGAAAAAAAGGTTGGGTTTTATTTTATTTTTACATAAAAGTAATATTATAAATATTATTTACTTGTGCGTGCGAGAGTGATAATTTTAATGGTTGTAGCCAGCAGCGCGGCGTCGCTCGCTCGCCTTACTGCATCCAGTTCCGAGCTTGTGCATACGTTTATCAAGTTTATAGTTCACTGAATCTCAATGTAAACTTGTGGAATGAGTATTTAACTATTATTACTATTATAAATGTACACCAACACAGTAAAACCTTAGTTAGATAACTAGTTAAGATTCAACGATTTCAAATGAAATGAAACGATTTATTTCAGAGACTACGCTTTCACATTCTCTGTTCATTTCATTTACAAATTGTATGCTTATTCTTAGATATAAAATAAAAATAGACCAATTTATAAACTACCACCATTTCGGAAACAAACAAAATAGCCACGGGTAAAAGAAATGTGGTAAGAAAACCGGTTACGGCCTTTTCGTGATTTAACATTTTATTTCCGCTCGTTACAATGTGTAATTACATTTACAGGAAAAATACGCGGAATGTGTGGAATAAACAAGTCTTAAGTCTACAAAAATAAAAATAAAATGTACAGACAAGAGTGAGCAGATCAGTTCTCCCAGGCAGCACCTATTAACGAGTTATAATACAGTAATAAATGATTCTTCGCAAATAAAAGCAAAATGAACTGATAGAATAAATGTTAACAAATAGTTAGGTTTTTTTTTTTTGTAAATATGTACTTGCTAGTGAAACCCGCGCAGCTTCGTTTGCGTGTATTTATTTATGCACAGTGGCGCCATCTATATCAGACTTTTGATGAAATCCTACGGGAATCGCGTACTTTTCAGGATAAAAGAACCCTATGTGTTAATTCAAGGTATCAGCTACATAGGTACATACCAAATATCATAAATATTGGCTCAGCCTTTTGAGCGTGAAGAAGTAACAAACGTACACATAACTTTCGCCTATAATATTCGTAGGATTACTCATAGAAAACATCTTCCGATCCATCCATCATTATAATAACTATATTACATAGTTGTTATATTATTATTTTATATTGAAGAATATTATGTCGAACGCCCCAGAATACTCCCACGCTTTCTTCTTGAAGTAACCCAGTATTCATAACAAACACATAAAGATATAAATATGGCTTTATAACTGATGTTTACGACGCCTAATAATATCCTTTATCTTCACAACTTTATTTATTTTTAAGAGCTCTCCAAGTTTATACATGATTTCTTGGTTTTTTGTTACAAAGTGTGTGTGTGTGTTGTGATAAAGTGTGAACGACAATAGGTCTTAGTTTTTTAAAGTTGTAGAGCGGGTAGAGCCTAGCCTAGGAACTAGTAACTAGTAGTGGCTTGTGAATCGACTGACTCTACCGGGGTAGTACAGTGAACATAGTGAAAGAGTTAACCAGGGCCGTATATTATAATTATTAATCGTTTATTTTCAGAATAAAATTCCATACAATTTCCATACAAATATGATTGAAGATTTCAAAATATTGCGTGAAGGTATTTGCTAGAAAATTCTTTTGATATTATAATGAATACGACCATTTTTGACGAAAAGAAATTCCACAAGAAACTCTGTCAATATATACCTATAAAGTCTATTTTCATTTGCCATAGAATTAATTCAATAAAACTTATTGATTACAATATGAGAGCAATAAATACATAACATTTTGTATAGAAGAATAAGCGGGAATCGATCTCGTGCCCTCTGATGCCGACCGCCACCACCGCACCGGGCTGTCAAGTCAATTAATTAATCAACATGTGAATTACATCAAAAGTACACTCAGTCGCATATAAAAGTGGTAAAAAATACCGGCACCCGGCCGTCGGCAGTCGGAGCACGTGTTCAATATTGGGATTGGGCCGAGATCGCTATCAATTTTTCTTGAGAACAGGCTCAGATTTAATTATTCAAGGCCCGTCAGAGCGTGATGGCGCCGGGTCATATTTATTTACACTTACGCCAGCGCTTTATAAGTATTTCATATGTATGCTGCTTCATATTTATTTTGGGTTGTGTTTATGCGATTATGTAAAAATATAAGAGGACTCTGTAAAGTTTATTTATGTTTTCTTTCATTTATTTATGTAAAAAATATATATATTTTGCAGCTCAGCTACTATAGGGGAAAATCAACCTTACCGAAGTGGTAATATCTTTTTTAATAAAGTAATTACTGAATTTTACTAATACAATGGTATTTTACTTATAAGTAAAATTAAAATGCCAGGTCCAGTTAAGCTAGCGTCTAATAAAAAAATGTGCACAGGTAATTAATGCTACTATTAATAAAATCTGGCAAGAAGAACAAAGAAACAAACTTAGTCGTCAGCCTATCTATCTATGCATATTCTACAAACTACACGTATTTTAGAATAATTACCTAACTTACATTACAACGGCAGACTAGAAATTAGGTACAATAAAATTACATGGACGTGAATTTCAAAGGATTTAAGTGACATATAGTAGGCATGCGAGGGCTAGCACGCACCGGTCTGCTCGAGCCGACGTGAAAATTTAATTCGTCCCGCAAACACGCCAGGCCGCGGCACGTGCAAAACCGTACGTGATTTTGTACGCCGACTGTACGAAGATGTAACTGCTCGAATTTTCAATTTCACCTCGTAAACTACTACCAGTTTTCAACTTGTTTTTCTAGGTTTTATACGATATTGACAAGCTCGGTGGTTGAGTGGCTAGCAATTGTCACTTTATCCCATGGGCCGCAGGTTCGAATCCTGCGCAAGGCAAACATTTGTGTGTATGAACGTGTCTGTTACTTTGGTCTGTGTTGTTTTCTATGTATAATACCTAAGTATTTATTTACAATAAAAGTATAGTTATCTGCAATCTAGTACCCATAGTACAAGCTTAGTTGTTTAGGTTGGGACTAGATGGTGACGTCAAAACAAATTTTTTTTCATCTGAAGACTCTTGTGGTACCTACCTACATTAAAACCTGTGGGAAATATTAGTAGGATAAATTCCTAGTCGTAGGACAGCCTAGTGGTGGGACACTTCATTTTCTTTTGGATTTTAAAAGACTAGGATGCAATTTTATAATTATAATTACTACATAAAGATAATGATAAGAGAGGTAGGGCACAGCGGATAATCCGCTCAAATCGGAAAAGCCCGTCTTGGGAAGGACCTCCACCTTACAGAAGATAGTACTCGGACTCGGCCATGTTGTGTTCCTACGGTAAATAAGAGCTTCTCTGGGAGGGTTGGCAAAGCGTGAGTGATACCCCCGGTATTGCAAGTGTCTATAGGCTACGGTGATGCTTATCATCAGGTGGGCCGTATGCTTGTTTACCAACTATGTGGTATAAAAAAAATGTTATTCTAAAAAAAAATAAGAAATTAACCTCCTACTATTAAAATGCCAAACATTTCAGTTGGTTCAGATGTTTTAATGTGAAGAGGTAACAGACAGACAGAGATACTTCCGCATTTATAATATAGTATTATTTTGTGCTTCAAAGTAACATAAGGTAAAGCTGTCACATAGTACACCTGAGATTATTATCTAGAATAAACTAGTCTAGGTTACGACTATATTACAGTGCTATAAATTTACTAGAAACGATCTTTTATCTAACATGAAACAATCGAATACGTACGGTATAGAAATAGTCTTTCGTACAAGAGTCTACATTGGAGTAGACAGACAATATTAATAGGGATAAAGAGAAGAAAATTAGACAAAACAAAAACAGTATTGATCTTGAAATAGATAATAGAATACTCATTTTCAATCTATACTAATATTATTAGGAGGAAAGAATTGTATTTTTATATTTTTGTTTGTAACAAATAAACTCAAAAACCATCACCGACCTCACTTTCACCTAACCCCAACCCACAGAGTACCCCCAATAGAGTCCGCAATGACCATTTATTGTTTGAAAACGACATCGCCACAACGAACTGTGTTCTGATTGGGCAGGTCAAGGACACGTCATGTCGTAAATCAAATTGGTGCAATTTGATTGGTGGGCGTGTCATCAATATCAGTAGTTGTACTGCATAAGCTTGGCAGAAGCGGGGGCCCTGATATGTGGTCTCTATTGGGGGTGCTCTGTGCCTCAACCTCACCTTCTTTTACCATTGGAAAGCTACACTATCCACGGATGACATAGGCTATTATTATATATTAGTAAATCCCTCGCAACTTCGTTTGCGTATATCTCGCTTTCCCGTGGGAATTTTGCAAAATCCTTTCTTAGTGCTCCCCTACGTTATAAAAGGAACACCTGTGCAAAATTTCAAGTTTCTAACCCTTATAGTTTTGACCCTGCGTTGATATGTCAGTCAGTCAGTCAGCTTCTCCTTTTATATATATAGATTTTAAAAAAAATATCTTTCAAAAACTCGTGCCAAGCTGGGACGGGGCGCTAGTCTTTTATAATGAGATATTTACGCAGTTGCGTGGATTTGCAGTGCAGCATGCAACCGGATTGATGGACACAAGCTACTTCGAAATAGATTCAATCTAGACAAAGGCCAAGGAGAAGATAGACGAACTGACGGAAGTCAAGAACTGGAAAAAGCAGAAAGGGATAGTTGGAGAAGGACAGAAGAGGACTTTGTCCAGCTGTGGAACTTAATAGAATAAGTCGCTTCCAGGATAAAATTGTTATATCAAAGCAATATGGCGGTAGGTTCCTGATAAACCCCGAATTCACTGTACATGCAATGCAAAGCTTTATTGGTTTACATAATAGTACATACATTTGTTTAATTAAAACTATTGTTGCTTTACATAATAAGCAAGTTTCGAATGAGCTTACTTAGCAGCTTATTTGGTTATTATTTTTCTGATTCATTTGCTAACCATTTCTTTCTTTCAAAACTTCGTTACTTTAAAATTATAAGCATTACGGCCGCCTTACTACACTATACTAAGATGTGAGGTATCGAACGTCGTTTTTTTTCATTTTGTTGTACGTGTATTGCAAATAAGTTATTAAGTACTATACCTATTTATTTTTAGATGTGGTAAAGCATCTATAAAATGTGCTTGTTTTAATGTGGGAAATGTCATCCTTTTATCAAAAATCGGTTTGATGAAAAATCCAGAAAGTGGAATCAAATAACCACAATTTACTCAAATTATGATGAACTTGGAAGAAGTATGAAAAAGCCCGTAATGGTTTCCGATTCAAAAAAACTGCGTGCAAAGCTGCGATCTAGTATAGATTAATATTTTTATTCTTTGATCTGTTCCAAAAAAAAAGAGAATATTTTTTTGTACTTCCTGTTACATTATTTAAATAAGCGCCATCTATACAGCGGTACTGAACTAAAAAAATACCTTGGCTGCAATTTCAGATTTTTCTTTTAGTACCGATTTTCTTTAGAGGGCGCCTGAGTGCTTTAAAAGTTTTCCAACCTCTTATGTTCATGCATTTCAAATTAGTTCAATTAGTAAAATACAGATGGAGTTAATAGATAGATAGATAGATAAAACATTTATTCGTTTTATCTAGTTTAAAAAATATAGTTTTTTTGTGTTGAGAGCTAGCAAACCTGGTTGGATTTTTTTATGTGGCGTTATTTACTTAATTCATAGTTTCAGATTTATAGATAATTTTTAATTAGGTACTTACCTATAATTTATTATTTTGTTTAGCTATAAACTTCTTCGTCCCGACTATTGTCGATAGGTAACAGCCGTCAAGTCAGTGACCGTTAGGTGACTTGAAAACACTGACAGTTAACACTGATTGCGGAAAGCACGAAAAGAAGAGAACGGCCATTCTTCGATTAGCTAGATTTTGTGCGTCCGGGCTTGTATATTCGTATTATTATCAAATTCAAAAAGGGAAATATTTTTATATGTTAGTTAGCATCCATGTCTAGCTGGTAACAAAAACATAGGCCCCGATTACATAGTTATCTGGCTAAATTAATTTCACAAACCTCTGTTCTCTAAGCACCGTGCCTTGTCCGCACCCCAAAATGTGGTTAAAACTTGCTTGTAACTTTTATGATGTACGGATTTTATTTTTTCCATTCAACATTTTAATGAGTATTAGGCAACGGGTATCACATGAAAAAATATCCACTCAATAAAATCAGTCTGTAAATAATTATCATTGAGTAACCGCATGTCCGAACTAAAGTTATAATTGCCGTGACGTTTTCTTTTCGAGGGTGCACATTCCTAATTACGATATTTGGCACATAACTACTTGTACACGTCTCAAGCCCTCAGTTTCTGCCGCGGTCTTGCAGCAGGTGCAGGTCTTTTACGTTAGTGTATAAGTCAATGAAGCACGTTAGTATATAATTACCGTATCCTTCGTTCAAAACTTTTCTAATTACCGTTTACTTAATTTTATACTAGATTGGTTTACGTAGACTCTAATTGCTTATATAAATAGAGACAGTGCTTTGGTCTCAGTACAGTGCTGTAATGCAGTATTTCCATACTCTGCAGGTTTTCGAAAATTTTATGAAAAATCGGCGTTTTCTAATTACCGTATACCAATTACCATGTATTTCTAACTACCGTTGTATGAAATTATTAAACTTTTGCTGTGCCGATTTAGTTCCAAACTCCTTCCATTTCCTCAGTTACTCCAGCTACTTTCATGTCATTTCTCACGCCATCACTCCATCTCTTTTTTGGCCTACCCCTGCCCTTCCATCCATCCACATTCATTCTTGACACCCTCTGGGTCACATGACTGTCCAGACTGTCCACCCTGCGCATCATATGGCCAAACCATCTCAGTCTCTGACCTCTCTTATCGGTTACAGGCGCCACCTTTAAACTCCCCCTTATGTGTACATTCCTGACTTTGTCCCTTCTCGTCACTCCACACATCCATCCACCTCAGCATCCTCCAGCAAAATAACCCGAAGGAATAAGTATGGACTGAGCGTTGAACCCTGGTGCACACCTACATCAACAGAAAAGCATTCTGTTGTACTGACGCGGGACCCGGTCGTAGGCCTTTTCGAGGTCCACGAATACCATATGTAGGTTTTTGTGTGCTCTTTTGTACTTTGTTGTGCCTCCATTATTTTCTCCCACAGCTTTAATGTGTGTGACATCAAGTTAATCCCCCTGTAGCTATTGCACTCCTGGACGTCCCCCTTTCTTTTAAAAATACTGTACCAAGGAACTGTCTTGCCATTCCTCTGGGATGACATCCTGAACCAACAATTCATTAAGAAACAAAGTGAGCCACTTGCATCCATAATCCCCTAGAACCTTCCAGACTTCTATTGGTATTGTGTCCGGGCCAACTGCTTTTCCATTCTTCATTTTCCTCAAGGCGTTCTTTATCTCTAATTCATCTACCTTAGCTATCATGCCTATATCTATGTCATTAAGTTTTCTTTTCCATCATAATCATTCTCAACATTAAGTAATTTTTCAAAATATCCCTTCCATCGGTCTATAATGTCACTATCTTTTACCAATGTTTTACCGCATTCGTCTTTCACACATTTTACGTGACAAATGTCTTTCGATCTTTGATTGCGCTGTTTAGCCATTCTGTATAGTTTTTTCTGACCTAGTTCATTATCTAATTCATTATATACTTTTTCTTCTACCCCGGATTTGGAACTCGCAACCACCACCTTTGCCCGTCTCCTCGCCTCGTTATACCTCTCCCTCAATTCAGTTTTCCTATGATCATGTCACGTAACTCTGCCATTCCTTGAATGCACTCTTTTTGATTTTTAATGCTTTTTGGACACTTTCGTTCCACCACCACGTTTCCTTTTCAATTTTCGCCCACCTCGTGTTTCCCCAAGGACTTCTTTTGCAGCAGTTCTTATTGCTTTAGCCATTTCCTTCCAATTAGCATCAACATTCATACTTCTTATCGTGTAGTTGTGTCTATACATGTTATACATGTAATTTTTATTATTATTTTAAATAGACATAATGATCTTGTCTAATTACCATTACATTAAGTAATAGATTTATCTAATTACCGTACCCATGAAATGTTTAAGTCTCATTAACTCGGAAACCGCTTTTAATAAACGAATGCCATTTTAATTGTTACATTCGCATGTTTCATGAGTTACATATTTCAATCCTTTTAAAACAAACTAGAGAAAAATAAAAAAGGGTACGGTAATTAGGCGAAGAACGCCTAATGTCGAGAATGACCGAGAAAGAAGCTGTGAACAGCAATATTATGAGAAAACTACTGGTTTCATAAATTGGCATCTTCTTTATGAGGCTTCACCTAACACATGACAATGTATTAAAAATTAAGATGGAGGAATGTAGTTTTTTGTAAAAATCTATATTTCCGTCAAACCATAGAATTCATAATAGTACTAACGTAGTCAAACCTTGGGCAGATATGCTTAGCCCTGTCTAATCCTTAATGAATAGGAAAGAGATAACAATACACGAAGAATAGTTTGATGTTACAGGTTTATCTTCAAAGCGGCTACGAAATATTTTATTTTCCACCAAAACATTTCGTGTAACACCCGTTTGTAATCTGTCACACTGCATGAAGATTGATGAGTGCAAGTTGAATGAGGAAAAGCCCACATTTAAAAGGTTAATGGCGTTTTATCATCATTGACGATATAGAAATAAATTCTGCACAATTCACACAGCATTACCTAGTCCCAAAATAAGATAGGTTTAACTTGTGTTATAATATCCAGACTCAAGAACCAACAAAAATGTCATCATGTTTGCCCCGATCGGGAATCGAATCCGCGCCCTCTGTTGCGAAGTAAGGGTCTCTACCCAACGCACCACCATTGGGCTGTTTAGTAAGTATTTATTTACAATAAAAAGTATTTATTTACCCTCGTTCCACTTATATTTATGAGCAATCTAGCAAATATTCAAGCTTAGTTGCTTAGTTTGGGACTAGATGGCGTTGTGTGATTCGTGTAAGAATATTCAAGAATATTAAAATAAATATTCTTAATATAAATCCTACTAATAAGTATTATAAAGGCGAAAGTTGTGTGTATGTTTGTTACTTCTTCACGGTCAAATGGCTAGGCCAAATCCATATGATATTTGGTATGTAGGTAGCTGATACCTTGGATTAACACATAGGGTAAAAGTACGCGATTCCCGTAGGATTTGGTCAAAAATCTGATATAGATGGAGCTGCATATAAATACACTTAAACGAATTTGCGCGGTTTCACTAGTTAGGTAAATTATATTTAATTTAATTTCGTAACTTCAGTCTTTTAAAGAATGATTCGAGCAATATTATCGCATCTTAAATGTTTGCGATTCCATAAGATATTTTATGTCTAGACATCTCAACATAAAATATTTTAGCATCTACGCCGTTTGCGACTCGCTTTAAGGATATTAAAGATGAAAGTCTGGAATATTTCATTTCTTAACTCATTATAACTCCAAACTCGAAGCAATCGTTCATGAATACGGCCCAATCTGAAAATTTTCTTATTCAATTTAACATTTATTAATTCATCATTCGATAACAGGCAACGTGGATATTAGACCGGAACTTTTATGAAGCGGAAATTGGTGGATTGCTAACCACCACTATTATGTTCCAATGTCACTAGAAAACTTCTTGTGCAAAGTATGGTTGTGTTTGGATTAGCCCCCGTTTTTTTTATAAATAAATCATTTATTTGCCAGAATACACAATATTTTCATTAGGTGTTAGTAAAGACAAGAGCAGGTCGACCTTTACATTTTGGACTTTGTACCATTCTTAAGTTTTATGTCATAAGAGTCAAAATTGTACGGCAAGTGTAAAGCTCGACGTGCACTTGACTGTACATTGGTGAATGTATTCAGCCTGCATGCGTGCAAATATTACTGGATAATATTGTCACAGTATGCTACGAATTTTACTATAAAAACATACCAATTAACATTTTGAAATTATTGGGTAATTCGTTATACAGCGTAATGGCGCAGTCTGGGGAAGGACCTCCATCTTGCAGAAGATCGTAGCCAAATAGCATTGGTCTCGGCCATGTGTTTCTATTAGTGCGAGTAAAGTCTCCAGAGCTCCACTTGGGGCGGTTGGGAGGGTTGACAATGCCTAAGTGACACTCCCGGTATTACAAGCGTCTATAGGCTACGGTAATGCTTACCATCTGGCGGGCCGTATGCTTGTTTGCCAACTTAGTAGCATAATTTTTATTTTTTATTTCTTTTAGTGGTTCTACTTTTTGAATAGGTTTTTCATACCTTATTGTGGTAACATAATGTTATATGCTATAACGCATTAAAGATTCGTAATCAATTTTATGTTTTATTCATATCTTTTTATATTTTAAATCAGACCATTGTTTGTGTTAATCTATGAAATACTATAAATTTCGAAAACAAAGCAGAATAGGCTTTCGATTCCCTCAAAAAAATCGAATAATGACATTATTACTAAAAGCGAGACTATCAAAAACTTTATGGCCATTACCTGAGCGGGGGCTTCGTAAACATTTTGTTATTGAATAACTTTATCATAATGAGTACACAGTATAGAAACAGTATTATAGTATCTTCATATAATCAATTTACTTTTTACACTGATTCAAACGTGGTACATACATTGCTGCAGAGAGTAAATGAAAAAAATAAATTGAAATTAGAAGAGTAAAACTTGTGGGATATCTTATAAAACACGACTAGTTTATCAGAAACATTATACCACACCAAAAAAGCTATGTTTTACTGTTTCTTATACTGTGGTGTCAGTAACTGTGTATAAGTAGAAATTGTTTGTAGGCTAAGATATTAATATCCTTATTTGGGAGATAGTTCGACAACTCAGACAGAAATTATTTACTTCAGATTTATGTCGTTTACATAATACATACTAATAGGTATCTAATCTATACGGGGTTTGGCAGAATTCAAATAACTAACGGATACTACCAAACATTTATGTGATTGTTCTCAAGTCTGGGTGTTGTATTATAATATCCGTTGTATGTAGTACCCATAACACAAGCGGGTTTTAAGCTTAGCTTAATATGGTATATCAAGCTAGGCTTAAAACCCGCTATAATAATAAATAATAATAAATATTCTTGGACGAATCACACAACGCCCTCTAGTCCCAAACTAAGCAACTAAGCTTGTACTATGGGTACTAAATTGCTGATAAATACCTATACTTAAATACTTTTTTTTTGTAAATAAATACTTATTATACATAGAAAACACCCAGACCAAGGTAAACAGACATGTTCATGCACACAAATGTTTGCCTTGCGCAGGATTCAAACCCGCGGCCCTTGGGATAAAGTGACCATTGCTAGCCACGCGACCACCGGGCCTGTCAATTTAATGGAAAATTGTAAAAAACAAGCGTCAATTCCGATTATTTATTTATTATTAAAAGAAATGTATTAATATCTACGTTTTTTATAATCTCCGACAAAAGCATTATGTTTTACATTTTTGGTATGAATTCCTTTCTGCCAAGCAATTTTGTTCTTAGGACTTACTTTTCTAGTTCCATAATTAGTAATAATCGTGTATATGACATCTATTAACAACCAAGCAAGTTCGATTAAACTTATTATCGACCCTCCAAGACATAAACCGAATATCCCTCCGAGGTTTGCTGGAAAATAAACAACATACGAACTTATAATATAATGTCACTTTATTAATTTGTCTTTCACGTATTAGTTGCTAAGAAAGGAAAACCTTTTAATACTTCATAGGTGTAATAAATATATTTTTGATTAAATTATTTGTAAGTTTCAAGTCCAAGACAGCTGTTGCTTGTCCCCCGGTACGTCAATAAGCTAAGCTTATTGTCAATCTGAGGTCACCGTTGATGACCCTGAATCCTGATTGGGTCTATTCTCATAATAAAGGCGCTGTCCCACTGCTGCGCACGAAGAGGCTACACACGTGTGTTAAGCTTTGCTTTGCAAGAGGATGTACGTGATTGTTTCCACTGCAACCCACGGACACGTTAACCATCAAGTGACGTCATTGATACACGCGTGGCTTGCTCAACATAGCTCAACGCTGTCAACGCCATGCACGCAGTGAATGCGGTACACAGCTTGTTCCACAAAGCGTGCACATCGCTGCGCACGCTGTGCACGAACACGTGGGCCACGTGGCACGACACCAGCCAAAAACTATGACAATCAATGCGTAGCGTCTCCGTGCGCCGTGTTGGGCCACGTGGCACGACACCAGCCAAAAACTATGACAATCAATGCGTAGCGTCTCCGTGCGCCGTGTTGGGCCACGCTACAGCTGTACGTGGTCGTGATTTTATATTCGTGTATAGCTTGTACTGCAGTGGAAACGTAGACCCACGTAGTCATCCACGCAGCTGTAATGTGCCACGTGGCCCACGTGTTCGTGCGCTGCGCAGCAGTGGGACCGCGCCTTTGACCCGTATTGGTCGTGGTCCACCTGCGTGGTACACCTGGGTGGACCACGGGCATTTTTTCTTGCCCGTGGTCCACCTCTGTCCACCTAGGTGGACTACGGGCATTTTTACTTGCCCGTGGTCCACCTTTTTAATAATATATGAAATACTATTGCAAACGTTTTTGAACTTTTTAGGGTTCAGTAGTAAAATACAAGGAACCATTATAGTTTCAGAGGTAATGCTAGAAAGCTGTAATTCGGTATGTATTGTTTCCGGAAATATATACTAGCTATGTAATTCTGTCATTGTATATGTTACGCTCAAAGACCGACAACGCTCAGTGAACGGCAAAATAGCCCACAAGGCGTTGATTGAACCGTAAGAAAAATTCGCGCCTCACTCGCTTCGCTCGCTCGGCGGTGTTATGATCTCAAGATAACCCTAACCTAACCCACCAATGTCTGTCTGAATACTAACCTAACCCACCAATGTTTGTTTGAATACCAACGAATTTTTCTTACGGTTCATCAACGCGTTGTGAGCTATTTTTCCGCTCACTGGGTGTTTTCTGTCTTTGAGCGTAACATATACAATTTTTAGGAAATGTGTAAATAAATGTGTAAATAAATAAAGCGCAGTGCAATGGTCACAAGCACAAGCTAACCCTTTTTTTTTCTTTTTGCTTATAGTCAGGAAAATGCATGACTGCATGTCCCGCCACTTGGGGAAGCGGCGGGGGTCTGTCGGGCTCTTCCCTCCCAAGGACACTTGAGGGATATACCGACTAAAAACCTGACTGACTACCACCTTCTCTTTTTTTTTTGAAAATCATTTTTTTGGGATTGCCTACCCTATATGTAAAGTGGGAATAATTTTTTTTCGCGTCGACTCCATTTTATGGTCTCTTAAAAAAATGTGGTATGATGATATATGGTTGTGGTACTATAATGTTACGGTTTGCGTATGATTTTACATTTCAAAATCATCTTAGAACCATCCGAAAATCGTATGAAAATTATTTCTGAATCACCATAAAAGCATTCTAAAATAAGACTAAAAATTATTCATAACTAAATCTAAAGTCAATCTTAGTCCATCACAAAACTATTTTAATAACAAAACAAAAATCGTCAAAATTACCTATAATAATCCTAAACCATATCAAAAAATTTCGAAAATAATCATTCCTAATCCATCCTAAAAACATTGCTAAATAATCCTAAAAGCATTCCTAATCTATCCTAAAAACATTTCTAAATAATTCTAAAAGCATTTCTAATCCATCCTAAAAACATTTCTAAATAATCCTAAAAGCATTCCTAATCCATCCTAAAAACATTTCTTAATAATCCTAAAAGCATTCCTAATACATCCCAACAACATTGCTTAATAATCCTAAAAACATTGCTAAATAATCCTAAAAGCATTCCTAATCTATCCTAAAAACATTGCTAAATAATTCTAAAAGCATTTCTAATCCATCCTAAAAATATTGCTAAATAATCCTAAAAGCATTCCTAATCCATCCTAAAAATATTGCTAAATAATCCTAAAAGCATTCCTAATCCATCCTAAAAACATTTCTTAATAATCCTAAAGGCATTCCTAATCCATCCTAAAAACATTGCTAAATAATTCTAAAAGCATTTCTAATCCATCCTAAAAACATAGCTAAATAATCCTAAAAGCATTCCTAATCCATCCCAAAAACATTGCTTAATAATCCTAAAAACATTCCTAATCCATCCTAAAAACATTGCTAAATAATCTTAAAACCATTTCTAATCCATCCTAAAACATTGCAAAATAATCCTAATAGAATTCCTAATCCATCCAAAAAGAATTCCTAAACTACACCAAAAACATTCCAAAATAATCCTAGAAATAAACACTAACTCGGATGGAGGTGGACCATGGCCCATTGAATATTTGAATTTCTTATTACAAATCATTTAGGTGGACCACGGGCAAGAAAAAATGCCCGTGGTCCACCCAGGTGTACCACGCAGGTGGACCAAGACCAATACGCGGCCTTTGAGCCAGTTAAAATCTCATGTTATTCATACGAAATAGGAACTGTTTTTGTTTCGAGAATAGTCACGCTGGTGTTTGTCTTTTGTTTTGAGAAATAATCTTCATAAATTATATTTAGAAATGGTTTATGGTGCCAACTACGATAGCGTCCACTTGGGCTCGTGATTAGAAATTTAATTTCTGTGTGCTTCGGCATTTGATTCATAGTATTGATAGTGTAATGTGAAGCAAACATTGGTTAAAGTGCATAGTGATTGAAGTTTGTGTTTAGGAACTATTAAAAGTGAATTATCGTGTTATCTACAAAATCCGCATTTTCTGAAGAAATTTTGCTATCATCTTTCTTCGGGGCGTCTTGACATAGAGACTGTATACTGAGTCAAGATAGCATGAACACGTTGCTTTGAATTACGTACACAAGCATAACATGAAGATGGCACATTAGAATCTTCGTCTGAAGTCTGAATGCCAACACGAAAAAAATAATTGAAATTGCAAATTGTACCAAGCATCTGGTCCCAGGTATACAATACCTCCCGGCGATACTTCATGCATAAATAATCGTCATAGTGAACCGAGAACCTGCTTAAATTATGTCTTATGCCCCTGAAATTAAAATTAATATTTCATACACAATTATAAATTTAACTCACAAGTGTCGAGCGAGAGGGAGAAAAAGAATTACCTTTTATACTTGATGTATTTTACCGAGATCTCATACTGGAGGTAATCGCACCGTTGGTAACATTCACTATTGGCCACCACCGTTCTCATGTCCTTCAGTATTGTTTCTGTGAAGTGAATTAAGTGAATGCCTTGAATTAAATGCATTTGATACAACTTTATTGGATAAAATTACATTAAACTAATAAACCACAAAAAGTGAATTAATTTGTATACAACAACCATCTCGATGAAAACAACTGTAAATTTTTATTATTCTTTAATAAAAAATGAATGGTGGCAAATGTGTAGAACATTTGCCACGGCGTAACCTGATCCCAAAGTATCTTGGCTTACCCTGCTTATGTTATGGGTAGACATGGGATAAATTCTTGTAAATGATGATGGTTGACAGTCGTTCCGCTAAGTCGGTGGCCTTCAGACGGCTACGGTGACCGCTCACCGTCAGGCTTACGGCAAGCTTACGGCCCAAGCTTGTTTGCCACCTTAGTGATATAAAAAAAAAGTAAAAAGGTTCTAGTTTTAAAATTCCTCTCCACTGAAGTAAAGGGGAGATTTAGTGCAAATAAATTGTCAGGTTAGTTTTGAAACAGTTTCATAATTTCTTTTCTCCTCTCCATGAGCACGCAGCATGTATACATAATAATAATATGTATATGTATGATATCTGTTTGAATACAAACCCAGGTTTTCGTTGATACAAAACAATCGATCCCACGAACAAGGAATTTCCACAGCGGTTTCCAAGGGATATACTGTCAAAGAAAAAAATATTTTTATAATCTTAACATAAATACGTGGAACGCATTCCGGGTACATTATTTTTCCTCTTTCCTATAAGTAACATCGGATTCACGAAACTTTTAATATGGCCAGTATTTAATAATGGCAAACTGAATTTTAAGTGTGCTTTTATGCAAATCGAAAAATTTTTGATCGATGGCATAGGTCAATGGTGTAATGGAACATTCGACACCGATCATCAATTGGTAACGATCTATGTCGAATGTTCCATTCTAAATATCGATCAATACCATACCATCAACCATAATCCAAATAGGTACATGATCGAGGGATTGATTGACATCCTAATATTTTTTGTACAATTTATACATAGGTTGATTTGGTTTCAAGTTTTGTTATTTTAATATGTTTTCAAGTTTTGCTTCTTTGTTTTTATCGAACAAGTTCAAATATGAAAATAGCAAACTCTTTGTTGATAGTTTTCGTAATTTCGTTTCTGAACTGTTTGAATAATATGCATGCACTCGGGCATTTTCCATCAGATATTATTTTAAGAAATTATTTTTTTATTAACAATCTATAAATAAGAGCGGACGAACAGTTTTAAATTCAGAACATTAGAATTGTATTGTTTGTTTGAAATATTATTAATTAAATATTAAAAAAACTACGTTACGCGGCCGTAAGACGCGACATATTTTCCGTCAGATATGCACTGACCCTTAGGAAAAAAAATATAATAAGAAAAGCCAATTCAAATGTCTTTGTTCATAGCTTTCATCATCTGTGCTTTCATCACATGAAGAATTTGGCAGTCATTTAGAAAAAAAAAAGTTTTTTGTTATTTTATGAATATTAATAATACTGTTTTTCGACTGTAACATTGTTCATTCATTATGTATGTATATGTATATAATGTCGACGTTACGAGTACTTAATAAGGTTAAGATAAGGTCTACTCAGTTAGGCTGGAAATGGGAACGTGGATTGAATTAATTTACTTGAGTACATTTCAGCGCGTACATCTATTTTGAATTTCACGGAATATTCATAACCGTTTAAAATACAAGAAACATAATACTACATAACAGTGGCGAAGGGTGAAATTTTACTCAGGGGAAGCCGGAGCAAAAAAAAAAATATACAGTGTTATCTTACCACAGGGATGGAGAATTCCGAATACCATATTACCATTACCATACATAAAAGCACTGATAGGTATAATATGGAAAACCAAAACAGTGTTTTAAGTTTACAACTACCTACCTGTGAGCCACGAATACTTTTCGTACAAATTACAATGAAAATGTTTAGTCAAGCCATCTTTCCGTTTATAATCTATTTTCATAGAAGCAAAAGCACGGGCGCGCTGTATAATATGTTTTTTATTTTCAAAACTGTATGTTTGAAAATTATTATCTAATAAAAAGTCTGTGAGACAACAACCCACGTCTAAAATTGCAGCCATTACGAATGGAAACAAAACAGACTAAACCAAAATAAACAATTAACTACTTACAACTGAAACCGATAAATTCTATAACTATAACACAATTCACACCGAGCCCTGTCCAACATTTAACCACGAAGTCACTCTAATCTATTCAAATTTACTAAATTAACAACAAACAAATAAAAAAAAACTAACAACAAAACGAGCGAAAGCACAGGCGAAAGTGAATTGAAAAAATGTCATAATTTTGACAATTACAACGCGACAAAATTATAGTTGTTTTATTATTCAAGCACTAAACACATAATTAACTATATTTTTTACTTCTCAGGTTAATACCTCTGTTTATCTTTGTCGCACTAACGTAATCTGATACATGCCATCCTTGTCGTAACTCGGCGACTACCGGCTTAATATGTTCATAATGATCGGCGTGAGAAAGAGACCGCGCTAGGAACAAAATGTACGCGTAAGAAAGAGACAGCCGCTCCTAAAACTGTATGCGGCTACAACTCGGGAATTACCGGCTTTCGACGCATAGGCTAAGCGACGTGGTGATATTGCTATTTATTATTGTATAGGCATTTGGCGACGTGTGATATTGCTATTTATTATTGTATAGGCGTTTGGGTATCATTATTATGTATGAAGCGAAATCATTGTTATTAGCAGAGTCGATGCTGTTAGATAATTCACTATTTTTAAAAGGGAAGCCGACAGGAATCGTGTTATTAGGACCCCTCGCCACTGCTACATAATGGTATTGTAGATAAATAAATTTATTTGCATCCCTTGACACACAATACGTATTAACAGAAAACAGAGCAATAGACAAAGGGAAAACGTCTAACTTCTAAAGGGCGGTCGCTAATACTCGGAATGCCGATTCGGGATATCTAACGCATAAAATGCAAACCTTTGATTTTATAAAAGTGAATATTAGGGATCCGACCGTTAGGTACGTTACGGTCACGACTTCGAGCTTCAGCAATTTGCGATTGCGACAGAAATGTTAAAATATTTTGTTTACCAAATCTCCGCTCAGTCCGCCCTTGCGCTACCTATGAATGGAGTGCCCAAGGGCTCTATATTAAGCCCACTGCTATTTATAAAGTACATAAATTATCTTCCTTACTTTTATCAAAGTCTTCAACAAACTTTTCGATATTCTACAATTTATAATGTAACTCAACAACACAATAAAGGGAAGGGAATAGACCCTCTATCCACTTGGATCCGTTAGAAAGTGATCTGAAAAATATATTTTTTACCAAATTATAACTTACTGTTATAGTTGTAAGGAATACACCTGCAGCGATCGACTGCTATGCTCATTATTTTTGTCACAATACAACCGTGGTAGAAACCAGCTCCATAGGACGGATCCTGCGAGTAGGTTAACTGATATTATTACAAGATTTTTATTAAATAATGAATATATATTTTTTAATTACAGATTGAGCTAGCCCCAAAGTAAGTTCGAAACTTGTGTTATGGGATACTAACTCAACGATATTATATTTTATAACAAATACATATATAGATAAACATCCAAGACCCGAGACCAATCAGAAAAAGTTCGTTTTTTATCATGACCCGACCGGGGATCGAACCCGGGACCCGGAACCGGGTGGTGGTCTGGCGTGATAACCGTTACGCCACGGAGGTCGTCTAATTCACACAGCGCCACCTAGGCCGAAAGTAAGCTAGACTAAATCTTGTGAAATTCAGAAAATATATGTTTTGTCGAAGTAAATAGTTTCGAAGTACTGAGTTTCGAAATTTAGACTGTCGGAACAAATTAATTGTCGAAATTCAGAGTGAAACTCCATCATAATGTTTACGGAAATCGTAACTGCGCACTTTGATGCCGAAGGTGGGATCACTCAATCAATGTACCATCATATGAATGCCTTTTGTTACAACTTGCAGTGATTATTAAAATTTGTTTAACTTAAACTAACTGAATTTAACACCCAAGTCATTTCCTCACTGCTATCAAAGACAGCGCCTGGTAGAAGACTTACGCTCTTCAGGATACACTTCCTGCTCCTCACAGGCAAAGCCTTGACGTAATCAGTGGCGTCAATGACCCATGTATCGATGTTGACATCAAAGTATGCATTTGAGTTCAGTCTCACAGAACTATCTAATTGTGTTATTGTGTCTTGTTCGTCAAAAATATACATCTGAAGAAAGAAACACGTTTCAGTGTAATGATATTAAATTAAAAGTCACAAAAATACAAGCCCACCACACATTCCCACCGCTGTGCCTCCTGTATAGCCAGGATTAACAACGGCAACCTCAGATTACCAATAAGCAATGAAGCTTATTGACGTCCCTGGGGAGAAACTACAGTTGTCTTATGGCACGTCCAAATCTGACGAATGCGCAGCTCGCGCGCGGCTCGCGCACAGCTCGCGCGCGGCTTTCCTTACTAAGTGAGTTTGTTATTTGTTTGTTATTCCTTCACGGCTTGACTAAGCAGCCGATCATTATGAAAATTTGCATACATATTGTTAGGGGTACAGAGCCCAACATAGGCTACTTTTTATCCCGTGAAAATATGTCGTTCCAATGGGAAAAGAATTTTACTACTACAGAGGGCGCTGCATCGGCCAATAGATGGCGCCATAAGTCGCGCTATGGGTTGTTTTGTTGTCAAACGAGATCTATGTCATAAAATTAACGCGAGCGAAGCCGCGGGGAAAAGCTAGTAGGTATAATTATATTTGTATGACCAGAAGTAGTGAACTTGCGGAGTTCTTAGCACTGCTCATGCACTAATACTAATTTAAACACTAACGTCGGCTTATCGACGTCTCTGTTCGGAACTTTTACATTTAAAGTACCTAGTTTACGTAGAGTGTTAATTGAAGAGCATAGCTTTAGAGAAACATTGAAATTACTAAACAAAAACATATTTGTTCATTCTATCAAGATAACTTGAGATAGTTTTTAATGAATTAGTATCATATCTGAGCATTTGTAACTCTCCTTTGTTGTAGCTCGCCTATAATGAGTTTTCGAGGTTTAATTAAAATATTGACAACCCTAATTAGCAAAAAATAATAAATGAAATGAAATGAAATCGTTTATTTCAGAAATTAGACCTTCACAGGCACTTTTTCTTGTCATTTACAATTTGTATATTTGTATAAAGAAAATAAACTACTAAATCTATAAATAATTGAAATGTATCTATTAAAAAACGCTACGCGCACATCCATACGTAAACGCTACATATAAAAACCTTCGTGGCATAGTGCAACGAAAAATTACCATGACATATCCATACGACATAGTTCCATTGTAGTAATACCTCTGTGTATTTACAAATACTTCTAGAGCTTCTTTTGTTTGTATTCCTGATATGAAAGTAGTAGACTTGTCAGCGTGTTGCCTGTGAACAGATAAGACCTTGTCCAGAAAGGGCGAATCCGCCGAGTGTTTTCGTCGTGTTTGCAATCATTTTATCATGATTTCTAACATATATAAAGCTCAATGTAGCACGAAACGCAAGCCAACGCGCGTATATGTGTGCAGAGTCTAGTAGCCACTACATGGTCAAACTAGTTTGAGATCCCTGTAACGTATTAGATCCCTATTGACGGTTTGACGGTTTTGGTTTGATAGTCAATCTAGCGCATTCTGTTCAAGGATTTCGATCTAGATTAACTGTGTAATAGGTGCTAGAAAAGTGAAAGTTACATACACACTCGGCATCGTGCAAGACTCGCACATGCGTCGCACCAGCCTTGCACTCGCGTCTCGTTCGCTTCAATTAGTTGAGTGAGTGCAGAGCGAGTACGGGGCGGACGTGGACCGAATACGGGTCATATGAACACGTCTTTGGGTGCTATAGAAAAGTTATTTACACACATACTTTATTTTCTATCAGACTTACTTGAAATAACTCATGTCAAATTGACAGCAATATCCGGAAAACATGTATATTTCCCTGAACATATCCGAACAGTTGTGGGATTTTGATCTCCAAATACATTCGACTATTAATATGTCACATGGTTTTTTGAGCTGCGACAGAAACGACTATGCTTAAAACTATTAAATCTTATCAAACACCTCTGAACAATCAACTAGTTGTTCTCATATTATTCCGTTTGAAATTCACAATACTGTCTACTACATCTAAAACCGCTAGCATGAAATCCTCCCCAAAAGGTATATATAAGGAATAGCTTCTACTTGTCTGTGAGCGGTACGATGACCCGCACCGCTCTGTGTCATGGCGTTACATTTTGTCGCAAGTATATTTTGTTCCCTCCGCTCCCCGCGTCCCGAGTAGCGAGTCTCCAAAAATCACTCGCATTGCCGCCGAGCGTTTCGTCGTATCGTTAAGCTGGCTGTTAAAATGGCTGTCACCATTACTTTTGTGCGTATGCCTTGAAACTTTGTGACTGTCTTCAAAAAACCCCACCAAAGTACAAGTTACCTAATTAATAAATAATGACAGTGAGAAAACACGGAAATTGATTGACTGTATAATATAACAAAACCGCTATAATGACAAAAGTTTATCTTGTGACCACCTATGCAAGTAAGTAACAAAGCCAGGATTAGGCCATACTAAACTTTGTCCTATATTGTTCCGTAGCTTCGTAGGTCCGAGGGTTTGAGATAGTGTCAAGTTGATAACTAACCATCAATTTTGTAAGTTGGTAACTATAGGAACTTTTTGACAAATCACACAGATTGAGCTAGCCCCAAAGTCAGTTCGAGACTTGTGTTAGGGGATACTAACTCAACGATACTATATTTTATAACTAATACGAATATAGATAAATATTTATATTGTACTTACAATGTGTTGATTTGTACAGTTGCAATATTTTTGGAGGCGAATCTACTGCTGACACTGAATATGTGCAAAAAATATTATAATAAAC
The DNA here is from genome assembly GCA_905163395.2 of Endotricha flammealis. NCBI lineage: Eukaryota > Metazoa > Arthropoda > Insecta > Lepidoptera > Pyralidae > Endotricha > Endotricha flammealis. The sequence goes on along the minus strand of LR990854.1, from coordinate 17,890,568 downwards.
TTACATTTTAATTTAATAATCTTGACGAAAATCAAAATCCCCCGTATGGCACACAATACATTTTATGTTATGAAATCACACTATGTCAAAGGGCCTGCACACCCGCCTGTCAGTATGCGGCAGAGAATCGCCGCAGCAGAAAAATTTGGAAAATTCGTCGATCACATGGTAAATTGTAGTTTTTCATAAAAACACAAAATCTATGATCCATTGGTCGAGATTCCATTGATTAACTGACACTACTGACAGCAGATTCGCGTCAAGCTGTCAAGTAGTTTCATAAAAGTGGCCAGCGACTTATAAAAGAAACTCTTTGCACAAACATCTCGTAAACATTACATTGTGGAGGGGTCTATTCTGCGAACCGATAGAGTTATTCTGAAAACCTCTCAAATGTTTGTAAGAAAAAAAATTTACAGGTGTCTGTTTAAAATAGAAACAATGGCTTCTTACGATTTTCTATTCAAATATTGCAACTGTACAAATCAACACATTGTTTGTACTATCGTATACGGTATTTCGTGCCATCAGTCGATATACCAATCAGACATTGGTAAAACTTTGAAATATCTGAATATAATAGATATCAAAGCCTATAATATGTATTCGACATTTATATTCAAGTTCTTTTGAATCTTTGAATACGCTGGTGTTCAAAGGTTTAAAAGATTCAAAACAGAGATTAGGTCTTGGCAGACACGTTGTCTCGTCAGAGAGTACAAAACAAACGGGTAATAAATTATCTGTGTAATTAATCTACTCTATAATATATTACCATTTCGGAAAGGAAAACAAAATGACCACTGGCAAAAGAAATAACGAAAGAATACCAGTTACTGCCTTTTTGTCATTTAACAATACGTTTCATATTTTTTATATAACATATTTTTAAAAAGTGTGAATCATTTTGACTCCAAGTTATATTGTAAGAGGTATAAAATAAAGTTACGCTTTATAGAGTCATTTCAGATACTGACTGTCTTCCAACCACATACAGGCTGATTATGATAAGCGTAGTAGCGATGCCTGAGAAGACTTACCATATCCAATAAGGTGTTGAAAGACATCCCTAATTCATCCAACATAAAATGCATTTTCCTTACGTAAGATGGAGGGCTGTATTCCATTTTTCTTACGCCTGTAAAACTTTTATAGAAGTCACTTATTTGTGTGTCATTAAATCCGCGTCGTTGTCTGAAAATATATAAGAGCGACAATGAACATTGGTCTCGGCCATGCTGTGTTCTTACAGTGAGTAAGCTCTTCAGAGCTCCACTTTTTACAGAGTTGGCAATGCGCGAGCGTACTAATACCCCAGTATTGCAGCTACGGTGACGGTACTTTCCATCAGGCGGGCTGTGTACTTAGTTTGTTTACCACCTTATTGGTGTAATTTTTTTTTATAAAGGATTAGACCAATAGTCAAATGGCTTTCTACTCGAAATTTTCAGTAGACCAGACCATTTGCTTCTAAATTCTTCTCCTCCTCCTCAGTTGTTCACTCTTGACATAGTGCAGGTTGTGGTTACATGACGATGTGTATCTGGATAACGCAGCCCTCGCAATGCGCCTCCACTTGCTGCGGTCTTCAGCGTTACGATAACATTGGACATAGTGCGTTGTATGACTGATTTTATTGAGTCTTCTTCTTCTAGTTTAAATTATTGTCTACTTTCAACTTTTCCATCGTTTGGAAGTCTTGTGGCAGTGGCTTGATATAAAATTGCTTAGGTAACTATATATATCTATAGGTAGGTGATCCTCGCCAAATTCTGATCAATAAAAAACCAGAAAACTCTAGCAAGAGGAAATTTGATTCAGCAGTAGCGTAGAGAAAAATGTATTACTTACAGTATATTAGTTATATTTTCTGTGTTGGGTCCATACACCATTTCTGGGTCGCAGACTGTCACAGCGGGAAATGGTATTTCGGACACGGGAAAATGTGTTGATTCTATCTGTTAACAAAATAAAAGTTCAACACGTATTTCTTTCCTTACATTTTTTTTATTACCAGCGTGAAAACTAGACAGTCGAAATTTTGACAGACGATGTACTTCTGTTGCCGCTATAACAAGAAATACTAAAAATAAAATAAATGTTTAAAGGGCCTTCCACACAACCGTGATATATAAGTAACTTACGAGAGTAAAACTTGCTAGTGTAATTCCGGCCTTATAGAGTAAATGTAGATAATTGTACGGAACCCTTCTCGTTTTTTAACTCACCACTGTCAAAGTAGGATCTATCATAAACTTTTGAAATATCATCATGCCAAGGAAACCACATAGCAGTACACTACAAATGATAATTATAGCCCAAAAGAAGTGTACCAAGCGAATGGAACTTCTATAGAAGTAATAGAAGCCATGTAAGCTGCAATGTTTGCAAAAATCCTTGAACAGCTTAACTAGGGAATAAATTTGTGTTTTTCTTTGAGGCATCTTTACCTGAAACAAAAAATATATTTTAGATATATTTCTTTAATGATACGATTTCGAATACGATATTTAAATAAAAAACCAGTTCTTGAGTTATAAATATAGATTTAAAAGAAGATCAATAGCTGAAAGACACTTAATGCGGTAAAAAAAAGAATAAACAGAAAAACAAAATTATGAAACTTTACCAGAAGATATTTTAATGTTAGTTTAGTTTAATTTTTAATAATAGTTCAGTTTTCGTTTCTTTTTAAATTAACTGATTCATAATTTTATTCTATTGTATCAATAAAAAAAACATGAGAATATTATTATTGTATTTAATTTATTGTTCACCATTTCCTGTTGGACCAACTGCTTCTTTGATTCTGGAGGAGACCTATGTCCATGTAGACTTCATGTGACCAAGATGATGATAATAAATTTAAAAAGGCCAACTTACCACTTCATATTTTTGTTATTATCCGATACCAAATGACTAAACATTGATTTTTAACATCTAATTTTGAACTTTGTAATCCAACGGATTTCCATTAAAACAATAAAAATTAAGTGCAATTAAAGTCCAATCTACATATTTTACTGCTTTCTTTTAACGAAACCCATAAAAACTTTATAATTAATGTTTTAAAGTGAAAACGTACTTGATTAATGATAGTCCGAGTGAAAATTGAGGCGGGAGTGTGCTTTTAATCTGCGTAGATGTAAAATAATATCGTTCTATATTCCATTTCATTTATATGGCACGAAAATTCCAAACTTTCTGGTTTTTAAATTAAATTGATATGAAAATATACTTAAATCGACATCACAAATGGCTTTATTGCAATAAAGCATACCATATATAATATTTTATGCTACCATAATAAGGTATGAGAAACTTATTCAAACACAATCGTTAAATTTCATTTGAAAACTTTGTGCCAAGTATCATCATAATCTCAGCCACAAAAAAACCATTTCTGGATATAGACATGTGCCAAGTATAGTAATGACAATACTAGTTAAAATACTACAGTAACATAAGCTACCAGCTGACTCGGGAAACTTTGTTCCGCCATAGAGGTCCTACCCTACCCTACCCTATTCTATGTCCTTCTCCTGGTTCTAAGCTACCTCTCCACCAATTTTCAACCAGATCGCTTCAGCCATTCTTGAGTTATAAATAGTGTAACTAACACGACTTTCTTTTTATATATTTAGTTTTCATCGTCAATGGTCACAGGCTATTTAGTGCTCCATATTTTTTATACCACAAAGTTGGCAAACAAGCATACGGCCCGCCTGATGGTAAGCATCACCGTAGCCTATAGAGGCTTGCAATACTGGGGGTATCACTCACGCCGATCAACATGGCCGAGACCAATGCTATTTTTCTACTATATTCTGTAAGGTGGAGGTCCATCCCCAGACGGGCTGCTCCGATTTGAGCGGATTATCCGCTGTGCCCTACCTCTCTTATATTTGCTAGCAAAACCAGCGTAACTTTGTTTGCGTATATTCCTCTTTCCCGTGGGAATTTTGGAAGACTAAATTCTGGTAAATATACCGCAAATTAAAGGCACTCAAGGGTGCCTGCTCTGTTCATGTCCGATAAAATCGGTGACCGATTTTTAAGAGTAGGACGTGGGCGAGCACCCTAAAGAAACAATAATTTCATATAGGTAATAATTATGTTTTTTTTTATTACTGTCAAAATAATGTTTTTCCAAGATATACGAACCCCTATTTACTATGATATTTAGTTTCTCAAAATAGATTTAATCAAATGTTAAGGAGCTTTTCTACCAGAGGTGAAGCTATGTAGCAAAGGATGTATAAATAATATAACATCCAACAAGATTACATACGTGTGACGTATTTCTGACGTTTCTGTCATTTAATTTTTAGCTAAAAAATAGGTCTCGATTTTTTTTACACCACACAGGTGGCAATCAAGCATACGGTCGACCTGATGGTAAGCCGTCACCGTAGCCTATAGACGCTTGCAATACTCACGCATTGCCAACCCTCCCAACCCTCCCAAGTGGAGCTCTGGAGACCTTACTCACCGTAGGAACACAACTTGGCTGAGACCAATGCTATTTGGCTACGATCTTCTGTAAGGTGAAGGTTCTTCTCCAGACGGGCTGCTCTGATTTGAGCGGATTATCCGCTGTGCCCTACCTCTCTCATATTACAATTTTGTTGCAATTTATCTTTTTTTAAAGACACGATCGAGATGATCTACATGGTTTAAAACAGTGTAGACAAGAGGTTTTCGCGGTGTCGCTGTGTGTCGCATTCTAAAAACGCAAAGTTAAGCAACTTCTACCCCGGCCAGTGTTTGGATCGGTTCGTAATATCGATCTCCGTGCTTCGGAGTGCACGTTAAGCCATCGGTCTTGGCTTTTGCCGATGGATGATAGTCGCTAAGCCAAGCCAGCTTTCAGGCGGCTTGAAAACACTGAAACTCACTGAATATTGTAAACATAGCTTGAAAGTATATTGTGTAAAAGCTACCTTATTGAAACGTTATTTTATTTACCAAGTAGGTGTTTACTCGTACATAAGTCCCAACGCAGCTGTCATTGAAAATTCAATCATGATGTGGAGTGCACTTAGGTGTCGGTATCTCTCGAAAATAAATACTTTGAAGTGAAATTTTATTGGTATAAGTTAACGAAATATATTATATATATATTAATGTAATGTACCTATCTATCATTTAAAATAAATTGGCTTAGAGAGTAGTTGGAAATAAAATATAGTAGGATCGACGAACTTTTCCTCATTTAACTCCTAAAAATATTACTTGAATAGATTAAATTCCGCTAAATACTAAACTTTTAAATAATAAAATAAATAAATATATAGGGACAATTCATACAGATTGAGCTAGCCCTAAAGTAAGTTTGAAACGTGTTATGGGATACTAACTCAACGATATTATATTTTATAACAAATACATATTATTATATAGATAAACATCCAAGACCCGAGGCCAATCAGAAAAAGATCGTTTTTCATCATGACCCGACCAGGGATCGAACCCGGGACCTCCTGGGTGGCGGTCTGGCGTGGTAATCATTACGCCATGGAGGTCGTCAGTCGTAATAATAAAACTTAACTTAAAATGCACTTGATTACAATTTAGTTGACAGCTCTGAAGCTCTCTGTGTTGAAAAGTGTGCTACACTCTTCAGGCTTCAAATACAGAAAACAGCAAAAATACAAATAATATAAAAATAAATACTAAGTCTAAATTACTTCAAAAATGATCCGATCCTTGTGCGTTTATAGCAAAGAGTCTGCTCAGCACGTACTGCGTAGACATTATTATAGCCATGTAGACTTTTATTCTTTTAAATTTATAGCGATCCTTTTTTGTACCATTTAAAATTCGATTATTGTAAACTTACTTCTTTTCAGAACCAACAATGTATCAAAATAAGAAGACATGTAGTAAAAAATTTATGAATATAATCGTACAAAATATTACGACCATGAGTGGGATAAAACAACTTACTGAAAAACGGGGCAAAAGCCTCTTACTATGGTCCATTTTGATGATAATTAACATTATTTTAACGATTCTTTTCATTTTTTTTATCAAGCAAAGATATATAGAGGATCAAATTGTAACTGTGGTAAGTCTATTCCATTCTAATACACAAAATCTCCATGTAATCATCTATTGGAAATACTTTTTCGTCAATTGACAGGCCCGGTGGTCGAACGGCTAGCAATGGTACGTTATAGGCTGTATCGTCGATGCTTTATCCCAAGGGCCGCGGGTTCGAACCCTGCGCAAGGCAAACATTTGTATGCATGAACATGTCTGTTTGCCTTGGTCTGGATGTTTTCTTAGTATAATAAGTATTTTATTTACAAACAAAAGTATTTAAGCATATTTATCATGATGTATCAGCAATCTAGTAGGTACCCATAGTAGGTACAAGCTTAGTTGCTTAGTTTGGGAATAGATGGCGTTGTGTTATTCGTAAAAAATCTATCTTACCAGCACTTCGACATGAATGGCCTGTTGAGAAGAAGTGCCGCAAGAAACTCAACCGATAGCTATTTTTGAAAGGCAATTTAACATAAAAGTCTTAATTTTTTTTTTGATACAAGGCGATTATCTTTACTTCAAAGTCAAATACCTGTTTTGGTTATAATAGTTCTATTACAAGCACTTTCGAATACGTGCAAATTCCCGGACTTCTATCGTCGTGTCACAGAGATATTTACAGAGAACGTATGCAATATAAATTCTCTGTGAGTCGGGTAATTAATATGCATGATTTACACGAAAGAGAGATTATCCGTGTGCAAATCGTCGCGACTCGTGACACAAAAGACGACACGACGCACGATTGAACAATTTTTGAGTTCAAAACACCAATAATTTCTCCCCTGGGACGTCAATAAGCTTGTCTAAGTGCCCTTTGACTTTGCTTCATTGCTTATTGTCAATCTGAGGTCGCCGTTGTTCCTGGCCTTACAGGAGACCCAGCGGTGGGAATGTGTGGTGGGCTTGTCCCGTCAACCTTGTCAACCAGTCTACAGATATGATCGTGGTTACAGAACCACGATCACGGATATACGAGTATAGACTTATAAGCTCGTGGTAATCATGTAAAGATTTTTTTTTTCAGATGAATCCCGACTGCAAAGTAAATCAAGTACCATTTCCAACAATAAGTATTTGCAATTTTAACACGATCTCATTGAGAGAAACTAAAAATATGGCAACCCTCTTGTAAGTTATTGTTAAAATATATTTTTTAATACATAAATTGTGTGGTATCCATAACACAGCTAGTCGAAGATTCGAACTCGTTGGTGGGAGCAAATACTATAGAAACTCTACCGAGTTAATACGCACAGCTTCGGAAGAATTCGGGCAAGACGGCGACACTAGCGCCCCTACGGCATGAGGGCGGCATGAGGTGAACGATTTCAAAACTTTGGTGCGTTTTGTATGCAAAATGTTATAGCGCCCCTAGCGGATTTCAAAACTTTTGTGCGTTTTGTATGCAAAATGTTATAGCGCCCCTAGCGGCATGAGGTGAACGGAGGTTGCCAAGTCATTGTATGAGAAACGTCAAGAGCTGTGCGTATTAGTCTTCTATAGTATTTGGTGGGAGTGACTAATTTGCGTGCTATTTCGCTGAGAAAGGGATAGACTCGGTTATATATAACAGTGCAAAACTGTTTACACCTGTGTAAATATTATATGCAAACATAAATATTGTTGAAACGGGCGTCTAAAAATTTACGAGTAGGCTTTTGAGAGAAGTGTTCTTGTGATAAAACAGCTGAATGTTTTAATTAAAAATAAAGTTATTAAAGTTTTTGAATAACCAAACTATGCTTGTATTATTTTTGTTTTAGAGATTTCATACTCCTTCCAGTATTCAATTGTGCCCAAAGTTGCGTTACAATTACGTGTTGAAACTGAATGTTTTGAGACTCATAACTCTTAAATTACTGATCATTTTACAATTCTGTTTTAATACAAGCATGGATAATGACAAGACAAATCGATATTATTAACAACTTTAAACGAACGATGTCAAACAACGGAGTAATCACCCCACAGCATTTGTATAGAGAAAAACTCGGCTAGCGCAACCTACGGCGGCGCCGTGTGTATTTTTTTATATACCTACATGAAAAGTTTTTATTGTTTTTTGATTTATTTATTTGGCTGATTTTTTTCAGAAAATATTACAACCGGAGCCAAAGTGAAATTGAAGGTTTCTTTAAGAACCTCCATCACCTGAAGAACTATGGTGTCAATAGCTCAAATGCCCATAATTACAGAGACATAATAAATATATTGAAAAGTCATTACTTTACTGTTGATTCTATTATGGAAGAGGTAATAATAATAATAATAATCTTTTTATTTACGACAACAAAGGTCCATGTTTGTTAGTTACTTACAAGAGATGCTTAAAAAAAAAAAAAAAAAAAAAAAAAAAAAAAAAAAAAAAAAAAAAAAAAAAAAAAAAAATATATATATATATATATACGTATCTAGTGTTAGTAACAATTGCCTTAAAAACTACGTTAGTATTCTACAACTAATAGCGATCGGGTACGACTTATGAGCCCCCACATGAGCGGGCTGTCAAACCTGTCCGCCATCGCATGCAAGATACTGTTGCGACTACCTCGCACAATACGCAAGAGTGACGCTGATTTTTTTCGCCAGATAGCGTCGAAGCCATCGGTCCGCGCTTCGGCAAACATTGCCGACGCGCTGCAGAAACGAGGTAGTCGCAACAATACTCTAAATGCATTGTTGTATTGTATTCGCAGCGCGTTGTAGGCCTTTTGGGTGTAATTGAACCAAAGGGCGCTCGAGTACAGTGAAGTGCAGAATGCTTTGAAGAGGGTGATTTTCACTGCATCCGTACATCGAGCAAACCTTCGGGCCAGCATATTGGCCCTGACCGACAACGCTCTGCGCTCCCTCTCTATATCTACATTGTCTTTCAAGTCATCTGTCACCAGATGTCCTAGGTACTTAAATTGATACACTCGAGTTAGGGCAACACCATTAAGTACTATTGGCGGCACTGTATCAGGACACCGGGAGCCAGACCTGAAGACCATGTACTGCGTTTTATTCGTATTATAAATTAAGCCATACGAAGCAGCGTAAGCTTCACATATACCAAGGAGCCCCTGCAGAGCGCTTACAGAGGGCGCCAATAGAACCATGTCGTCCGCATAACTGAAGTTATTCATACAGACTCCATCAATATAACAACCTACATGTGTGCTACTTAGTTTTTCTAAAAGGTCATTTATATATAAATTAAAAAGCAAAGGCGAGGTTAGCCCCCCCTTTCGCACTCCACATTGTGGCGTAGACGGTTCCGATAGCTCGCCCGCCCACCTTACATAATTTTTTTGATTAAGGTACCAATACCTTAAGAGAGACGTAACATTTGGCGGTACGGATGACGCGTTTAGTTTATCCCAAAGCAGATCGTATGATACTAAATCGAACGCCTTCGAGAAATCCAAAAATACCCCATAAATTGATGTTTTTCTCTGTGTGTAATAACTTACAGTATGCTTTAGGCTTAAAATTGCACTTTCCGTAGACAACCCAGGTTGGAAGCCAAATTGTGCGTCATGAATCTTAATATGCCGTGTAAGAATTGTATTGAGCACACTGTCCATAATCTTTACAATAATTGTAGCCAGAGAAATGGGCCTATAATTAGATGCATTCGATAAATCACCGGTTTTATTTTTAACGATGGGTACAACCAGGGTCTGTATCATATCAGGTGGTAGATAAGAATGACTCAAGCACAGATTAAAAAGTAGGGCAAGAACCCTTGGCATATGGAAACCCGCATGCTGCAGATGCTCTATGCTGAGTCCATCAAAACCAGGCGATTTTCCTCTCTTCATCTTTTTAATAGCCTGCCTAATATCTGCAGCAAGAATAATAGTTAGGGGTCCATTCTCGCCCAGGTTTTCCGGACCGAGCACGTGACGGGGCGGCCCTAATGGCGAATTCACAGAAAACTGATTTTTAAATAGCTCTGCGATATCCTTCGCATCAGTCACACCGTTCACGCTCACAGGAATGCCAGGCTTGGGATTTAACCGATTTGTATTTTTCCAAAAACCCTTAAAGTCAGACTTTGTATGTTTATTGGCTAATTGATCCATTATAATTTGATTTTGATGGTTTTGACACCATTTAAGTTTTCCTTTAAATATTTTACGCGTTGCCACCATGGATCCATAAATAGGGCCTGAAGACGGTTTGCCGTGTAAAAGCCAGGTTTCAAAATTCAGCTTTGCATTCGTGTGAGCATCCCGCACGTGACTGTTCCAGCCGGCAAGAGATTTCCCTCTTCTGCTTCTGCATGACTTCTTATGAGTGGCACTCGCACATTTGCAAATTACATTTATTATATCTCTAAACATACTGTCAATAACACTACGGTGACTAGGGTCACTACAATGATGATGACAGCATTTTTGCAGTTGAACAGGTAAATCAACAACTTTCAGTAACGAGTCACACATAGTTTCATAAGATATGCATTGCTCAAGAGATCTCACTCCCCAGCGAATTTCACTACTGTTAGGTTGTACATTTATATTTAATTTTTGTATATTTACATTAAGATTACATTTTACAACTATAGGAAAATGGTCCGACCAGTATGTGTCATACTTGACAAAAACGTCTGTTATGCACTGTAATGCTGCATTTGTAACTACGCAGTGGTCTAACCACCGTCTACTACCTGTAGCATTACAAACAAAAGTGAAAGTATTTGAATTAGAGTTTAACTTTAAAACATCCGCACATGACCAGTCTTGCTCTTTAGAGTATTCACTTAGTTCAACAAAAAATCGCTTACCGATGTGTGCGTTGAAGTCCCCCAGCATAAAAACTGTTTCCACACTGCATTCCTCAATTATTGCACTTATCTCACCCAAGCAATCCGTAAACTCAGGCTTGTTTTTAACACAATCGGTAGGCATATATACACTTATCACCAACACCGGGCGGTCGTTGGTCATGATACGTATGGCCGCGATACGGGGATTCGCACAGGGTATCACAACAACACTGGGAAACAAAGACTTGCGCCATAGTAACGCCACTCCACCGTACGGCCGCCCCACCAGCATGCCTGCTGATGTATCGACAGCTGACGTGCCCGTGCTCCCAAAATCTTCGTGTATTGTTGAAAGAAACGGTAGATCTTCAGGCACCAGCCAGCATTCCTGTAGTGCTATTATATCAGCGAGGTGGCAAAGGCTTCGCACTTCTTCAATCGAGCGTTTGATGTTTTTACAATTGTATGTAATTAAGGTTGTACTATGCATGATTGAGATGGGTGGTCACTATTCTCCTTTTCTCCCTTTAAAGGGGGTTTCTTGTATGTTCTAAACCGCCTGCACAGTATGCCAACTGGCCACAGCTCATCGTTCAGGAACAGGTCTAGTTTACTGTCGGATACTAACAATTTGTATGCATTATATTCCTTATCAGATTTCATATTAATTTTCTGAATTTCCACTTTTTCATTAGTTTTAGACAATATAAATGCAGTTATATCTTTTTCAGATGTTTCTTTGTGTACATTTGACAAAAACAATGATACCTTTGAGTTTGCAGATTTAAACTTATCCTCTGGAAGACATAACGCTTTGCCACGGACTCCCCCTGAATGCAATGTTCTATTCCTATGTCTTTTCTTTTGAACCTTGATCCATTCCTCGTTCGGCCTCTCCTTTACAAAAACACCATTTTGAGCGATTTCCGACATTGTTTTATCTACTCTTTCATCGGTGTCAGCTGCGGGTGCCTCCGCGGTGCGTGACTCATTCTGCACGAATTGCACTGGCGATCCCACCTTGCTCGAGGACGACGCACAGCGCGGCGGCGGCATATCAGATAAGGCGGGGGGCGAGGTGTCAGCTCGACTGACTATATCCAATAAATTAGCACACTGTTCAGGACATCGCTCAGTTTGAGTAATTTCAGTTTTATTTGTTTGCTGCGATTGAGTAGCCAGGTCAACTATACCAAAAGGACCACTATCTCGCCCACAATCAAACAAACAACCACTTCTTTTATTTGTTATGGGCATAGGTTCAACATTTATTAGCGAGTCGTATTGCATCCTGTACATTTCCTCTTTAAATTCGTTCAGCTGTTCTACAGTCACACATGTTTCCTTCAGGCCCGTAACTGATGACTTCAGCTATACGATTTCTTTTAGTAATGCTGTTACATCTACATGGTCAAAACTAACAGGAGGGACCCTTTCAAGTGCTTTGGCCACGAATATTGGTGTTTTATCGGGAGCCACGCTCTTTAGAATGCTAATTATATCCTCAATATCTTTTTGCTCCTTATTTTTTCGACGAGAAATATTGCGGGTAGTTGTACTCACTGATTCAAATAACAAATCCTTAGCAATCGTAATTTCAGCTGTGGAGAAAGCACTCACTGCAATTTTAATAATACTTTCTTCGTCCGCCACATTGATCTTGTTTTGCACAAAACACAATAGCTCGTTTATTACAATATTGCACTGTGTACATTTTATTTTGTCGCAAGACATTTTTCTGCACCGAACACCACCGAGTTCGCGCGATGACTGGAACTGACTGGACTGTAATGTTTAAATCGTAACAGTTAAAAATTACGAAATAAATAAATTTTAAAAAGCAAATGCGGGTTCTGAAATCTTGCAAAATTGACTGAACACAAAATTAGACGACAAATGAGAAGTAAAAACCAAGCATGACAAATAGCCTGTTTGGGTGTCTGTTCACTCTCGTTTTCATTCAACTTCTACGAGAGTATGAAGCCTATAAACGAGTTTGAGTATACCATTCCGCAGCCGGCGACAGTACGCAGTTTTTTGTAGTTGCAGACACTATGATCAAATTGAAGTTAGCCAAGAAGTTAGTAGATAAAAATTACAAGTACCTACAGAAGTAGGACGAAAGCCTACTTTTCGCTCAACTTCGGGAGAGTGTAGAGCTATATAAAAACTATATACTGTCTTTGGATGCGTAACGATACCTTATAGTACTAACCACTTTGAGTATTTTACAAGCTTTTTCCATAAAAAAACATTTCAACATTTTTTTTCTATAAAATCGTTTATATTAAACTTAATAAATTAAGTCAATTTATACCCTACGATACCTTTTATAATATCAGACAGAACGAGATGATTACGATAATTAAGTACATTTTTGGAGTTCATTAGGCGCACGTGGTTTTATTTAGATTGCACTTTTCATTATTACTCGTTGAAAAAACCATTCGCAATTACACGTACTCTTTTACAAGCTTTCAGTATTTTATTTTATTAAATCTCTTCAGTTGAAACTGAATACAAAAGAGCCACTTAAAATGAAATTGCATTTTAAATTTCACTTGCAAAATAGCGTTAGAGTACACGCTAAATTGGTTCCAGAACGGGATTAGTTGTTACTTTGTTTTTTTAAATCCTTTGTTAGCCTCCCTCTCACAAAATATCGACGGGACATAGTGGTGATATGCCGTTGTGTTTGGTACGATTATTAAGAGATGCGGAAGCTTTTAAAAGAGGTAGGGCACAGCGGATCATTCGCTCAAATCGGAGCAGCCCGTCTGGAGAAGGACCTCCATCTTACAGAAGATCGTAGTAAAATAGCATTGGTCTCGGCCATGCTGTGTTCCTACGGTGAGTAAGGTCTCCAGAGCTCCACTAGGGTTGGGAACGTTGGCAATGCGTGAGTGATACCTCGGCTACGGTGATGTAAACCATCAGATGGGCCCTATGCTAGTTTGCCACCTTTATGGTTTAAAAAAAAGCTTTACTACTCCGTCTTCCTACTTTCCTTTTCACTTTCTATTCCCCATTCATTATTTTTCATTCCTTCATAGGTTGGCGACGCATCTAAGTTCTTGTAGTCATGGATGTAGTGTATACAGAAGACATAACTTCAAAATTAATAGTCATAATGTATGTATTTTTCAGCTTCATCAAAAATGTGAAGACCTGCTGATATTCTGCAGTTTCAATCGTAAAACCAAGAAATGTACTGACATGTTTCGGCTGATCAAGACTTTTGAAGGTTACTGCTGTGCATTCAACTACGCTGGACCTGACGGCATCGATAATGGGTAAATATCATAATATCATCTATACATAATAATAAAACAGTAGACACTGATATGAATGTACATCCTAACTAATATAATTAATAAGAAAGTGAGTTTGTTTGTTTGTTATTCCTTCACGGCTTGACTAATTAGCCGATCATTATGAAAATTTGCACATATATTGTCAGGGGTACAGAGCCCAACATAGGCTACTTTTTATCCCGTAAAAGTATGTCATTCGCCATGGGTTGTTTTGTTGTCAAACGAGATCTATGTCATAAAAATAACCGCCAGCGAAGCCGCGCGCAAAAGTTGTACAAAGGGATAAAAGAAAAGTATAAAAAGCCATAACTTTTTTGGCTGTCTGTCTGTTTGTTTAAAGAGGAAAGATTAATATTTTTGTTTGTAACGAATAAACTGTTGGGAAGCTACCTACTCTATCGGCGACTGACTTAGTCTATATTATATGTATTTTTTTTTTAAATATCAACCTTACAAATACCCGTGCGAAGCTGGGACGGGATTATAGTATAAAAGGCAAAGTTCTTTATCATCTCTTGCCCAAAACTTTGGACTGATTAACACAGACTCCTGTGCGTCTCAGCTGCACTAAATCCAAAAATAATTCGTTTTAGGACATAGATCTGGTATAAGACTGTCTTTTAAATTCCCACGGTACAGCAGAATACACGCACACGAAGTTGCGCGGGTTCGCTACTACTGGTTCCGCCGATCACTGGCCCTATGCCGTATGCTTGTTTGCTACATACGTTGCCTAATAGTAAGCAGTAACTCTATAGACTTTTGCAGGAGCATCACTAACGCGAAAAAACTCTATCTTTGTTCATTATAAAAAAAAAATTGAAACATTTTCTATACTCAAACAATACATGATAATAGTACGCATAAAAACCTATTTCTAATGTGCATTGACTTGTTAACAACGTTGTGAGGGTGACCCATACTAGCCTTAATTGGCAAAAAAGCCTTTGGTACAAAAATAAGCAAATATAATGTAGGTATTTCATCGTAACACAGCCCACGGTGTACGTCCCACACATTTTTACTTTATTTTTACATTTACATTACATTTTACATTATTTGGACGACATTGATGTATAAAACACACTAATGACAGCAGGTGGGTAGCGGATAGCGGAGCGTACTGTCGTAGTTGCGATGATAGCCGCGCCGCCGCCCGCGCCGCGTCGCCACTTATCCACGCCGCGCTGGTGTGATGTCGTTTATACAAATATTTGAAATACAGACGCTATCGGGTCCAATTAGAAAAGGTATATTAGAGAGAGAGAGAGAGAGAGAGAATATACTTTATTTGCAATATACTACTTTAAATAATACAATATACGGAAAACTTATAGACTAGGATATATGCAACAAGGCGGCCTTATTTCTAAAAGCAATCTTTTCAAGGCAACCTTAGGGTAACGAACTTCTGAATGGAGGGGGCAGGGTCAACAAGATATAGGTACATAAGCTAAATTATAGCTAAATAAAAACTTTAAGAATAAAATTTTTAAGTCAGTATTCATATAGGTATACTAATAAATAATAATAAATAAATATATACGGACAAATCACACAGACTAATGAAAATGTATATTAATTCAATTATGAAAAAAAACTTCGACTTTGGGACACATAATATACTCGACCCAAACGAAACTATCCTACATCTACAAGCCGATTAAAACAAGTGCTTTGGTGTTTACAAAATACTGTTAAAAATCAAACGTGCCATCATCATCCGACCTATATGTGCAGCAAGCCTTATCAAACTAACCAAAAGGGCAATGGGCGATAGTAATAAAATCCTATCGTAAAAAGCTAATAAACTTATCCCGTGTCGTAAAAACACCTGAAAACGTGTTTGGCAAAAGTACATTTTGTGAAAAAATCTGCTGGTTTTGTTGTACTATTCATTACATTTTATTGTATACTATTCACGTAGCATTACACACAATATTCCCACATGTATAGTGTCATATTGCCAAAGGGACATAATTTTGATATTTTATTCATCAATATTTATAGTACTTAGTCCTTTTTAGGGTTCCGTACCGCAAAAGGAAAAACGGAACCCTTCAGATAACTTTGTTGTCCGTCTGTCTGTCTGTCTGTCAAGACCCTTTTCATCGGGAATGCGTGGAGGTATCAAGTTGTTTGAACCGTATACTCAAGTCTACGGTCCCATGAAGTTGTGAAAAAATCAAATTTCTAAGTTTACGTAAAAACAAAGATACGGCGGTTTATTTAGCAAAAAAACGCATATTTCAACGTTCTGAAGGAAATCAAAACGGGGCTACTATGAAATCGAAATTCCGAAAATATGAACTGACGTTTCGTTGAATTCTTACCAGTTTTAAACCTTATTCTAAACTAGTAATTCTTTTTTGACAGCACTACGTGTTTCGTTTGTTTCGGATGGAGACTTTCATAGGTAGCCCTCGCTTGTTTTTACTTTTCAATGACTTGACGTTTGATGTGTCAAATTATGACAGTAAATGGTCATATTCAAGTCATAAAGCAACGTCATGTTACATTTTGTATTATCTTTGTGACTATCAAGTTGTGCACACCATTCTTGAAAAAAATTATTTAATTCTACAAATTGATATAGTGCCCATTTGTATATGTTACCCTTAGAGTAATAACAATCTATAGAGGAAGTATCCCTGCACCCTTTTGATACACCTCAACTGGTCTCTGTCTGGCACCAAACGCCGAACTTTGCCGAACCGCTTCGTAGTTGTCGATGACAAAGCGCACCGAACGTGTCTCCTTGAAAAAAAATGGCGGTTTGTGCTATTAAATCGTGTCACAACACGTCTGAAAAACAAAAGAAATGTAATGATATCACTTTTCACAGGAAAGTTTTAATTGTTTCATAGTATTTTGTAGTTATTTATGAAAAAGAAAAAATACGATTTTAGTGTATTATTTTAATGCTCGGTGTTCCCGATTGTGAAAATAGTTTCCCATTTTAACAATTTTTATTGCTTCGACTGATTAAATTTAAAACAGTTGCTTCTGCTACTGATATTTTCGTAAGTATGTAATACGTTCTCTAATGAAGTCCTTGTGAATTTACGATATCATTACCTAAAATTTTCCCTCAATCTATAAAGTTATTAATCTAAGATGTTACCGTTAGAACGCAGAATACGTTAATATGTCCATTAACTTACCTAAATCAGCAGATTTTCTGATACGGTCCGTTAAAGTATAAAATTTTAATAAAAAAATCTCATATTGCACTTTACCTTTTATAGTTTGCGTAATAAAACGGAATGTGTAAAACCCAGAAATAGGAGGCGGGGAGAGAAACGCGTTTCTCCGAAGTACATTTGAACTAGCACTAGAGAACAACGAAACTACGCTAAAACGGAATGTGTGATAGTAGGTTCGTTAGGTTTATCTTGTGACCCCACGCCCAAAAATAGGATTATTAGAATGTTTTATTCAAACTAGAACCTGTTTTATGGAATTTACCGTATGCCTGGTCGTTAGTCTATAGATTAACTAACAAGTTAAATTTACTTTAATTAAATTTACTATGATGCAATAAAGTATTGAGTATTGAGTATTGAGTCTGTATATTATCTAGTTGATGTAAGAAGTGAATCATTTTTTTCCAACCTCACACGCTAGAACCTGAAGTGCTGAAGCTGTGGAATGAGGTCCCCATCGAGGTCTTTTCTTTAGACTTTATTATGGAGTGATTATAATGCGCGATGTTGCAAGGTCCATAGGCTACGGTGACTGTTCACCATCAGGCGGGCCATAAGCTTGTTTGCCACCTTAGTGGTATAAAAAAATAAATGATTTCTACGTACGGAACCCTCGGTGGGCGAGTCCGACTCGCACTTGTCCGGTTTTTTTTTTGTATAAAGTCAGGAAAATGCATTATTGCATGTCCCGCCACTTGGGGAAGCGACGGGGGTCTGTCGGGCTCACCTCTCTAGCCAATGAGGGATACCGACTAAAAACCTGACTGTCTGCCACCTTCTCCGCCTTCACAGTGGCGGGGTCGCGGGAACGGGTAATACTTCCGCAACCCCGCCGGCAGAATATAGTACTCCTGCGATTCGAATGAAATGTATATTTACCATACCATATAAACTCATAAGTTATGAGTTGAGACCCGTTTCCCTGCAATCGAAAGGGATTATCAAGAGATTCTCTTCCACATTACATTTCAAGCAAATATGATCAACCGTTTTTCCGTGAAAGGGTAACAGACATCCATATATCCATCCTCACAAACTTCCCCATAATTATATATCACATAAAAAATAAAAAATTTAATATAAAAAAAAAATTGTAAGGAAAAATATATTTCGTAACACCTATGTAAAATGAACAGTTGAACAACAAAATTCACTGTTACAGCAATCTGGTAAAGTTTTGATGCAAATTAAATCACTCAAAGGAAAGTTTCAGACGTTTGTGTATTAATTTATTTTATGGAAGAGTTTTGTTTAATTTTGAACATCGAGTTGCAGTAACAATAAAGCTAAACAAAGTTATTATCTATGCAACTTTGTTGATAACTAGTGGGTGGGAGTTCTTTGTTTTGCAGTTTATAATAGCTACAAAATATAACATAGGGCCAAGCTTTAAGCCGATAAGCTCCCAAATATCTGCAAGCTCGCACGTCGCTTTTCGATATTAAAAGCGAGCCCGCAGATATTTGCGATGCGATGTAAATTCGCAGTTTTGTCGTTTCGGCATACGCGCTTACAAGCGCTACATTACGCGTTTGAAAATACCGGACTCGAGTAAACGGACTGAACGAATAATCCACTCAAATGGGAGCAACCCATCTGGGGAAGGACCTCCACCTTACAGAAGATCGTAGCCAAGTAGCATTGGTCTCGGCCATGCTGTGTTCCTACCGTGAGTAAGGTCTCCTGATCTTGACTTTGTACAGGGTTGGCACCGCGCGAGTGATACCCCCGGTATTGCAAGCGTCTATAGGCTGCGGTGATTGCTTACCATCAGGCGAGCCGAATGCTTGTTTGCCACCTTAGTGGTATATAAAAATTTTAAAATATTCCGAAATTAGTTTTACATTCGGTTTAACCGAACTTCGGCAGCTTGAGCCGAACTTCGTCATTCTGTACAAAATATACTTGCACTATCATAATAGAAATTAATGAGAAAACATATCTGTAATAACAGTGAAATAAAATAAGTCCGATATAGGTACTCATAGTCATTATACTTACGCGATAAACACAAACTTAACTTGGTCTTTTTAACTACCAGTTTTAAAAATCTTTGCTTACATAATCAAACAAATCACAAAATTAAACTGCTCTTCTTATTAACCAACCAGCCCTAGCAATATTTGCAGCAAGTGCGTAAACAACCGACCGAAGTTCCGAAGTTCGGCCGACCTTCGGCCGATCTTTCATTTTTACCGAATGTTCGACCGAAGTTCGTATTCGGTTCAAACCACATTCGACCCATCCCTAAAAAAAAATATAAAAAACGGGCATATTTCGGCGTGTTCGCTTGAACCAGTAGTAGTGTCTCTTTTAATATATTTATAAATATATTATTGTACTTGTAAGCGCTTGCAAAAACAAGCTTATATGCGCGTATAAAACGCTTGTCTGAAGTCTGTCAATACCTTAATAACAAACTGGGTTCAATTAATTTTATTACACTAGTGCACTTATTTATGCACAGCGGCGCCATCTATATCAGACTTTTGATGAATCCCACGGGAATCGCGTGCTTTTCGGGATAAAAAGTACCCTATGTTAATTCAAGGTTATATAGCTGATAAGCTACCTACATACAAATATCATAAATATTGGCTCAGCCATTTGAGCGTGAAGAAGTAACAAACATACACATAACTTTCGCCTTTACAATATTAGTAGGATTTAATAGCATTTTAACATAATATATAGTAACGTACGTCACATCCTCCTCCATAGTCGGTCCCTCAATGTTGAGGATCGTGACTCCGACGTAACTTAGTCACAGTTTCTGTCCATCTGTTTCGATCTTGTGCCAGATGATGAGCTGGCTTATCGGAATTTCCAGGCTTTCAGCTACCTGGTCCGTCCATCAACTAGGGCTGCGTCCTCTTGGTCCTTTTCCTTCCACCTTGTCTATCACCATAAGTTTTTCGAGGTTGTCATCATTCCTTCGCGCTATCTGTCCAAAATAATGTAGGATGCATTGCAGGCAGATGTAGGAGAGTCGCTGTTGTCCATCAAGTCTCAACTGCGTCAAAATAGAGGCATTCGTTCTGTGCGCAGTCCAGAGAATACGCATCATCATTTCTACATAATATAAATATAGAGAGCCATCGAAAATAATTATGATATTAATTTTATTACTGATTTAATACCATCGTCAAAGAAAACTAGCATTAAATAACTTCTCTGAATACTACCAATATTATTTATTACTGCATGCGTAATAATGCGTATTCACTTTGTATTTTGAAAGGTTTATATTATTCCTTTGAAGTAAATGAGGCATAAGGCTTTGTTATATGTTACCTTTGTTATTATATACCAAAACCCATTTCCGTCCAACTTTCCGTCTGTTACCTTAGGACGCATGGTATCAAGCATCATTATACTCATATACATTATTGTTACCGCATGTACATACAGCCCGGTGGTGGGTAGTAGTACATTCGACATCAGGGTTCGATTCCCGCTCGCGGCAAACATTTCTGTGATGGCATTTGTGTTTGTTCTCGAGTCTGGGCATTTTCTGTATACTATAATTATAAATTTACAATAGCATAATCCGTCTGGTACCTATAACACAAATAGGTCAGACCTAGCTTACTTTGGGATCAGCCCCCTTACTCTTGAAGATAATTCCGCACGATCGCCATTGGATTGTTAATTTTAGGTACTCTTTACAGCTAAACTAGCGCTAACTGAATACTAAACTAAATGAAATCGGATTGTATGCTAACCAAATAGTTAGTAAAAATAAAATTTCAATGGTACGAATTAGAATTTGCTGTTAATTTTGCATTTGAAATTACACAGAATTGAAATTAAAATCGCGATTGCTATGCAGAGTAACCCAGCAGGTGGTGTTTGTGAATTGAGTAAAATTCATTTATATTCAGTTGCAGTAAAATAAGCATTAAAATGCTTTTTAGGAACACTAAAGATAATCTAAATGTAATCTTTTACTAAAAAACTAATGTAATTTTCAGACCTATGTTTTCTGAAGCTGACAACATGGAATACTATGAGGTAGCAGAGAATAACAAGGTTGGAGGTCGTATTATAGCTACTTCGGAATCTGGCAGGTAAGATTCAGATTCAAATTATAGTGGAGCATAGGTTACATCATAACAGATAGGTGTTAGATTTTAAAAATATGTGCACTATGTCCTACTAACTAAGGGTTTACAATAACTACTCACTGAGTACTGTTCACGGGTAGAAGAACAATGAAATTCATGAGGATGGTGTATTACGTCGCAATCATAAAAGAAAGGGAAATTTGGATAAAAGTATGCAAGCCATCAGAACATCAAAAATTTTGAGATTTTCACATTTATAATAATTGTAAATAGTCAGATATTATTATATGAAAATAAAATTATTTATGTGGAGAGCAGGACGTCACAGACACGTTCTCTGGTCATAATTTACATAATTATTATGTTAATGTTATTCAGCATTTAACCACCATTCCGGAAACAGCAAAAAGCAAAATAAATAAATTTTTATTATGACAGAAGAGGACAAACGGGCCAGTAGATCACCTGATGATAAGCAATCACCGCTGCCCACGGTCATCAACGACTATAAGATCTTGGATGCTTTGCCCGTTGATGAAGAATGAAAAAGGATGTATGGTTCAGGAATGTGTTTTGTCACAGGACTTCAGGACTTCACATCATTTTCAACGTAGAGCCAGATGACTACGGGAGCTGGTCACAAATGCCCTTTTACGGAGCCAAGGTCGGTTACTTTCAAATCATCACACTGGCTATTTTACTGTATTTTTAGATTTATGCACAGTATAGCCACCAGTGGCGAAGGGTGAAATTTTACTCAGGGGAAGCCGGAGCAAAAAAAAAAATATACAGTGTTATCTTACCACAGGGATGGAGAATTCCGAATACCATATTACCATTACCATACTTATAAGCACTGATAGGTATAATATGGAAAACCAAAACAGTGTTTTAAGTTTACAACTACCTACCTGTGAGCCACGAATACTTTTCGTACAAATTACAATGAAAATGTTTAGTAAAGCCATCTTTCCATTTATAATCTATTTTCATAGAAGGAAAAGCACGGGCGCGCTGTATAATATGTTTTTTATTTTCAAAACTGTATGTTTGAAAATTATTATCTAATAAAAAGTCTGTGAGACAACAACCCACGTCTAAAATTGCAGCCATTAAGAATGTAAACAAAACAGACTAAACCAAAATAAACAATTAACTACTTACAACTGAAACCGATAAATTCTATAACTATAACACAATTCACACCGAGCCCTGTCCAACATTTAACCACGAAGTCACTCTAATCTATTCAAATTTACTAAATTAACAACAAACAAATAAAAAAAAACTAACAACAGTACGAGCGAAAGCACAGGCGAAAGTGAATTGAAAAAATGTCATAATTTTGACAATTACAACGCGACAAAATTATAGTTGTTTTATTATTCAAGCACTAAACACATAATTAACTATATTTTTTACTTCTCAGGTTAATACCTCTGTTTATCTTTGTCGCACTAACGTAATCTGATACATGCCATCCTTGTCGTAACTCGGCGACTACCGGCTTAATATGTTCATATGATCGGCGTGAGAAAGAGACCGCGCTAGGAACAAAATGTACGCGTAAGAAAGAGACAGCCGCTCCTAAAACTGTATGCAGCTACAACTCGGGAATTACCGGCTTTCGACGCACAGGCTAAGCACGAATAAATAGCAATATCACAATATTGCTATTTATTATTGTATAGGCGTTTGGCGACGTGTGATATTGCTATTTATTATTGTATAGGCGTTTGGGTATCATTATTATGTATGAAGCGAAATCATGTTATTAGCAGAGTCGATGCTGTTAGATAATTCACTATTTTTAAAAGGGAAGCCGACAGGAATCGTGTTATTAGGACCCCTCGCCACTGATAGCCACAGCTTATAGCAGAGTGCTGGAATGGGCCCTACTTATACAAGACTCCGGTCTAGAGCCAGCTCAGGTCCGGAGCTCTTTTCATTTGTTGTCTCCATTTACAAATCAAAAACTTAACTTACCACACTTGACAATTGTGGGAAGTAAACGAAAGAAAGAGAAAGAAAATATATCAGAATGCTAACAGAAAAGTAGCCATTAGTTATTCATGAGATACGGTTTCTCAGAAAAACCATTCAAGTTTTCTGTCACAAACATTAAATGTTTGTCGGGGAAACTTTCTTTGACAATGGGAATCCTATTCTTATTTTTGGCCGACAAAAATATCTATAAAAATAAATTCATAATGTAATTAATATCTTTATAATTATTGTTGTTACATGTGGCGTTTATGACGAAAGATGTATTTGTAAAAATGTGAAAGTGATGTAATAAATGCAGTAGTACTCTAACGATTATGTTTAATATTTACACGCCACATTTTTGAAGGGTCGTCACTATGTTTTGACTGAGTGGGCCGTTTTTTTTTTGGCGAATTTGACGATGGAAAAATTAATCTCCACAATTATAAATTTTGTTCTCTTATTATTGCAGATAATAATAAGCGACCCTGTAGATTTTCAAGAAACTACAACAGTATATGACTTTGTGGAATCGGGGGACAATATTGACATGAAATTGGAACCATTGATTATAGAGACAGATCAGTCCGTACGCTCTGTAGCCCCTTCTAAGAGGGGCTGCTGGTTTCATGACGAAGTTACATTGGAACATTCAGAAATATACAGTTTTGAAAATTGCTACACTGAATGTAAAATGAAAGCTTATTTGAAATATTGTGGGTGTATACCTTATAAATATCCTATTGGTAAGATTTAGTATTACATTTGTAGTAAAAGATTGGTAACGACCAGGTCACGACAGCACCGGTATGCGTGGCAGCTTAAAGTGCTAATTCGAACAAGGCTGACCGCACCACCGGACGCCTTCCGGTACCGCACCCTATCCGTGTGCCTATTCAGTTATTTATAATGTGTGCGGCGCACCGTACGCCACATGATCGAACATAGTGCGGCGTCCGGTGGAGCGGCGGCGGCAGGACCAAATTTGACAGTCTATCAGCGCACTTTTAGAGCAGGGCGGCACACAAATGTTAATCACACTAATGTACTAAAAGGCGTATTTACGCTACGATACTCTGAACTCAGAGGCAGCGCAAGCATTTTTCAGGAACGCACAGCGCGGGGCACAGAAAGAAAATAAAATGTTAGCGCAACCCGATTTTTGGTGCTGCGACTCTCGCTATACCGCTCGGCTCGTAGACTCTACTGCTGCTTGCCGCTAAGCCTAAAAGTCGTGGGTTGATTAAGACATCGTTTTAATCAGAGAAGAGAAAAAAATGCCCTAGTGTAATACATGTGCTTGCACTGTTGAGCAATCTCCAAAGCCGAAAGTTCAATCCCCGCACAGGACAATCTTTATCTGTGTGTTTTGTCTGTTGTCCATAACACAAGCATGCTTAAAACCTATCTTACTTTGGCACCAGAGTATTGTAAATTATGTACAATTAAAATCATAGATTTAGTATATACCTACTATATACTAAATCTATGATTAAAATATATACAAAATTATTTTAATGTTTGTGAAATTAATATGAAAGTAAAATACCAACATTTTCCTTCTTATAATACTTGTCTGTCTTTTTGTATTAAGTTATTTGTTGTTTGCACAACTTAAGCTCTACTTAAGATTGTTTGAATTACATTTGGTTTCCACAGAAGTGACAGATCGCATTTGTGAACCAGAACACTTGGCCTGTCTCAGTAATGTAACAAGTGAGTTTGTTTTATGTCTCTTTTCGGTTTATCATCTGCCTTGAACTTTTAGATCCATTATTGATATCTTATA
The DNA here is from genome assembly GCA_905163395.2 of Endotricha flammealis. Classification (NCBI taxonomy): domain Eukaryota; kingdom Metazoa; phylum Arthropoda; class Insecta; order Lepidoptera; family Pyralidae; genus Endotricha; species Endotricha flammealis. Next base: position 17,865,396 of record LR990854.1, on the reverse strand, counting down.
GAGTAGCTTATTTATTTAATATTTATTACAGAATAATAATTTGTACTATCTAATCTCTCATTGCAAATGACGTGTATAAGCGCCTGCGAGGGACCGAAGCATTTCACTGCTTCAAGTTGTCGGTGTATGTCGGTAGCTTTGAAGTGGTAGTTGCTCGCAAATGGGCTGACTCAATCTGGGCAGTATCGCCCTCTTGTAGAATAGGAATTTAGCGTTTGTCAATAACTTTAAATTGAATTTGAAATTAAAATTGCGATTAGATTCAAGAGTAAGCAGTAAAGTTTTTCTTCTTTTCTGTTCTGTGTTCCTCAGTTCTATTCTATATCAATATTTTCGCGATCATAGAAAAATCATGTGCGAATTGTTTAGTATGTGGTTAAATCCACATAAGGTTGAATACGTGTCATTTTTAATATACTAGTCGTGTTGAGAAAACTTATTACGCATGCCAAGCAGCTTTGGGATAAGTGGGTTGACTATGTGAGAATCTCTAACGAAAAGTGGCGCGGAGCAAGTAAAGGGTGTCTAAATGAAATTTTTGTGTTGTTCCAAGAGACGTCATATTTTTTCAAAGATTGCGTCTATATTTTTTTGTATTCAACACTAGCGCCCCGCCCCGGCATCGCACGGGTTTTAGTATCGATGCCTATTTAAAAAAAAAAGAATATGACCTATGTCCCCCGGGGATAGCGTGGCTTCCCAATGGTGAAAGAATTTTTGAAATCGGTCTAGTAGTTTTGGAGTTTATTTGGACAAACAAAAATACAAATCTATTATCAAGTTTTAAAATAATATTTTTACCATTACTAATAAACCTTGAAGGAATGTGTGAAATAGAAAATTCAGTTGACTTAAAGGAAAAAGTTTTTTAATATTGTTTTACACTTTTCTCACTGTTCGAAAAATATTTTTCATATTTAGACTTGTAAAGTCTAATCACAGAAGTTTAATAACTAAGTTATTTTTAAGACCAGATAAGATTTTCTGGTACATGTGACTTACGATAAAGTAAATAAAACTTTTACTTTTAAAAGTTTGACTTTGATTTTGTAACTTATAATAAATAACAAACTCTCGGCTCGTCTATTTAAAATCCTAGCAAAAGAGCTTATTTTCGTGTGCTTACCAGAAATATATCTGCGTGTTTAGTGTTGAACTCAGGTTTACAGTCTACGTAACCCTCCTACCTCCTGTGTGTCAGACCACCTTTGAATAAGCTTAAGTGGTCGTCAGCGAGAATTTTCGACCAATTCATGGTAAAGTCACTGAGACGAAAAACCTACCGCCCTATTATTAGTATTCTCGACAAGTTATAATTTCATGTGAATCTCAAGCGTCTCACTCATACAAAATAGGATTTGAGCGAGATAGTGAGATGAGATTAAAACTGTTTTTGTTACGACAATTGGGGGACTGATATATCTTAGAAAAATCGACACTGGTGCTAATTCTGTTTACATTTAACTGGACTAAACGAATTTTGACAGGACTAGAAGTGTCACTAATTGTAAACTAAGGAAGGACAACAACACCATGGGTCATGTCAAAATTAGTTTAGTCTAGTTAAAATGTAACAGAATTAGCACCAGTAAACATTTTTTTTCAGCTTACATGTCTGAAAAAGAACTGAACTGCAAGCCTATTTGTTACGCTGAATGCAATGACATAAGGTACACCATGACCAGTGATGACGTGCCGTTTCTTGCAATGATTCCTAACATTTCGTAAGTACTTTATGAATTAGTGGCTCTGTCTTGAATTAAGGTTTTGTTAGAAATAATGTTAGCATCATCGTAATGAAACTTTGTTATACTATTCATGATAAAAAAATGTCTCGCGAAACGTCAAAAATACTGGTAGCGTAGCTGTCATATTTGTTTACATGTTCAAACTATTCTAACACACGGTGTGTTGGGGCCCGATTCTACTAACACAAATGCACCAATGGACTCTCAATGGTGTCTCAATCGTATCTCAAAAGAATGCTGATAGTGTATCAGTGGAATAGTTTTTGACATTTGTTATGGACTTAAACAATAACGTAATGTTTAACTTATTGTTATATATATATGTGTGTGTGTGTATGCGCAATATATTAAGTAACTAGCAGTAGGTAGACTTGTGTTTGGTGTCTGTGCCGAATTGATGATTCCAGCTATTCTTATCATTTAGTTAACCTTCAATTCTTTAATAAGCCTTTTTGCTGAGGGAATGTTTATGAGGGATATGAAGGATTTAAATTCAGCACGTTTTCGGGCAGTATGCAGGCAGCACGTTTTGCACTTCTGTCAGACTACAGTAGCGCTAACTAAATACTAAACTAAATTAAATTGGACCGTATATTTACCAAACAGAACCTTTTTTTTTTTTTTTTTTTTTTTTTTTGTTTAAAGTCAGGAAAATGCATTACTGCATGTCCCGCCACTTGGGGGAAGCGACGGGGGTCTGTCGGGCTCGCCTCTCTACCAATGAGGGATACCGACTAAAAACCTGACTGTCTGCCACCTTCTCCGCCTTCACGTGGCGGGGTCGCGGGCACTGGTGATACTTCCGCAACACCAAACAGAACCTAAAGTATAAACAAAAGGAGTAATTAATATTTGCAATTAATTCTAAATGCATGTGTATAATTATACTGAATTTGAATTAAAGTTGGGAGCTAGAAAGTGTATCATATTCTATGATATTTTGTACGTTTTCATCAAATAAATGTATTATTTGTCGGCTATTACTCGGTAACTTGTAAAGCCTACTTAACTGTGATAGTGTTCCTTTATCTTCACTGTATGGACTACTAACGTATTTTTTTTTTTGTACACCGTATTAAACAAAAATTAGCACACTAAATATATAAATAATTCGCGATCCAGAGGGCGGCGTTCGATCACACAAATGCAATCATATAAAACTTATGTGAAGGCATTTATGTTTGTTACCGAGTCTGTGTGATTTTTATGTATTAGAAGTATATATTTACATCTACCGCATATATAAGGTTCTAATTTATTAATCAACTTCCTTTTAACACATGACTATATAAGTTACATATGATCGTTTAAGCAAGGAAATAATGGAATTAAATTTAGAAATACACGGAAAAATGCGCCTTTGTTGTAGCAGCCTTTTTTTTTCAACTGACTGATGTCAGTAGAAAAAAAAAAGGTTTAGGGGTGCGGTGCGAAGGGCGCGTATCACATGTCAAAATGGTAGAATATGGATGAATCTATGTAGTAAGCAAATTTTTCTAACTACTATTTTACGACCTCCGTGGCGTAATGGTTACCACGCCAGACCGCCACCCAGGAGGTCCCGGGTTCGATCCCCGGTCGGGTCATGATGAAAAACTAACTTTTTCTGATTGGCCTCGGGTCTTGGATGTTTATCTACCTATATATGTATTTGTTATAAAATATAATATCGTTGAGTTAGTATCCCATAACACAAGTTTTGAACTTACTTTGGGGCTAGCTCAATCTGTATGAATTGTCCCTATATATTTTATTTATTTATTACTATTACTTAATGAATTAGGACCATAAATATTCGTTGTCTGATACCCATAAAACAAGCAGGTTAGCAAGCTTAGCTTACATTGGGATCAAGTGGCACTGTGTGAATCCTGTAGAATTAATTATATTTATATTATTTTATAGTCTAAACAAGGCAGGGGTCAAATCCGTTCAAGTTTCAAGGCTCATTTTGTAAGCCCATCCCTTTTCTGTTAACTAATTTACTGCAAAAACACGATCAGTCAAGTGTTTACTATCACATTCTATTTACTAAGTCTCCCGAGAGTCCGGTACTTGCGAAGCAAAAATAAAAATAGTTTTACATTATTATTATTTAGTGAGAAGGTCGTTGGCGTCGCACTTTAACGAAACACGCAAGTTAAGCAAGGTCGAACCTAGCTAGTGTTTGGATTCGTTGAACATGAGTTTCTCCGTGGTCCGCATCCGGAAAGCATTATAAAGTCGTCGGTATCGGGTGAAGCCTATGGATGACATTCGTTGAGCCAAATTGCGGAGAGAGAGAGAGAGAGAGCGAAGTGTTTTCAGACCGCCTAATGGCTACCCCATTAGGCGGTCTGAAAACACTCCGCACCGCCAATTTCACATTGCAGCAGCGTAGTAGAGTACGCTCTTACCTTCTTTGATTGAAGGGAGACCCGTATACCTGCAGTGGAATGAATATTGATTGATAAGGATATGAACGAATTGGACATTAATGTGACGAAAAAAACAAATGACGCCCAATACAGGTCACACAAAAGAACTCTGCGAAAATTCGTCACAATGACGTCACAGTTTTTGTTCCTACTTTTTCAGCCAAAATTATGCTTGCAAACGCATCGATATTGCGCCGTTCTTTTACTCCCTCGAGTGCGATTCGATGCAGTTTTATTGTGTATCTGTTTTTGTAAACAAAAAATTCTACACTAAAGGAGGGCCAAACTAATAGATCACATTCGACAAATGTCTGTGTTTTCACGCGGCCTGATGGCCACTGACTTGGCTCAACGATTGTCAGCCATCGACAAAAGGCAGCACCGACGCGCGAGGGCTTAACGTGCCTCGAGATAACGAGACCCATCCAAACACTAACAATTATCGAAGTTGCTTAAACTTGTCTGTCCGTAGTGCAACACACAGCAACGCAATCAAGCTCTGCTGACCATACAATAATGAAGAACTTAAGCCGGGTCCATAGAGCTTGTTTCGCCCTACACAATCAACAAAAACACGAAATATTCAGCAAAATCGTCTACACAAAACTTTGTTTCAATACACATTTTTGTGTACATCAACAATGTAAACACGTACACAAAACACCCCCGCGCGGGTCGAGGGGCAGGGTACTGTCATGTCATCCGCCATTTTTGTCGTGATTTTGTCAACTCTCTCGCCTCGCTACACAATCGCTATGGACAGCGTGTGTAGAGAAACATGTTACAAAAACAAAGTTTTGTGTATGTGTTTTCGTTGAATGTTTTCAAAAAACTTTCGCTGGAGACGCTTTAACTAAACGCAATATATTTGGCTCATTTTAGTTTAGCTTTCAGTGGATCATTACCGTTTTTCTTGTTTAGCCTCCCTACAAAACTTAACACCCTGACCTCCTTGCCAATTGCTTACTTAATTACTTGGAAAATTGCTGTGTCGGCTAACACGCGTTCTTTCCAATTAAGTAACTCGCACTCTTCAATAACCATCTATTTATACGCCAAGGTTATTGAAAGACCATTACATTACAAAGTTAGTGATCCTGCTGACCATTCTTTATAATTACTATAATCCCTTAGTCGCTTTCTATGACACCCATGGCATGGGAGGACATGGGATTGTGATATTCTTATCTGTAGAGCTATTTTCTCTAAGCATCATTTGTTAACTCGAAAGCGGAATCCGCGGTGATATGCCAAAGTTGCATATGCAATTTTAGAATAGTTCGCCTGCTGTCTATACATATCCGCGACTAAGATAGTAATAGTAATGAATGGGCAGCAGTTCTTTCTAAAATCTAAATAACCTGCGCTCGCCAACCCGCCATTTTTAATAGAGATAAACTGGACCGTGTGTAGCTTGAACAAGGGACGAGCTTACCACTATCGTTTTGTTAGGTAAGGGTAAACTCGTCTGGGTCCGAGACGCGGATCAGTTCAGACGCGGGATCCACGGACGAGCTTCCCCCTAACCGGCCTACCAAGCCCCTTAATATGATAAACGTTTGGGAGAGGCCTTGTCCAGCTGTGGACTTCTTGTGGCTGAGATGATGATGATGATGATGAGTACCCGTATCTAATTATTGTATCGTTTTCTTAATGTATTATTTTATTTCAGATCGAACACCAACGTGAGCCATCTGTCTGGACTGCATGTCTACTATGTAAAATCATTGTGCAATTGCTACAAACTGAAACTACTTATCGACTTTAACTACATCGTTGGTAAGTTCAATATTGCAGAAAATGATTTAAAGAAATTTCTTTAGTTCCAGTCTTTTTACATATACATGTCATTTAACTACATACATACATACTTTTTAGTACAGATAAGTAGTTTTCAGATTTATATTAAAAATACTGGAAAAAAACGGCCATAATTTTCAGTCCAGTCTTTTTATCTATATATATAAAATGCTTTGTCCTGACTGACTGACTGACTGACTGACTGACTGAGAATCAACGCACAGCCTAAACCGCTCATCGTAAAAATCTGAAACTTGGAGGGTGGATTGTTTGTATAACGTAGGCGTCCGATAAGAAAGGATTTTTCGAAATTCTAACTCTAAGGGGGTAAAAAACGGGTGCAAAGTTACTATGGGACAACTTGATTCCCTGGTCCAATCTACTTCAAATTTGGCATAAAAATTGTTTAAGAGAATTGATGGAAGACGTGATTCTTATTTTATTGAAATTCTTGAAAAAAATGCATTTTGTGGGTAATTTTCTTCGAGTTGATATCAATACTCATACTCCTTATTGCTTTATTGATTTCAATTTACATTTCATTTTGACATATCCGTGAAGTGAAGTGTGTCATCTGTCATGTAATATTTTTATAAATTCGTATATTATAAAGTCGTACTATTTATTCTGTTCGTGATCTCGGAAAAACATCTAAAATTCTAACTACATCCTAGCGGACTGAATCATATTCATCAATAATAACAGTAAGTAATTAAATATTAAATTATATGATATTTGAAAGGGTTCATGTTAAATTGGTCAATGGTTAAATGCAAAGAGAAAAGACATATAGAAAGTTAAATGGCAAGTTAATTGCTATTGTCTCTTTCACACTTATAGGAAATCTCATTACGTCGACTCGCTCTATTTTTTCATAGTGTTGTAGGGATAGTTGTATTGATGCATGTAGGTATTGAAATACCGATATTATACATTTTTTTTACGGATGTGGTTGGAAAACAAACTCAGGAATATGGATCATTTGATGTTAGGTGATTACAGTCGACTATGGAGCACAAAGATTCTAGGGTCCCTAAACTGTTGCCGACCTATAACAGGAAAACACAGGATTTAGCGAGAAATAGTAGGTATAAGGAAGGAGTTAGATTCGGATATTTCACTCACCGAACGAAACGCATTGCTGCTTCACGTCAATATTCTGTAAGAGGTTCACCGGTCGGGCTAGCCCATTTCATAAACGCCCACTCCAAAGGTTGTAAGAGAATTAAATAGAAAAATAATCTATAAATATGAAACTTGAGTGTGTTCTGAAAAGTATGGTGTATGATGAAAAGCGGGATAAACGCAAACGAAGTTGCGCGGGTTTCTCTAGTATAATAATAAATATAAGACATATTTTTTTGTTATAGGTACTAAATCTATATTAGATATAGTAATTTAGTTCTTTCATACTTTCTGCGCCTCTTACCTGTTCCTTTTACTCTTCTTCTCTACCCTAAAGTTGCCTGGAAGAGATTGCTTTAGCGATAAGTCCGTTGTACTTTTTTTGCCAATATGTAATATTTTGTTATATTTATTTTGGTGCCATAAATATATTGTATTACTTTTTTACAGCAACCTTTGGAGGAGTTCTATCTCTGAGTTTCGGTGGATCAATCATATCACTAGTGGAATTGACACATCTTTTACTTTACCCTATATTTTCTTTGATTTGTAAATACTTGAACAGTTTAGTGTTTAGAATTAAGTATCGATATGTGGTTGGTAGTTTACCTTTTAAAAATTAAAATGTTGCCTTGAAAATATTGCTTTTAACAATAAGACCGTCTTGTTGATTAAACTTTATACGAACCAAACGGCGGACATGCTCGCCGTTTTGTTACACTCCACGTAATTGTTTAAAATACAAGACTTCCAGTGTAATTCAACGATTGTGTTTGAATAAACTTGTCATACCTTTTTGATGTCTTGAACTTGTAATGCCTTCATAAAGACAATGTTGTGTTCTTTATTACATTAAAGTGATTTATAATCGGTTTCATGTTTATTTATATTTCAAATCAGATGATTGTTTAGAGGTTTTTTTACCCCCAGGTGGGACACTATTCAAACCCACGACCCCTCGATATCCAGCCGAGGGCTCTCCTTCTTTTTCGTTTAATTTCACTTTCCTTTTTTTTTATAAAAATAAGTCATGCCAAAAGTGATCGCTGCCACCACAAGTTCGTCGTCCAACATGTTTGTCAAACCGGCATTGACTGGCACGTTCGCCAAGCGTGTGGATACCGCCTTTGTGTTCGGTGATTGTGATCGGTGTTTGGCATATGATGTTCGGTGTTTGGAGGCCCCATAAGATCTTTAAAACTACGCAACAGATTTTGATGCGTTTTTTTAAAATAGGTAGACAGAGTGATTCAAGAGTAAGTTTTAAAATGTATTGTATTTTGTTTGTGCGGGTTTCGCTAGTATAATATAATTATTTCCACCTATTTCAGACTGCGTGCGGCCCGATCGGGCCGCCTGGTAATATCGATATAGAAAAACTTTTGTCTGTCTGTCCAACGCATATCCCAAACTGTTGAACGCAGAGACCTGAAACTTGGAGGGTGGGTTCTTGGTATGATGTGGGCATCCGATAAGAATTATCCGAAATTCCTACGGGAAAGTGGGATACACGCGAACGAAGTTGCGCGGGCTTTCCTAGTTTTTCATATTATAAAAAACGCACTTTCCCAGGGGAAATACAATGTGTACAACGCATACAATGTGTTCATTATGACATGACCTGCATCCTGCATTCTATGACAAGGTGGCCTCTGCGGTGGCGCGTGTCACTAGGTATAATCTAATGAACGTGATGGCTATGTCAACATAATTAAACCAAAGTTAATCAAGTACAAACAGTATCAATGTGGATATAATAATATTAGTTCGAATCCGTTATAAGGTTGAATTTGTTTCTTTTATTGTGAGGAAATTGCCCATTGGAGCAGCGTGGTAGAGTACGCTCTATTTCATTTCGATTAAAGGGAGACTCGTATCTCTGCAGTGGAATGATTATGGGTTTAAATACGAGATGAGAAATTTGCTCGTATGAGAAAATTGCTTCACTGTAATTTAATTCGGTTTTCAACGCAACGGATTTTCGTTAAGAGGATTGCACCGTTAAAATATTAGTTCCACATGTCACAAAAGCCATTATGAATCGATATGCAATAAACATGAATCGAGTATAAATCGGTTTGTCGCGCTAAAGTACAATATTACCATAACGTGACAAACTATGTAGGTCAGATGAAAAAAAAATCACTGGAAATATTGTCGACCTCCGTGGCGCAATGGTTACCCAGAGGTCCCGGGTTCGAATCCCGGTCGGGTCATGATGAAAAACGAACTTTTTCTGATTGGCCTTGGATCTTGGATGTTTATCTATATAATATGTATCTTCTTTACATAGTATAAAATGAAGTCGCTTTTGCTGTCTGTGTGTCCTTATGTATGCTTAAATCTTTAAAACTACGCAACGGATTATGATGCGTTTTTTTTAAATAGATAGAGTGATTCAAGAGGAAGGTTTTAAAGTATTATACATTCCAAAATTCCCACGGGAAAGCGGGATGATTATATAAAATATCAAAACTGTCGGAACAAAATGTATCTCCACGGGTCTATTTAACTGGTCAGTGATCGTCGCTCAGCAACATCCGTCCACTTAAGTCTGACCTCTAATATTGTGGGAGGTCAATGATTATCGCAGATCGCAGGCGCTCAACCTAGAAAGCTGAAATTTTGTATAGAGGTTCCCTTTATGATTGTGGACAAGGATAAAGATGGGGTTTCATAGAATTCCCATGGGAAAGGAAGTAATAGGACTGTAATTGAACTATCGCAGGCGCTCAACCTAGAAAGCTGAAATTTTGTATAGAGGTTCTCTTTAAGATGTTGACAATGGTTAAGATGGGGTTTTATAGAATTCCTACGGGAAAGGGAGTAATAGGACTGTAAGTGTATTATCGCAGGCGCTCAACCTAGAAAGCTGGAATTTTGTATAGAGGTTCCTTTTATGATGTTGACAAGGATAAAGATGCTTTTTTATGGAATTCCCATGGGAAAGGGAGTAATAAGACTGTAATTGAACTATTGCAGGCGCTTATTAGGTAATCTTTCAAATGGTACTGACTGATTGACTAGATGTCACTTGACACTTTCGATTTACAGATGAATTAGAACAAATGATAGTTTTATAGTTATTAAGTAATTAATTTTATTACATCTTGAATCATATTGTTATTGCTAAAGATGTAATAAAATTATTAAATGATACTCGGCACTTCCGGTTCGACTTGTTAAATATTGTCGTACTTCCGTTCTGAAAATAACTTGGTTTACGATTTATTTATTTCTTTTAAATCCTTGTTAAATTTATGTTAAAATTGTTTTACGTTTATTATAAATTTATTTAATTTATAATGTTAAAAATTAGAAGTAAACTGAATTGCTATGTTGACTTGTAACGATTGGCGGGGAGGTAGCGATTGGCGGGGAGCGAGGTTATTTAAGGACATGGTAGAACGTTAGGCGGCAGTTATTGTGAGGCCGCCGGACATTAAAGATAAGTTCCAATTGTTTTTATTATTATTGTAATTTTGTATTTGTATGAAAAAGATGTGTTAAAATACCTGATCGATAAAAAAGGCCATAACCGGTTTTCTTTCGCCATTTCTTTTACCGGTGGTCATTTTGGTTTATTTCCGAAATGGTGGTAGTTTATAAAGTAGTTTTGATTTAATAAACATTTTGATTATCTGCCCAAGTTTTGGTTTTAATTGAAAATATATAATTTACTAATTACCTACTTTGTTTAATTTACTTTCTTGTTACTTATTTCCTTTTAATGATCTTAATAACCTGACATATTAGGGAAGTATCTAACACGCTCAACCTAGAAAGCTGAAATTTTGAATGAGGTTCCTTTATGATGTTGACAAGGATAAAGATGGGGTTTTATAGAATTCCCACGGGAAAGGTAGTAATAGGACTGTAAGTGTATTATCGCAGGCGCTCAACCTAGAAAGCTGGAATACGCCACAGTACCTACGCAAGAGTAAGCCAGAGTACGCAAGAGTACGCCAGAGTAATCAAGAGTACGCAAGACTACTCAAGAGTAGTTCTTTACACCCAGGAGTTATTTACTACACCCAGGCAGGGTGGATGTAATGAACTTTCGCGCGGTGGAAATGACCTTCCACCCAGGGTGGATCTTTCAGTTTCTCTGTCTGTTTAAAAGTGCACTTTTAAACATGTATCTCTCAAAGTAACTCTGTCTGTTACGCCTAGACAACTAAACCGCAGAACCGATTTTGATGGATTTTGGTATAAAGATAGATAAGATAGGACCTTGGAAAAGAAAATAAACTACTCAAAGTACTAATCCTGAGCAGACGAAGTCGCGGGTAACAGCTACCTACGCGGGCGAAGCCGCGGGTACAGCTAGTTTGTTATAAAATATTCGTTGAGTAAGTATAGTATCCCATAATACAAGTTTCGAACTTACTTTGGGGCTAGCTCAATCTGTGCGATTTGTCCCTATATATAGATAGATTATAATCTTTGTCTCTTGCTGCCATCTGCATCTGCCATCAACTGAAAAAATTTACTAATTTGATTTGGGACCAGGTGGCGCTAAGTAGGCTTAATCTACTTATATTATGGTACCAGGCCCAAAAAACGTTGGCTGAATCGCGTGAAGGAAGATTTGAGGAGGATGGGAAGGGTCACCAACTGGAGAAGGACAGCCAAGATCCGTGACAAATGGAGGGGGACTGTAGAAGAGGCCAAGACCCACAAAGGGTTAAGGGGGAAGTAAGTAAGTAAGTTATGGGTACCAAATGTTTGCCGAGCTGAAATCGGACCCGCACTGGTGCCGAAGCTCACCAGCAGGTACCAAGCACCACCGGGTTGTCAATTTATTAATGTATTGTAATAGAGGTCTATTTAAATAAGTAAAACATTTTGAATGAAATTATTTATTTCTTAACTAATATTTATTAAATACGCTAATATAATTACAATCTAGCCTAAACATAGACTAATGAGTAATTTTACATTGACCTAGTTTTATAAAATTGTAATATAAGAATGTGTCCATCGGCACTTTTCTTACTGTCTCTATTAAGGGGAAGTCACTTTGTTCATGTGTCTTTGTTTACACTATATTAACACATAAATATTGTCACTAATCACTACACTAATTCAAATGGTTTAGTTCTTTTAAGTCGTCTCACTATGTCCGTATTGTCGAGGAGCTGGATCGCCTCTACGTTCACATGATGAAGCAATCTATTCTCATGTGCTTCTGCATTTTTTTGGATGACATTGTTGACCATTGGTATGTTAAGGTCCCGGTGTAGATGGTCGTTTCTTATGTACCATGGCGCATTCACAATAGCCCTCAGTACTTTATTTTGGAATCTCTGAATTATTTTAGTGTTGCTCTTTTTGGTACAGCCCCACAGCTGTATGCCATAAGTCCATACTGGCATTAGGACTTGTTTGTACAGTAGTAGTTTGTTTCGAACCGACAGGGTGGAGTGTCTTCCTAGTAACCAATTCATCTTATTGAACCGTATATCAAGTTCACATCTTTTCTTTTTGACGTGAGCTTTCCAGCGGAGCTTCGCGTCGAGCGTCATACCCAAATACTTGGCTGTATTTTCGTAAGGTATACGCTTTTGATTAATGTACACTGGGCAATATTGATCGTGTTTATTTGTAAAGTTGACGTGAACTGATTTAGATTCATTGAGTTTGATTCTCCATGTTTTTGTCCAGTCGTGAACTCTAGTAACAGCTATTTGAACTTTCTCTGCTGCTTCCTCATGAGTGCTTCCAACTGCCATTATAGCGGTGTCGTCAGCAAAGGTTGCAAGAGTGTTATTATCTAATTCCGGAATATCACAGGTGTACAATAGGTACAGGACCGGACCTAATACACTTCCCTGCGGTACTCCGGCTTTTATCTCCTTAATTTCTGAATATGCATTTTCTTGCCTTACTCTAAATACTCTATCCGATATATATGATTTTATTATATCTATGTATTGTGTGGGTAGCATTCTCTTAAGTTTTTTAATGAGTCCTTCGTGCCATACCTTGTCAAAAGCTTGTGCTACATCTAGGAAGACAGTAGAGCACACTTTTTTATCTTCGAGAGTTTTTTCGATTACATTCGTAATTCTGTGCACTTGGTCTATTGTTGAGTGTTTTTCTCTGAAACCAAATTGATGCTCTGGGATCAGGTTTTTCGCCTCTATTATGGGTTTTAGTCTTTTTAATAACAGTTTTTCAAACAATTTTGACATAATAGGCAACAAGGAGATCGGTCTGTATGACGTAACCTCATTCAGCGATTTTCCTGGTTTCGCTATCATGATTACTTCAGCGACTTTCCACAAGTCAGGTACATATTTTAGCCTTAATGCTGCGTTTATGATGTTTGTTAATTTTACTAATGCCTTTCTCGGGAGGTTATGTAGTATTTCTCCAGATATGAGATCAAAACCTGGTGATTTTTTTGGGTTAATGTGTTGACGAATTTCACGTCGGACTTCCCTTGGAGTCACCAGTCTGATGTTTGTTTGCTCATTGGTTTTATCGCTGTTTTCATTTATAAAGATATCGTTAACCAATTCGCTATTGTTTTCGCTTTCGTTTGGTTGGAATATGCTCTCTAAATGTTTTGCGAATAATGTGGCTTTTTGTTCGTTGCTAACAGCCCACAACCCTTGTTCAGTTTTGATAGGCGGTATATGATTGATTGGTCTTTTCATACACTTGGTAGCTTTCCAGAGTGAGTAATCTGTGCTACGATCATTGCTTAATCTTTGTAGATAAGTACTAGTAGACTCGTCAATATAGTTTTGAATTAATCTTTTCAGCTGTTTGGTTAGATTATTTAACTTCCTTTTATCTTCTGGAGATCTAGTTTGGTGCCATACATTTCTTTGCCTTCTTTTTACTGTTATTAATTCTTTGATTTCTCTTGGGTAGATGTTTTTTGAGGTTCTCTTTCTAATGTTAGGAGTATTTTTCCAACCTGTTTGTTGTATTAGAGTAACAAATTTCTCCAAATCTGTATTTAACTGCTCCGGAGTTTTTAACGGTACCCTGAGGTCAATGTGGCTATCTAAATCTAATTTAAAACTCTCCCAGTCAGTATATTTATTGACTAAACGTGGATTAGTTTCCTTAGTTAATACTTTCTCACTTATCTCTAGGTATATAGCTGAGTGATCAGAGTTCATGTCAAAGCTCTGTTCAGTTCTTAAATAATTAGATGATAAATTTCTATAAATAAAAAAGTCTATAAGGTCAGGGACTCTTGTTGGGTCCGTTGGCCAGTATGTAGGAGATCCTGTTGACGCCACGTCACATTTCATTTCTGTTATGGCATGCATAAGTTCTCTTCCTTTTGATGTCGTTAGTCTGGAACCCCAATGCGTGTTCTTAGCATTGAAGTCGCCTCCTAATATGAATCTTTCACCAAGTGTTTGTAATATATTGATATATTCGTCTTTATGAATAGTATAACGAGGTGGACAGTATATAGCTGCCACAGTTAAGGAATACTGTTTTGTGTTCAAGCGGACTGCTATACATTGAACCTCTGGTGTTTCATGTTTGATATCTTCCTGGTGTTGGATTTTTTCTTTAACAATGATAGCACTGCCACCTCTTCCTTTATTTGCTGGGTGTAATGCTTGATAGACTTTATAGCCTTTGAATGTGACGTGGGATTGTTTTGTGAAATGTGTTTCTGACACTAAGCACACATCAATGTTTTCTATATCTAGGACTACTTGCAATTCCTTCTGGTGGTTCAGTAGTCCGTTACAGTTCCAGGCCATGATCTTAAGGTGGTCAATCATTTTTTAGCAATAGGAGTAGCACTTTTCGTGCTGTTTTCAATTTTTTTCAAGCGGGCATCAAATGACGACACGAGCTTTAATATTTCGTCTAGCTTGTTCTCGTTTGAATTAGTTTGCTGGCGTTGAGAACTCATTGAATTTTTAGCAGCAGTCTGGGCGTAAGACACATTTTTACTTACGATTGTATTTATTTTTTCACTGGATTTTTGCAGTGTGATAGGAGCTGTTTTTCCGTGGGTGGACTGTTTCCTGGCAGACTTATTTCTTAGTTTCTGCATCTCTTTGGCTATCATGCAACCTCTGTAGTTAGCTGGATGAGCTTCCCCGCAGTGTACACACTTTGGTTTTTCTTGTAGAGGTTTTGTGCAATCTTTGGTCAGATGACGACCGGTGCATTTTACACACCTTGGCTCTTTAGAGCAATACATATGAGTGTGTCCGTAAGCCTGACATCTCTTGCATTGAGGAATGAGTTTTGGCGATTTGAGTGGTTGTATATCAACTACGCATCCTAATATTGATTTAATTTCATAAATCTTATTGATTTCCTCCTTATTGCTGAAGGTTAGCATGAACATGTTTAGTGGCTCTTTACTTTTCCAACTTAACTTGTTCACGGCATTTTCAATTTGTAGGCCCTTAGACTTAAGATCTTCTACAATTCTCTCTGGCTTGCATGTAAAGGGTAATTTTTTTACCATTACCCTAATTGGTCTTTCCTGCTTATTTTCGTACGAATGCCAAAGGCAATTGTTGGTGGTTAGTATATGTACCACAGCTCTGTACGACTCCTCATTACAGGCGTTTATTTTGACGCTGTCACCGTTCAGCATCTTTATAGTGAATGTGCCAGCTGATTGATCTCTTGTCAAAAAGTCATAGAAATCTTGATAATTTTTTATGCCATCCACTATGATGGGAGGCGGCGGGGGAACTTTCTTTACCTTTTCCGGGTTTGTGTTTTCCTTTTCTGGCGGCGAGGCAGAGGGTGATGAGTTCATTTTCCTTTTTTTACGGGATTTTGTTCTTATCCATTCTGTTTCTCTTGCCAGTTCTTCCTCGTCAGTATCATATACGGCATGAACTGGCGCCTCTGGGACTGTCGCCGGCTTAGGCTCCAGAGCACTTTGTAGCTGCTGCTGTAGGTTTGCGATTTGACTCCTCAGGTCTTCGATAAGGCTCGCCTGTTTCAGACGTTCATCCCTTTCTGCCTTATAAT
This sequence comes from Endotricha flammealis, assembly GCA_905163395.2. NCBI lineage: Eukaryota > Metazoa > Arthropoda > Insecta > Lepidoptera > Pyralidae > Endotricha > Endotricha flammealis. The sequence goes on along the minus strand of LR990854.1, from coordinate 17,849,324 downwards.
TGTCGTATAATAATCGCTCTGTATCAGTTTTTATTGAGATCGATTTGGTTGGAGTACTCATTGTTAAGGTAGTGAGAACGTCGCCTTAACAGAGTTATATATTGTATGTAAACTACATACCTTGCACTAAGTTTTATTCTAGGTCATCGCGGTTCGGTCGCTCGCGACGCGACGATTTTGTTGTGATGCGTAAGCACTTTTCACTGTTGGTACTCGCGGTCACGAGTGACACTACTAATCTCAGCGGATATTGAACGATCACTGAAACTCTCTTAACTAATAAAATTAATTAGTATCACATTTAATATAAAAACAGTTACAATTTACATAACTTTAAGATCCAATTCGAAAACAGATCGCATGCCGCAGAGTGCAAGCGACACTACCTAGTTACTGTGGGCTTGGAATCACTTTCATAAAGCTACATAGAAATAAGTGTGTGTGTGTTGCAGTTTGCAGCGTGCAGTCCGTGCCAGAATTGTAAATAGCCTGCATTTACATTCCTATGAGAAGCGACCTAATACAATTTTGTACAATGAAAGTATACACATTGGTCCAAATAGTACATACAGGTTTTTTTTTGGTACGGTCAACAAAAGAAGTAGATTAACTATTTAGTACCGTGTCATTCCAAATAACTGACAACAGTTATCTAATATTCACAAAAAACACAAGCTTAGTTTGAAACGTATACTTCGATTGCTGACTGTACAATGCGGGTCGGATTCATAAAGTCCCAATAAGTTCCAAAAACTGTCGAATGCAGCCCCGCGGCGGATTTCCCCCTAAGATTATAAAGCCGGGTACAGACTTACGAAATATATGAATCACGCAACGAAAGAATTTGCCGTCGCAAATGTCGCAATGTAACAATTTTTTGAAGTTAAAACTTGACACTTTTTTTTGATGGGTAAAAAATGTTAAACTCGCGTCAGATCCGTAGCCTGACCGAAAAAGCGTAAGAATCCCTAACCATTCTAAAATATTCAAAAATGCACAACGTTGATGTTTAAGTTTTCACTACTGCCGGCACTCCCGGAGTGCAACCCGTCCTTTTTTTTTAGCAATCTCCACCAATCTCTGTCCTGTGCCAAGACACGAGGCCTGCTTTTTTCCTTATCTTATACAGGATAAATAAAAAAAAATATACAAAGAAGTAAACCTTACATTTTGCTTTTGTTTCAGAAATGTTGGTAGTTAATACATAATTATAGTCGATTTATATTCAATATTATTCGTACACTGTAACAGGAGAGTACACTGTAAGTACCTGTAAGGGACTAGTCTCTGAATAAAATTCTTTTATAATTTTTTTTTTGCCCATGGTATTTTAACTCAAAGCCTTTTACCCATATAAGGTTTTTTGTAATTTTACGTGAAGATCGTAAAAATTCGTCAACGAACACACGTCTGCTTATAAATAATTCATCAACCTGGCCAAACCTGGCTATGTTTGGACATGGAGCCTAAATGAATATTTGCTCAACGAATTCGCTTTAAAAATAATTTGCAAAAAAAACGATTTATATGCTAAATAAAATATTACATGTTAGCTCGACTTTTTGTTGAATAAGAGTTCGATAACACAAGACTAAAAAACGTTAAAAAATATACTTTAAGTATTTTTATCCATTAGGAAAATCCATAAAATTTTATATACATATATCATTTTTAGAAAACATTGCACATTTGCAAAGGAAAGGGTTGACCTGGGCCCGGGCTAAAATATTTAGCTGCTTTGCGTAAATGGATTTACTTGAAAATTTATTTATCAATAGTACTATGTAATTTAAAAAAAATTTGTAGGTAGACATTATGGTATATACATGTACTGCATACACTGTATTTCAACTTGTTGTAAGATCGTATTGTAAAGTTAAAGTCATTAAAAATAAAGAATTCAATTGAATTAAAATTGTGAGAGTGATAATAGAGCTAATTGAATTACAAGCTTGTATTCGCTTTTGCTCCTCTTCTCAAATATATAACTTTTGATATTTGGAAACCTTAAAACTGGGTTGAATTAAAATTATTGAAATAAAATAACAATGATTTTCACAATCTCTATTAAATTAGCATTTAATTATAATGGATTTCGCAAATTTTATTCAAAATAACCGAATTTTCATGTAATGATTTTGACTACGCGACAATTTAATTTATTTCAAACTAGCTTTTCCACTCGGCTTCGCTCGCGTTAATTTTATGACATAGATCTCGTTTGACAACAAAACAACCCATAGCGCGACTTGTGGCGCCATCGGTTGGCCGGTACAGCGCCCTCTATAGTAGAAAAAATATTGTCGCATTGGAACGACATACTTGATAAAAAGTTTGGTTTGGTTTGGTTTGTTGGGCTCTGTACCCCTAACAATATGTATGCAAATTTTCATAATGATTGGCTGCTTAGTCAAGCCGTGAAGGAATAACAAACAAACAAACTCACTTTCTCATTAATATTAGTAAGGACTGTGAAAATCCGACCAAGCAATTTCATAGAAATAAAATTCGTTTTCAAAGAACAATACATTTTAAATGAACTGTTTCTCGGAACACTTTCAATTATGGTTAAACTTTTATAAATATATATATATATATATATAGGCACAATTTACACAGATTGAGCTAGCCCCAGAGTAAGTTCAAAACTTGTGTAACTCAACGATATTATATTTTATAACAAATAGATATACAAACATCCAAGACCCGAGGCCAATCAGAAATAGTTCGTTTTTCGTCATGACCCGACCGGGATTCGAACCCGGGACCTCCTGGGTGGCGGTCCGGCGTGGTAACCATTACGCTACGGAGGTCGTCATTCAATATAGAAGCATCGTAAATCCAATATAAATGCTTTCAAAGTCTACGCTATAGCTACGCGGCACTTGTGTCGTTTACTCGCGGACGCGCCGGCATCAGCAGCGGAACGGAGCCGTCTTACGGCCAAAATTAATAGGTAATCGATCCGGATAGACTTTTTGCTATCTAAGATTAAAAATTCAATACATTTTTTGACACAAAGTGTCATTAAAGTGTCTTTTTGACCAAAAGGAAAATCCACAAAATTATATTTCTTGCTTGCACACATGTACAGTCAACAAAGGAGTTGACTGACCCCCCTCTGTATATATGATTAAAGATTTCTAAACATTGCGTGAAGGGATTTACTTGAAAATTTGTAATTACATAGTACAATATGAATACTATTGATAAATAAAATTTCAAGTAAATCCCTTCACGCAATATTTAGAAATCTTTAATCATATAAACCCCCCTCTGGTCAGTCAACTCCTTTGTTGACTGTACATTCCACGCAAACTAGTGTATTTTGTTTTTGGTCTCGCCTCAATCAAACAACGCCGATCTATAGGTACGCTAGTATTTAATAAATCTATGGTTATGAGGCTTCGCCGTTTCTTTTTGGATTCATGTGGAAAAAAAAGTCGCCTAGGATCCATTGATGGATCAAATAATGGATCCAAATGGAAGGAGGGATGGTATGTACTGAGATTTAAAACAAACTGTAGAAAACATTTGAGAGCCCAGTGGTGCATTGGTAAGTGACCTTCCGCACAAGAAGGTTCGATTTCCGCTCGGGTCAAACATTTATTTCTAAGTGATGCTATTTATGTTTGTTCTCTAGTCTGGGTGTTTTTTCATGTATTATAACTATTTTAGTATTTAGAATAACATACCCGTTCTCTGGTACCCATAATTTATGCCTAGCTTACTTTGGCTGTTAGAATTGTGTAGAATGAGAGAAACAGAGGAGCTCGATGGCGTCGCTGTGTGTCGCACTCTGATATGAACACGCAAGTTAAGCGACGTGGACCCAAACCAGCGTTTGGGTGGGTTTTGAGAAGAATCTCGAGCTTCTCCCTGCTTCGGAGGGCACGTTAAGCCGTTGGTCCCGGCTATTGTCGATGAATGACAGTCGTTAAGCCAAGTCGGTGGCCTTAGGGCGGTTTGAAATCACCGGCCTCTGCAAATCCGCATTCGAGCAGCGTGGCAGAGTACGCTCTAATCACCTTGGATTGAAGGGAGACCAGGATCCCAGCAGTGGGATGATTATGGGTTGATATGGTGATGATATGATGAAGAAAATAAATCATACAAAATATTACTGTTTTTTGTTTTATTTCAAGATAAAACCTTAATATCTAGGCTAAAATAGGCTCTATCAAATATAAGATCATAACAGTTCGTAATGGTCCCATGGGAAAAAATCAAATCACCATAAAACACAAAGACAGTAAGTCCATTTTCATCATAAATAATATTATTTCTAACAAATGGGAAGTATTTTAGTGCAAAAGTAATATTAAACAAACACAAGGAAGTGTATAAATGTACAGTCAGATGCAGAGAAACCTGTTCCCCAAATCGAAGTAGGAAAAATTTAAGTTTTTTCGGTATATCCTAACTAATATTACAAATGAGAAAGTGAGTTTGTTTGTTTGTTATTCCTTCACGGCTTGACTAAGCAGCCGGTCATTATGAAAATTTGTAAACATATTGTCAGGGGTACAGAGCCCAACATAGGCTACTTTTTGTCCCGTGAAAGTCATTCCAATGGGAAAATATTTTTTCTACTAATAGAGCTTGAGACTGTGTGCCTAGACCATGAAATGTGAATCGATGTTTGCTTGTTTTCGGGTCTCAATATACTACATAGAGTGACCTAATAAAGTTCAGTTGGCAATGTCGGTTGAATGAAAATCTCACTAAAAATGGCATTCAAAATAAAGTGATCAGTTTATATTGCACGGCAGTGTATTAAAGAAGAAAAGCGCGGTCATAATATCCGCTGTATCTAAGAAATCAATATTTGCTTTATGTTGTTTTATACCATTTCAAGATAAAATGGAAAGCACACATTTGAGATGTTCTTTATGTCTTTTTCCTTTCTGTTTTAATGGTATAAAACTAGTTTATATGTAGGTATAGGTACTAACTTGTTAAAAATGCATATTTTCAAAGAAATTGTTCAATGTTCCGCTAATTTTACCGGTGTGTGTTGTTCGTACACTAACCATCATTGAATGAAGCCGGGTTTTCACTATGAAATATAATATAATATAATACTTGTCTTATATTACATCTTGAGATAATATTATTATTTTATCGTTCGTTATACATTTTGTACGAGATCATTGACACTGTGCTATAATATGTATTACATTAGGTACCTCAAGTCCCCGGACACTACCTCTCTGCCTCGCCTCAGTTTGCATACATAGCTCAAGATGTAATTTATGTATATTATCCCATAGTGAAAAAGTGCCTTTACACTAGAAATCTTGTACCAAGTTAGAACAGAATATCCTGAATTTATATTTCAAACTGCAAAGTAATCTTCGTGGAAACGAAGATTACTGAGGAAATAGACGTTTCAAAGTCTTGTAAGAACATTCAGTAATAACTCCTTCTGACAACCGCAAACAAGTTCGTGTGCGTTGCGATTTCGTGATTAAATACTAAGTGATTTTCGCTGTAACTATCTTTAAGGAATCCAATGAAAGAGGCCAGATGGACAGAGAACTAAAAACAAAGATTTTTATGCGAATAATGTAAGCATTGTTAAGAAACTTTGTAAATTACATAGTACATTATGTATACTATTGATAAATAGAAATCCGAGTAAATCCCTTTACGTAATATTTAGAAAACTTGAATCATATTGCTCACCCTTTTCATTGAATTATTTTTATGCCATATAGTTGGCAAACAAGCATACGGCCGGCCTGATGGTAAGCCGTCATCGTAGCCTATAGACGCTTGCAATTCCGGAGGCATCACTCACGCGTTGCCAACCCTCCCAACCCCCCCAAGTGGAGCTCTAGAGACCTTACTCACCGTAGGAACACAACATGGCCTAGACCAATGTTATTTGGCTACGATCTTCTGCAAGGTGGAGGTCCTTCCCCAGACGGGCTGCTCCGATTTGAGCCAATTATCTGCTGTGCCCACCTCTCTTGAACGTACGTAAGGATTCGTTTACAACTTCTAGTAAGTTCGGGTCATGCCTTTTTGTGGTAACATAATGTTGTGTGTTTATTGCAATCAAGTGATTTGTGCTTGATTCGTGTTTATTTCATGTGGATTGATATTTTAAATATGACTATATTGTTTATGTCAAGTATACTTAATAGGATTTGATTTTATATAAATAGAGAGTAATACATAGTAATACCTGCAATGAAACATAACTGGCTGGTAAAAATAGTTTGTTTAATATAATACACTTCATCTGGAAAGTTTTTCTCTTAGGCAGTTTGTCCACCTACACCGTCAACGGGACGTCACCGAGAACGAGATGACGGCGCCGATTTAGCGATACATACATTGCATTTACTATGGCTGTGTGTCCACCGCACGCCCGTCACCCGAGCGCCGTCATCCCGGCCGCCGATTTATCGCTTAGTTCGGCGCTCCCGCTAGAACTCGGTCCGAGATTGTGACATTTGTGACGGCCCGAAGTGGCAGCAATACAAAACACTTGGCTATTTGTCCACCGCGACCGTCACCGGGACGTCACCGAGAACGAGATTATTTCTGGCCAAGATGAAGTTGACAAATTGACTGAACCACCGAGATCGGCGCGGTGGACAAAAGATCGCCGTCACTTCAACTTCAATCTACAAACTGTCTTTAGAGTGCCGTCTCCTACCGGAGGTCGGCTATCATTAGGGCTATCTTGATCATGGACACAGCGGCGCGGAACAGGGATCTCGAGCTTAAATCGAACCATGATCGGAGATTCTGGAGCCATGGTGTACGTCTTCATTCGGGCGATCATGTTCCCTGTATTTTTCCTTGCACTATAAGTTGGAGCAGATTATACCTGTCATTACACATTATATGTCCAAGATAGTTCTTTTAGAAGGAATGATCAACGTTTGAAGTCTAAATGTCCGTGTCGCTGCAACATTTCTACAGACAATGCGTGTGCAGGTGCCGTTCTTCTTGAAGATCTTGTGACGTGGCTCAGCTGGGTCGTCTGCGCTCTTGTTTCTATGCCTCTTGGCATCGGCATGCCATGTGTGTGTCCATTATAGCGGAGTGCATTCATCTGCAGAAGGAAAGTAAAGTTTAGATATTGTTTTTATATTACTGAGATGGTAAACAAGTCTGGTGAGTTAGTGCGTCGAATGCGACTAGCTTTGAAACATCTTAATACCAATACTCAAATTAAAAATGCGGTAGTGTGTTTGTTTGTTCTTCTTCCACATCAAAAGTAACTAACGGATTGACATGATTTTTTTAGGGACAAGTTAAGGTCTGGAGAGTAACATAGATTACATTTTATCCCGAAAAAACATCTAATTGTAATGGGAAAAAAGACAAATTAAGGGCAGATCCTCTGGACCACGCGGTCGAAGCTGCGGATAATAGCTAGTAATTTAATAAATACACAATATAAATCAGTTTTTTTTTTAAACAAACAATAATGCAATTTATCAAAAATATTTAATACAATCGTGTCAAGATGGCGTATAAATTCATCTGAGAATGTATTTTTTATTTAATCCATGATATTTTTGAATACGGTCATTGCCCCGGGTATTATGTACTATCGAGAAACGATGCTAATATAATATATTAGCGTCGTCTCTCGATAAAAAGGCCGGAGGCTGCAATTAAGATGAGGACTATTTATTTTGAGTCTGTGATTGCACAAAGAACAGCCCCTTATTAGAGTGATTGACCCTTCCTATTTATAGAAAGCTGTCGACCTTAGGTTCAGTCAGCTGCAGACAAAACTCCCCCTCACGAAGTAAGATTTTTTAGGTAACTCTGATCAGATTTAGGAATACTAGACAGACGTAACTGATCAAAATGTACATTTTTATTAATTTTCTTTTAAATACACTAAGAATTACATGAGATAAACTGTTATTGTTTCTATTCTCGGAACGAAACAGTTAAATCTAGTCTCAATTGCTATTTTGTCCATACAAAATTCCGCGTTCCGTTACTCCAAATAGCTAATTGACTTCACCGAAAGACAGTATACCCTACCGGATATCTAAAATTACAATACATTGACCAAACCAAGTCAATAATAGCTGAAAGCGTCAAGGAACACACAATAGCTGTAAAAAACCACCAGACCGATTGCAACCGCTGGATTGAACTCCACAAACCCAAAGTTCTATCGACTGACCGTCACTAGCACAGACGAATAGTACATGAGTCAATAGAAAATAAAAAGTACCGTACTTTTTACAGAGAAGATGGGTTTAAATTATCACCAACGTGGAATCGAGTAATACAAAAATATTGTTGGCGGGACAAAAACCGAAGGCAAGATCTACTGGTTACGTAAAAGCTAGTCATAATAATAAGATACGACTATAAACATACGAAATAATATGTTGTATTAATAGAATATAAAAGAAGGTAATGAACTCATCTGGAAATAAACCCAATAGTTTGTCTGCCAATTTTGTTTCCATTCCATTTGATAAAGAAAAGACAGAGATGTATGTGACGTTATTCGTGACTGTCCTGCGTAAGCGATAGAAGCTACGCGACGCTCATAATGAGTTCGTCTCCTATAGTAAAATATCATATTATTTTTAATGGACGCGGATTTAGAAGGTCATACAACGCAGACCAATTTTGGAATTTTTGAAGTATCAATCATTTATATTTCAATTTTGTATCCGATTGTGATGTTATTCAATGGAGGGGAAAAAACCCACAATAAGCTGGGCAGCCATGAAAGGAAATACTAACTGACGTTTCGTTGAATTCTAACCAGTTTTGAACCTTATTCTAACTAGTAATGTATTTTTTGACAGGACTACGTATTTCGTTGTTTCGGATGGACACTTTCATAGTAGCCCCGAAGATTTTAATATGAACGCCTACAAACCTTTATGAGCAAAAACAGAGTGTTAGCCAGTGTTAGAGAGATAGTGATAGTTTAGAATAGTATTTAGAAATATCCTATAAAATCTGGAATACAACATTTTTGCGCCGGTGCCTGTTTTTTTTTTGGATCACCTCTTTTTGCTCGTAAAGTCATCCATAGACCGCTAGGAGGCGTTGCCGTTGGTGAAAACATCATTGGCATTTGGCATTGGCATTAGAACATCCCCACGATATAGCATTACGTTACATCGCTTTTGTAACACCGTTTCCTTGTAGTCTACATAGGACATTATATTATATTGCGTGGGTTGCCTTAACATGAAATATGATAGTTTAAAAGTTGACAAAAGGCGCCTGTCAAGCCACCATACGTGGCGCAATATTCTGATCTCCTTTGTTTATTGTTAGCATTTTGTTTTAAATCGCTACTCTATTTGATGACATAACTACACTTTATTATATTGCTATCATTGTAGTCATTTCTTCCTCTCTTCTCAATACTTCCAACGAGGCACAGAACAAACGAAGAGACGCAACTGCAACGAAACCCCTTTGAAATTTGTTAGTTTGAAACCAGTTTCAATCGTTTTCCACACACGACACGATAAGTACCGAAAAACAAATAAAAACGATGAAACTCAATCTCGAGTTCCATCCATGCATCATTATTTTAACTAATCCTCTAGAATTCTCTACTAGTCCAGTAACTTATACATCACAGCATGCGTTAAATCCGGTAGTTCTGATTTTTTTGCAGACTTGTTTATGATGTTGGCCTAATAATCCAAGTTTGTGACCACGAGCGCCGAACGCAACTTTGTCAAAAATCGAAAAAACCGCAAAAAAATTGTTTTTTTTTTTTACTTTCTTACTTTCTTATTTTTTAGTGGGCAGTTTAGAGAAATGAAAAATTACACCACCAATTACCACTAACCTTCCTGGTAGCTTGATATCGAAAAGACGTGGGTATCGAATCCCACCTAGAGCGAGGAGGTGAAATTTTTGTTTACATAATAGTTTCAAATGAAATGGGCTTGGGCTGATCACGTCTGCCGTATGAATGGGGAAAGATGGGCTCACACTATAACCACATGGGTACCACACGAGATGACGATGAGAAATGAGATGGTCAGACGATATCAAAACCCTTGCTAGAGACTGGTCCGTAACAGCTATGGACAGGGACGTGTGGAGGGAAACAAGGGGAGGCTTTTGCCCAGCAGTGGGGTGGGATATGCATGGCTATTAAAAAAATATATATATCTAGATAGCTTTTTAAAAAGGACTGACTTTGATGCCATTGCAAACTGGATACAAATTAATTAAGCATAGTTTGCCCAATTTTTAATCCCACGCAAATCATCAGCTAGTAAATAATATTTGAATTATTAATTACCTTCTATACCTACTTCTAATTATTTGAAAATTAATTTTACCTGTAGATAACATCTTTTGTGAGGTTCGTGGTACAGATCGTAATCACTGGATGAGCCCTCGGGTTTCTGTGTACAACGCCACTGTAAGCAGAAATATTATAATGAGTTTTATGATGTAACTAGCGGACCGCCCCGGCTTCGCGCGGCTTTTACTAAAGATCTCTAATTTTTTAGAAAATATAATATAGGCTATGTTACCCGGGGGTAATGTACCTTGCTAACGGTGAAAGAATTTTTGAAATCGGTCCAGTAGTTTTTTAGTTACAAACAAACACACATTCACTTTAATATCAAATATTTATTTTGTTAGATTCTCTAGTTGAACGATTGCTCTCGATAATCAAGTGGGATAAAATATAAACATAAACAAATCAATAAGCACACATTTACATCATACATCATTAGGGGATTTTGTTTGCTCGTAATTTAGCCAGCGCGCCCAATTTCGCTCCACAAACATTATCGCTATATTTAACTATATCGCTTTGATTATCACTCTCGTATGTCTATATTGCGTTCCAATACACTTCGCAGAAAGTCTTGTAGACTAATTTAAAATAAACATCGATGTAATAGACATGAATCGATCACAAATAACTTTCTATCGATTAATCACACAATATTATGTTATCAAAGTATTTTGTTAGAATCCGTCAAATAGAAAAACGATTGGAAAATTTTCCTTTTCCAATAACCAATTTATTTATTTAGGGGCAATCAAATCATATTCAGTTCCGCTTAACTTGGCACAAATATATTTAAGTATTTTAGCATTTACGAAATGAACTAGCTCGACTGGGGACGTACCACCCTCTCACAGAATATCGGCTTAAAGTAGCAATGCGGTTTGTTCATTTCCTTAGTTTGTGACCAGGTGGCGCTGTGTGATTCGTCTAGAAAAAAAACGGTAGACTTATTTTATTAATAGTAGAAAACCTCGAGAAACAGTTACTGTGATCCCACTAATAGGTAAAAAGTTGCACTACAAAATAACGGGGAAATTTATTTATTTAAGTAATTATATTAGTAGTAGTCGCGGTATTAGGACATTAGAGACCTGCGGCGGCACATTACATAATGTTCTTGTGCAATAAAAATCTTAATTAATGCCATATTACCTGAAAGGTAAATATAGGTGCGGCAAATTGCGGCGTGCTGGCTTTTAGGATTCCCTTGTCCTACTTTTTACCCGGACAATTATTATATAAGTTTCCAAAGACGGTTTTGCAATGAGGAACAATGTAGATTATTAGGTGAAAAAGAAATAAAAAGGCCGTAATAAATAAATATATAGGGACAATTCATACAGATTGAGCTAGCCCCAAAGTAAGTTCGAAACTTGTGTTAGGGGATACTAACTCAACGATATTATATTTTATAACAAATACATATATAGATAAACATCCAAGACCCGAGGCCAATCAGAAAAAGTTCGTTTTTCATCATGACCCGGCCGGGGATCGAACCCGGGACCTCCTGGGTGGCGGTCTGGCGTGGTAACCATTACGCCACGGAGGTCGTAATAGGTTTTCTGCTACCGGTGGCCATTTTGCATATTTATCGAAATGGTGGTAGCTGGTTTCACACGCCTTTTACTAAGGATCCCTGATTTTCTTGAAAATATAATATAGCCTTATGTTACCCGGTGAAAGAATTTTTGAAATCGGTTTAGTAGTTTTTGAGTTTATTCATTACAAACAAACATACAAAATCTTTCCTCTTTATAATATTAGTATGATTAATAATAACTAGTTATGATTGTAACCACTGTTTGTATGAAGTGACTGCTACAGCCTACGCGTTTGTAGCATTTGCTTGTCACAGCTCTTTTAGAAATCATGCATTGCAAAAGAGCTGCTACAGCATCTGCTACGAACGCGTAGACTGTAGCAGTGATGCTACGCCGTAGTAACTCGCAGCGTTTTGATGTCCAACTTTGTTTTTTGTCAACATACTTACATTTTTTTGTGAAAAATTTCATACTTCTGTTATCAGCCTTAAAAAATAATAATCCTAAAGTCTATCCTAATCCATGTCCGAAACATTCCAAAATAATCCTAAAGTCAATCCTAATCCATCTCAAAATTGGCTATAACAGACTATTTATTACACAGGATGTAATTTTGAAATTAATTAGATAGTTTGTCCACAAGGAATTTTAAAATTATCTTTTTTTAGGAACTGATGTTCCTAAAAAATATTGTCTGCTTAGCATAATGTTACCTATAGTAAGTAAGATATTGATTTTGTGATGTAAATTAAGATATCATTACAATATAGTCCGTTTATACGCGAATCAATTCACCAAATTAGGTTGTTTACATTAACATTTAGGTTGGTCACTGAATACAATACTCAATATCATAACATATATTTAAGGGCCCTGTTGTGTACTGCAATAGGAGAGAGGAGGGATCGCATTTTACGCAACGACTGTATTCAGTGAAAAATAAAGTGATGTTATTCAAAAAGCCTTGTTTAGGTGACCAAACACGGCTTGACGTCGACAATAGCTAACTGGATCGAAAATCCAGGCGGACAGAGACACGGCCTCAGCTAGTTCATAATATATTATTCAACCTTGCACTCTCACCCGATGCGTTAGTGTGAACGTAATTGATAATATGCTCGATATATCATATTTGCATATCTAAGTGCGAGTTCACATGAGCTTATGCCATCGCATGCTATTATTAGCATTTTCTGTGATAGATTATGCACTCGTTTATGTAAACCATAGATAAAAGAAACTAAAAGATGGGCAGTGTGGGTGTGATCTTTCTGGTCATAACATGGACGAATCTGTACAACTGTACGTCTCATTTGAAAAAGGCGAATATTATTTTTAAAAATACACTGCCAATCAAATTCGATTCTTTTGAGGGCGTGGTTCTTTGACGTTTAACTGACTTTTAACTTTAACGGTACGACAATTTGAAGCGAAACCCATTTCTACTATGGAGTAAAATTCCCAGTTCTGTGATGTAAACCATAACACAATTAGCCTTAAGCCCTTGCGCGGCTTTTTATTTTTTTGTTTATTTACCTAAATAAATAACATAAAACAAAATATACATAATATTCATAGTCCTCCCTGACATCTCTGTCCATGGCGAACTTTGACAAGTTCGAAAGTGCATAACCTTTTGTTTTAATAGTTCAAAAAGTACGTTGCACAATGAAGTTGGTCGGAAGGATTATATGTTTAGATATAAGTGGGCATAAGTCGGTTCTTATTATATAGATTTGAGTCGAGATCTACAGTGCCACAATATTTTCTGTACCGATGCGGAGGCGTTATTATCGAATCTATTGAAATTGTCAAGGCATTCAAGGTCATCATCATTAGTTCTAGTTTTAGCCTTAGGTACAGATAAGTTTGTAGCACTGTATCGACCGCTCAGCCAAACAAACACCAAATTGTCAATGATAATTACTGTAAATTTTGTTTGCTGGCAAGGCCCCCTCCCGCAGAGCAATTTGCGTGCTGACCTCTGGAAGTTTCTTGTCATCAAGCAGTACACAATTGGATTAATTGCTGAATTTGCGTGACCTGAAAAGAAATTGTGACTTTATTATATAGCCAAACATATCAAAGTAGTTTTTTTATAATGATCTTATAAGTTAGCAAATAGGAACTTGTAACCTTTATAACACCACAACAAAAATGTTTCTTCAAATAAAACGATTTTAACCATTTTTAAAGTTAATGGCTGTCACTGTCAAACTAAAAAAAATAAATAAATGGAATAGCTGAGACTAGCGTGGAATTAAAATTAAATTGTGTTTCACAAACTGGCTGTAAGTCACTTTGATTCACATATTTATCTACAAAAATACTCATTTTTCTTATCTATGATAAAAGTTTTTTTTTATGCCACAAAGTTGGCGAAAAAGCATACGGCCGGCCTGATGGTAAGCATCACCGTAGCCTATAGACGCTTGCAAGCTTGCAATACCGGTGGTTTCACTCACGTGTTGCCAACCCTCCCAACCCCCCCAAGTGGAGACCTTACTCACCGTAGGAACACACCGTAGAAAAGTATAGATATAATATAAATAAACAAACAAACACCTATTTTTATAGAAATAAAATGATATTTCTTGTAAAAAAAAAATCTTGTAAAAAAAGATAAAAAGTTCGTCGGTCTTTGATCACTACATAGATTCACAAGCGATTAGATAAATATATATAATATGCTTTATTTGCAATACACAGAGAAAATAAAGTGGTATAAACAAATAACTTACAAACTAGTGTATTTGCAATAAGGCGGCCTTACTGCTGACAGCAATCTTTTCAAGTAAAATTCACAAATGGCTGAATCACTGCGAAGGGTACTTTGAGGGATTTATCAAGGCATGTTATAGGATTTGATACAAGTCGTGTCGTTAGCGGGCGGTGTCGGACAGGGTAATCGCCTTACGTTCGAATTACTGTAAGGCTGTAGGCCCCCGACGCGATTTACAAGCGACTAGAGTAGTAGCTAATAGTTTTAAATTTTACGTAAAAAAATATACGATATGTTTTTAAATGACAAAAAAGGCTGTAAATGGTTTTCTTAAGTCATTTCTTTAACCAGTGGTCATTTTGCTTTTGTTTCCGAAATGGTAGTAGTTTATAGAATGGATTAATTATATAAATCATTTTATTACTGTATGTACTCTGACAAGAGAACGTGAATTAGATTATAGGCTAGCTAGGATGACTGCTTACCATCAGGCGGTGGTATAAAAAATATATCAGTTTTTATTTACAATCAAGTAACCTGCTTGTTTGTCCTTACTCATCACTACAAAAAACACACTATTTACAAACGTCAACAATAAACGTAAGACAGAGAACACTGCACTTTATATGCGCATTAAAGGTCCTATTGCCAATAAACCTGGGGTATATGAGAAACGCTTTCCGCACCTATTTCTTTTATTGGCTATTCGTATTTATTCCCTTTGCAGATAAATAAAGTTATTACTCGGATATCAAGGACGATATTATCAACTTGTTTTCATGTATGTCTGTCTGATAACAATCTGAAATATATCTAAAATATCAAATTATATACCTAATTGTAGTTACTTATTCCTTTTGGATTTTGCAAAGTGTCAGAAATAAGACTCAATTTGTTGAAAATACAGTAGTCAGTAAGATATCTAATATTACTTTTGTTTGTGTTTCCTTACTTATAATAGAAATGAATTTATTTATAAAAAGTATGAGAATAGTAAAGAAATTTTATTACATTACACTGGGTACACTGGGGTACATACAAAAATACGAATATATAAAAAAACTAGTATATTAAATATATAAAAAAAACTTAAATCTAAAAAACATTTCATAATTTAACTAAGATTCCTGCGTGTTTCGGGAACTAATATGCCTATATTTCCTTACACATTGTACCAAGTTTAAATTCACTTGTACGAGTATTTGTTTTTGAAATGTATTCAAAACAAACTTATGAAGGGCTTATGAAAACCTTTCATGTCAAACCCTTTGTGTCTTTGTGCAAAAATAATTAGCCACATTTCATTCTAAACTCATATCGCGAGTTTCTGTATGTTTTTACATGTTACAAATTCAAATACTATCTATAAAGAAAAACTATTGTTAGAATGTCTTTTTTCAATTTCTCTTCAATAGGGTTTCTATTGGCTACACATTTCTTGCTTGCAGATGAGTACAAAGCCATATTCTACGTCATTTGTACGTTTTCGTCAAAGAAATTTTACTTCATAAGTTCGTCGGCTATTACTCGGTAACTAGTATCGTCTACTTAACCGTTATAGTTTTCCTTGTAGGTTCACTATATGGACTACTATCATGAATATTTTCAAATTTCTAAACACAAGACTTGCGGAGATAGAGGGGGGGGGGGCACCGTGCATAATGAAAATTGGCACGTTAAAAGTAAATAATTCGCAAACGGATCATTGTATTGGAAAACGATGACCCATACCCTCAATGTTTTGAAAAGACCTATCTAACGATACCCCACAACATGGGGTGGGCGCGGAAAAAAAATCCATTTCCACTTTATATGTATGTAGGGGAGGCACCCCAAAAAATATATATTTTTCAAAATTTTGTTCCAGCACTTTGTTAGCATTGTTAATATGAGTATACATACCAAATTACAGCTTTCTAGCACTAACCGTCTAGGCGCTAGCCCGTAGACAGACGGACAGACAGACGGACATGGCGAAACTATAAGGGTTCATTGTAGTTTACTACGGAACCCTAAAAATGAACCATATTTTTATAGGCATGCGTTGCCGACCCTGTAGAAAGTGGAGCTCTGGAGACCTTTTAAATGATAAAAAAGGCCGTAACTGGTTTTCTTCTGCCATTTGTTTTACCAGTGGTCATTTCGCTTTTGTTTCCGAAATGGTAACAGTATAAAGGGTAGATTCATTTCTCAAATCATTTCTACCTAGAAAAAGCCTGTAAAGACCTTTGAATAACGTTTTGAACCTCTAATTTTATCTTTGGAGCTCTGATGATTACCATCACACCTAAACGAGACTGAGAAACAGGTTGAAAGAAAAAAAAAGAAAAAATCATTATTTGGAACACTAAACAACAAGTTTGATGACGATGACGAAAATATTGGTATGATTAAAAAAACAGATGCAAACCTATGATTAAAGCGTATGGTAAATACATGCTAAGATCCTTAGCATCAACTGCATTTATATCTAAAAGTAGCTGCATGATGTTGTATGGCATCCAGCAGAGAGCGAATAGCACCGCCAGGAGAAGGAGAATCCACGCCACTCTCTTCCTCTCTTTCATTAACCTTAGACCCTGAAAGAGACAACATTATTAATACATATCACGACTGTAGACCGTAGTCTCTTTATTTTTCGAACCATGTACGCCTTGGATGGAAGGCGCTAACCCCACTGCACGCGGGTTACCGTTCCGCTTTCACAGTAACCAACCTATGTGGTGGCTTAGAATCTTACACATGCAAAAGCAGTGGGACCGCGAAGGTCAAGGAACGACGGGCGTAAATTATTAAAAATATTTTCCCATAATACATAGAAAACCCAGATTCGAGACAAAACCAATTTACCAACAATAATAAATTTTGACTTACATACCTAATAATATTTTTTTATTATTAAATTTTATAAATGCCTTATTTTATTCTTACCTGTTGCATACTAACATTCCCTTCGTCTATGTCGAAAGGCGGCCTTACGGAACACAGTGTCCGTCCCATGCACGCGTAAGACAAAATTGTTATTGAACCTGTGAATTAAAATTTATTTGGTAATTTATTCGATTTAATGATTTAATACAGCATTAGGCGCAAAACAGTCAAAAATGGCGCATGCGCGGCGCCCCACGCTCACGCGCGCCATCAGGGCACCATTTCAATCTATCTTGCACCACATCCCATCCCTAGATTTTATATGAAAGAACATTGGAAAGGCGTCGAGGCGGCATGTCGGTGGCTTGCGCCATGTCCAATCAAGGTCTGAAGTGGCAAATAGACGCGAAAAAAAAAACGCGGCCGGCCACGGTACTTGGCGGCTGCATCAACTAGTATTTGCTGATATGGAAGTTGTCGCTCAAGATCGATGAAACTGGAAGAACCTTCTCCGAGTCCTATGCCCCTGATGAGGGATTAAAGGAACACATCATCATCTTCAATAGATACAGCTCTAATTTCGACAGTTATAAAAAAAATACTTTATCATGTTTGGTCAAAAGCCGTTCAAAAGAAAATGCTTAAAAAATTTTTGCCTCCTAGTAGAAAACTGATGAAAAAAGTCAAAGAAGAAAGGATACCTAGTTCAAAATATTTGTAATTAAAAATAACTTAAATTGACTATAATAAACACAGAAAAATTTACCGCGGTTGGTTTATTAATAATCTAAATGAACTGTGTACGTAATAACTTAGCTTCAAAGTCAGTTTAGACTTAACGGACAAGCAATTTGCAAGCCCAATTAACAACGTGAGAAAATTGAAAATGAGGCTAGAGGCGACGCGCCGTACGTAAGTGACTGCTGAGTGTGCAAGCAAAGCGGCAGCCAGGCCACAAAAACTCAATTTGCGACCGAAGTAGATGTAATTACCCATATTCTCGTCACTGTCAACGTGCCTGCCATTCTTGAGTCGAACGGCACCGAATTGGGTCTAGCATACGTTGGTTCTGCAGTGATTGACTCGGTAAAGATGCATGCATTGCTATTATAACTTTCTTTGAAGTCATATTAAATCAAAAACTATCAAATACTAGTGCCCCGCCCTAACTTTGCACTGGTTTAGTAATGATCCCAATTTTTTATATATAAAATAGCCTATGTCACTCGGAGATGGTGTAGTTTTCTAAGCAACGGTGAAAGAAATTTTCAAATCAGTCCAGTAGCTTCAACAAACAAATAACTAACAATAAAATCTTTACTCTTTATAATAATAGTATATGATTACATATCCAGACAGCATACCACCTCAACGAAGCCTCGAAGCACGGAAGAGCTCGAGATTTTGTAAATCTTAGAAAGTATTATCTGGAATTATTGGAAATTATCGACTTATTGCGCGTTTGTTGAGTTTGACGCGTTGAGTTTGACGCGCGCCATCGCTCCTGTTCTTTGAAGACCCTTAGAAATCATTCACACGAAACATTTTGTACGGAAGACGAGACACGTGTTCATACGTTAAACTTGAGTTAACATGTAATTGACTATTGGGAAGATTTACGCGTATTGTTGAATCATGTAATTTAAAATGTACTTGTAAGGAAAATTAATAAAAATGTACATTTTGATTATCTACTAAGTAAAGTAGAGTAATTACTGAACTCTTGATTTTTTTGAGGAAAAATAATAGATTAAATTAATTTAAAAAAAAACTTTAATAAATGCATAAGTACATCTGTTTAAGAATACTAGGAGATGGTTAGAAATGGGGAAGAAGAAGAAAATTGAGAAAAGGTACATTTAGTTCAAAATAAGTTACATATCTTTTTACATAACGTAAATATTTGATCACTGTGCACAAAGACGCGGATATAGTCGCGGTTGATTTATACTATCGTACGACCTACATTTTTTATGAATTCGCTGCTCGCACAAACCCATAGTTATGTTTAATGAACCTTCCTTCTACGACATCCTTAGAATATTCAAATAGTTACATACAAATGAAAAAACGGCCAAGTTCGAGTTGGACTCGCGCACAAAGGGTTCCGTGCTATTATTAAAAAGTATTTAAGTATATTTTATCAGCAATCCAGTACAATCCATTTGTGCGTTTTTGGGCGTTGTGTGATTCGTCCAAGAATATTTATTATTATTATTTTATTTTTTATTTTATTTTATTTTTTATTACAAAATCCACAGCCCATAACTAATAATACAAAGTTCTTATATGCTAAACATACGGCCAATAACGAATAAAAATTATCTATACAACATTCTGATATTTATCATTAGTTGTATGGGAGGGAGCCCCCCTTAAATATTTATTTTATTCTATTTTTATTTGTTGTTTTAACGGCAATAGAAATGCATCATTAAGTATTAAAATTTCGACTGTCTAACTATCACGTTTTATGTGATACACTGGTTGTGTCCAGGCTGTATCGGACGGACAGACAAACGGACAGCAGAGGCTTAGTAATAGGGCCCCGTTGTTGGTGGCACTCTTTGGGCGTTCACCGCCATTGTCAACGGGACGTCACGTTATTTCTGGCCAAGATCAAGTTGACGTGACGGCGATCATTTGTCCACCGTGAAGATCTCGGTGGTTCAATCAGTTTGTTGTAGTTGTCGTGCGTGACGGTTGACAAAAAATGGCTTTTGGATACGGAACCCATAAAAATCTCGACTTTCATGCCAAAATTTTATTATACTTATTCGTTATCGGAAAGAATATGTATATTTTAGTTTCACTTCTTATTATAACAGAATATCATAAAATATTATTTAGTCCACCAAACGAAGGAATCTCAGGAAAGAAAATTCGTGTAGTAGCTAATTTTGGCATATTTGTAGGAAATGGTGTTTTAAACAATATACTAAAAGTACTGATGGGTGGGGTTGGAGAGACGGAGGGAGTGGGGGTTTGAAGGTCCCGTGTTTTAGTTTTTCGTTAAAAAAAAATGTTCTCTACAAAAAGGTTCTATATATTTTTAGCTGGGACCAAAATAGAGGGAAGATAATGGACAATGAAAAACAAACTTAGGTATATTATCTATAACATAGACCTTACTGACTGATTGAACTATCATATCAACGCACAGCCCAAACCGCTGGGTCTAGAGATTCAAAATTTGGAATATAGGTGTACTGGGAAAGGGTTTTTCAAAATTCCCACTGGTAAGCGAGATATACGCAAACGAAGTTGCGAGGGTTTTACTGATCCGCTGGGTCTAGAGATTCCAAATTTGGAATGTAGGTGCCTTACGACGTCTGGGGGTGTACTAAGAATTTTATTTTCAAAATTCCCACGGGAAAGCGAGATATACGAAGTTGCAAGGGTATATCAACGCACAGCACAAACCGCTGGGTCTAGAAATTCAAAATTTGACATGTAGGTTCCTTATTAGGACCGAACCAACCGGACCGGATCGACCGACCGGTCTATGTTGATCCCAGCTAAAAATGTATAGAATCTTTTTGCAGAGATTATGTAGATTATTTAAGTGGAAAATCATTTTTTCATATGGTCTACCATTTACGAGATTTTTACGAAAAACTAAAACACGGGACCTTTAACCCCCCCCCCCCCCCCCCTCCGTCGCTCCACCCCCACCAATCAGTACTTTTAGTATATTGTTTATAACACAATTTCCTACAAATATTCCAAAATTCGCTACTACACGAATTACTTCCCCTGAGAGCTATTTTTATATCTTCGTTGTCATAATAATAACAGATTTTTCTTGGAATAATAGTCCACTTATTCCAAGAAAAATCTGTTATTATTATGACAAATAAAAGAAACTCTTTGATTATATATAACAAAATATATTCGATAATAAAATATATACTCTAAGCAAATCTTCAAACGGGTTTATTATTGTAACGATAATTGCCTTCAGTTTTATTTTTTATACTACTTAGGTAGAAAACAAGCATCCTGACAGTAATCAGCCATGTGCAACCACTGTCTACGCTGTTTTAAATATCTATTTCAAACCCATGTAGTGCAGGCTTTGTATAAACAATGGGGGTTGGGAGGGTTGGCAACGCGTGAGTGATTCCTATATAGGTTCCGAAACTACAGGAGCGATTTGTAAAATTATTTCACCGTTGAGAAGCTACACTATTCCAGGGTAACGTAGGCTAACAACAAACAATCAAAATACGATTTTCAAAATAATTATGATTCTATACTAAAATCCGTGTGAATCCGGAACGGGGCGCTAGTATGAATATAAAATCTTTGATAATTGAGGAGCTATAATAAATATCTATTTCTAGACAATGTATATGTTATACTTAAGAAACGAAACCTGACGCGGCATTTTAGATACCAGTATAATAATTTGTTGTAATTTCTAAACGCCTACGTTTGTTTCATTCAATGCTCAAGGTAATTAATTTAATACGAATTTCAGACCTTGCGTATCGGCTGAAGAAAAAGCTTGTTATTATTTTAAGTAAGGTGGATTCAATGGGTAATCCGCTTACTTGATTCCTGCTGTAAGACCCCACAAACTCCTATAACCCACACAAAAACCCGCAAAATAGGGATAAACTAATCCGCTCAAATCATGCAAAAAATTATCTTATTAAAGTAATAGTTTAAAATAATTAATTTTATTATTAAATTAGGTACCTGGTATTGCATATACTATTGTAAAACTAAAAGTGCCGAACTGCTTCCTCCTCTCCGGGCTGGGCCACTCTTCCGTGCAAAAGTGGACATCTCTAGTTTCTATCTGAAATAAGTTAAACTATTGTATTTTCTTAAATAAATTCAAACAAAACCTTATCGTGCTTATTAGCCAGTTTCTGAAATGCATTTTAATCTTCTTCCACATTAAGTCTTACCTAATCTTTAATCTTAATATTTTCTTAATTAATGGCGTTTCTGTCATGTCTTAACGACACAGACAATTTCGCCAATGTCGAGTATTTTAAAAGTACACTTTAAAAAGGCAACGTGGTATGGTGAGGATCCGAGGTCGCCATCTTGACGACCTTCAATGACAAGGCGGCGATCTCGAATCCGTCACATTAAGTCTCAAGTCATCTCTTTTTTTCTCCTTTAGTTTGACAGTGACAGCTATAATTTAATGTCTCATTAAAGGTCATTAACTTTAAAATAAAAAAAATCATTACTTTTAAACTAGAGTTTATCAAACCGCAGAGAATCGCAATCCAATCGCTTCTCAACTTTAATAACCTGAGAAATAGGGAATATGACGAAAAAGGTCGTAATTGGTTTTCTTTCATCATTTCCTTTACCTGTGGTCATTTTGCTTTTGTTTTCGAAATGGTATTAGAGTACTGTATACTTTTAATTACACAAATAATTTATTACCGTATGTACCCTTTGATGAGAGAAAGTGTTCGTAAATACCATGAATACCTATTCTCCAAATAACGTTTTGAATCGAAGAAATGTATGAATTTTGAACGCGTTGCCATGGGATCAAAGAGAAAGAAAATAATATATTTTCAATTTATACAGGGTTATTTTTAAAACATTGAACACGCAGGAGCAGATAGCTAATATTAGCAGTGAAACCAGTTGTACAGGCAAGAGCAGGTCGACCTTTACATGTCGGTGTACCATTCTTAAGTTCTATGTCATAAGAGCCTAAATTGTACTGCAAGTGTTAAGCTCCACATGCTCGTGACTGTACATTACTTGTGAAATCCCGCTTTTCCTTGGTAATTTCGAAAAACCCTTTCGGACGGATGCCTACGTCATACAAATAACTGGGTCTCTTCGATCGGCGGTTAGGCTGGTCGTTGTCATCCGTCAGTCAGCTAATTCAAATTCAAAATTCAAAACTTTTATTCAGAGAATAGTTTTTCACAAACACGTTCTCTTGTCAGTGACTACCATTTCGGAAACAAAAGCAAAATGACCACCGGTAAAAAGAAATGGCGAAAGGCTAATTAGGACAAAGCATTTTAAAGGCATAGATTATAAATTGTTACACAATCTTTATTGTGAATAATCAAAAGAATAAAGAACAAAAGTAATAAACATTCCTCTTTCATTACTTGACTTGAATTTCACGACAAAATCTGTATAAACATTCAGCCGTGACCGAATTTAATGGCTTCACAACATCTTGGAAACAACACGATTTCTAAGCGAAAATGTTAAACATTAATATTTTTGTTTTCTAGATCGACATATTTTATTTGCCTTTTATTTTATTAACTGGCGCTTTGTAATTTTACCTGTTTATTCCCATTATTTTTGTTCAATGATTTTTCGCCTTCACAATTCTTATTTCCAGTTCAATTTAGCATTAATGACAACGCTTTTAAGCTCTGATTTTATTATTAGTGTTCTAAGTTAAAACAAAATTATACAATTTTTGATTTTATTGTAGTTTATAAATTAATGTAAGTATTATGCAGAGCTCCATCACACATGGCGTAGGCGTTTGATAAACGTATACGCACCGCAGACGGCGCGATAACAGGAGGCACGCCTACCTATCGTTGTATCTGCAAACCGTAATACTACATTTACACTCTCGCCTCGTACCTCGTCTCGTGCTTCGTCTCGCGCCTCGCGTGATTGATGGTTTTTGAGTTGTCTGTTCACACTCTCGTGTTGTGTTCGAGCTAGACAGAATGGAGGACGTCGAAGTGTTAGCGGCAACGTAGTCTTTTTTAACGCGGCACAAGGTTAAAACTCGAATGAAGCGAGAGCCCGAGTGTGAACACCGCGCTCGCATCCCACGCGAACCCCTTTGACTCGTGCCCAAAAAACCGCTCCGGACACGAGCGCTGCGCGTCTCGCGGCTCGTCTCGCGGCTCGCCTCGTGGCTCGCGCGAGAGTGTAATGAGGTATAAAGACGTCAAGACAACGCGGCGTATTCGTAGTACAGACGTCGCGTACACATTCAGCATT
Source organism: Endotricha flammealis (assembly GCA_905163395.2). Lineage (NCBI taxonomy): Eukaryota > Metazoa > Arthropoda > Insecta > Lepidoptera > Pyralidae > Endotricha > Endotricha flammealis. The sequence goes on along the minus strand of LR990854.1, from coordinate 17,824,936 downwards.
CTCCGTGCTTCGGAGGGCACGTTAAGCCGTCTGTCCCGGCTGTTGTCGATGGAGGACAGTCATTAAACCAAGTCGGTAGCCTTCGGCCGCGGCTCGAAAGTACTGGCCTCTGCCAATACACATTGGAGCAGCATGGCAGAGTACGCACTAACAGTTATTTTGTGAGCCTTGGAGATACAAAGAAATGATTTATCTATCTAAATATTTTTTATGTTTAAAAAAAGTTTTGCAATACTGTTTTCTCATGAAACGGTTATTAAATAAATCATTTCTTAATATTTTACGGCACAAATGTATTTTATTTACAGCTAAGATTCATTTGGCCCTTTTAAGTATGATTAATATCATGAAATTGTTATATAAATCAAAACGAAGCCATTGAATTTATTTACTACACAAAATAATTTATGTACGTAATTTGATTCAATTTTTCTCCGAATTGTTCGATATATCGGCAAAAACATATTACCGATTGAAATGAATTTCTTGTAAAGAACGTCTTGCGACCATTAGTAAGCCATTTTATTTAAATTAACATTCTGCGTACGTAATGTTGTATGTACCTAGTTAATATTTTATACTATGAACTAATAATTATTAAAAAATGATATGATGATACGATACGTATAATAAATATCTTTAAACCTAAACCTATATATTATTTTTGATTTTTATGTACGGCAGACAAATAAGCAAGCGGGCCACCTGATGCAAAGTGGTCACCGCCGCCTATGGACATCAGCAACACATCTAATGTGTTGCCCACCATATTTTTTAAATTACAAAAAGGATGTAAACTGGTTTTCTTTCGCCATTTCTTTTACAGTGGTCATTTTGCTTGTGCAAATGGTAATAGTTTGAAAAGATCAATCACACAAAATGTATACTCAATGACAAGAGAAAGTGTTTGTAAAGATCTATTCTTATAAATATATTATAAATTTCACTTACCGATATATTTTTATATGCCTTAGCAATAATTGGTACTGTCTCCTTTCTCACTGACGCTACTATCAGTAACGGTATGAAGATTAGGAGAGCTGCTGACCATAACAGTACAAGCAATAATAATGCCTGCTTCCTGCCAGGGGGTCGGAGACGGGGCTCAGGTGAAATTGATAGCCATCGATCCACTGACATCGCTGTCAGTGTGAAAACACTGGCTGCAACTGCCACACCTGAAATAAATAATCTTTCTCAATACCATTGACATTTTCTTTTACTTTGTTGTTTGACGGTCTATCGATCCCACCGGAGGTTCATAGCACCCCCGACCTCAGGGCAAACCCCAACGCCGTCGTCATTCCCGAGATCACCGGGCACATGGGGGGGGGGGACATGACGGCACATGACGGAATTTTTATAGCAATTGGAAAGAGGAAACAGCGGAGAAGGATAGTTGGAGAAGGAGAGGAGAGGCGTTTGCCCAGCAGTGGGATATAAATGGCTAAAATGATATACTTTCTACATGAATCGTCCATGTCTTACCGTAGTTCATAGATGTAAGTTACTTTATATAAAAATAATATTATTAAAGCCTCTTTATTTTCCACTAGCGGGCCGGCTTCGCACGAGTAACTAAGGATCCCTTTTTTTAAATATAACCACCTATATTATACTGCTTTGTTAACCGGGGGTAATGCACCTACCCAACGGTGAAAGAATTTTTAAAATCGGTTAAGTAGTTTTTGAATTTATTCATTACAAACAAAATATAAATCTTTCCTCTTTATAATATAAAGTATAGATAAAATATTAACTTCTTATAATATATATTATTACCTTAATTAATATTTATCTACACCATCACAGAGATAACGACCAAATATTTATAGTAACTTCAAATATTTTCTCAGCGACCTTTAGGGACATTGAAATTAAATGTTTGCGTCCCTGGGACGCTTTTAGATATATAAACAGACAGAGATACAGACTGGAATATGCCTATTTTTAAGAAAATAAGAAGGTTGCGATTTGCTAAAATTTTGTTGGTTTCCTAACGAACAAAACTCATCGTATCATATCAACACATAAATTATTCCACTGCAGTGATAGAATAGAATAGTTGTTTAGTTCTTAGAATAAATAAATATGGTGATAATAATAATATAAAGTGCAAATATATTCTGCCTTTATTGGAGTCTTACAGCTTAACATAAAAACATCAAAAACAATGCCAATTAAAAGCCTCCAGTTAATTAGAAAATAATTACATTTTATAAAAACAATATTACAATTTAATATTGTCATTAAAATTATTAATTTTATAAAAACATTTACTCAAGAGCCAATTAAATAAATTACATATTTTATTAATTGGGCTTATTTATTTGATCTGAGCCTCTGGGTATCACTCACGCGTTGGCGTTGCCAACCCTCCCAACCCCCCCAAGTGGAGCTCTGGAGACCTTACTCACCGTAGGAACAAAACATGGCCGAGACCAATGCTATTTGGCTACGATCTTCTGTAAGGTGGAGGTCCTTCCCCAGACGGGCTGCTCCGACTTGTGCGGATTATCCGTTGCGCCCTACCTCTCTTAGATATATAAGCGACTTCTAAATGCAATGACGCTAACTCGTCAATTGGTATGAAAAACACTAAATCTAAACACTCTTCAAATATATACCTTGCATAAATCGTATTCTTTGGAAGCAAGGTTTAAAATCAACTCCATGTCTTAATTTGAATTTTTGGAAACATGAATGCTTTGAAACGCTAATACCTACCTAATAACAGGGAAAATTACTTCAAAAAAGCCTTACTGTACATATTAAAGAATATTTTGTTTTGTAAATATTTCTCCGCCAGGGTTGTTAAATGAAGCTATTTTTAAAGATCCTCGATCATGGTCACTTTTCATGTTTTTTTTTTTCACAATATTTTATCTTATTTTTTTGTTAGCTATTCAGATCCCTTTCTTCTAAGTATTCCTGTCATTTGCCAGTTCTCCTTAATCTACACAAACGCTGCCATCTCGTCCGACCATCGCAACCTTGGCTTATACCAATACCTTTACGATAGTTTATTTTTATCTTTCAATATCTTTCATCTTTATCATGACAATACATTGAACGAGGAGCTTGATGGCGTCGCTATGTTTTGCATTCTAAACGAACACGCACGTTAAGCAACATCGACTCTAGTCAGTGTTAAGACGGGTATGATTAACTCGAACGTCTCCGCGTTTCGGGTGGCACGTTAAACCGTCGCTCCCGGCTGTAGACGATGGATGACAGTCGTTAAACTAAGAAAATACTCACCAGTCTGCAATGGAGAATGTTGCAGGCAGGTTATGTAAAGTTTTCAAAGAAGCATTCAATAGTGAACTGTAACAAACCTTGAATATAATTTACGATCTTGCAAACAGTCTCTCCATAGAACCAGACCAGGGTTATGGCCTTGCTGAGCTGGATCGGCATGCATACTCCCGTTACTAGTAGATCAGCAGCCGAGAGGTTCACCAGAAATATGTTTGTTACACTGAAACAAAAAAAAAAACAATAATTTAGTGAGCAAAAGATTGCGACAAACCACTACTGGTGTGGTGACTCAAAGGCTGGCAGTTACTTCGCTCAACGGACCTCTATCGCCATTCAGCGAGGTAACGCTGCTAGCATTTTGGGCACCCTGCCACAGGGATCATGCCTTTTTAATTTTTAATATTAGTTTTAAGTTCTGATTTAGTTTAATTTTTAGTTACAAATTAATATTATTGTGTAGTAGTTTAGCTATCATTTAAATGAATATTTAATTTAGAGAGCTTAATTTATTTAATTATTACACGCGTGTCCATTAAAATTGATTTGATGACATTTTTGTTATTGTTTAGTTTACTATCACGGGGAATTTTTTATTGATTTGCCCCTACCTAAATTGAAATCCGCTATTAAACGTTCCTAAATGAAAAAAAGTTATTATAAAGTGGAAGATAATTTTGAAGATAAAAATTTGTGGTCACTATAATTCTCTGCCTTTTGCTTTTTTTCTTTTTATTAATTTTATTCTTAAAATATTTTTCAAAGGCTTTGAAAAAACTAACTGTTTAGTTTCTTGCGGCACTTCTTCTCAAAAGGCCTTTCCCGTCCGTCGGAAGTGCTAGTAGAATAAAAAATATTGACGTGCAAAAGTAGTTATTGTAAATCTATTTGCAAGATAAATTATTTTATAAAAAAAATATTGAAAAGTCTTACACAAAATTAATGTTAAACTTAGAAATTCAATTTGCCAAAGCAATCAAGTGAGAATCCGATATGAAGTGATAGCAAGCAGGCAAGATCCCCCTAAAGCCTTTAAAACGAAAGGGCTTACTCAGAGCTTTTATGTTGTATTTCATGACAAAATGGAGAAACAAGACATTTTGTTCAATTAATTCAATACATTTACAGTACGAATGCGGTTAAATATTTTTTTTCATGTCATACGGCAAGCAAATGAGTGATCTGATGTAGCAGGCAAAGAAGCAGGTAAGCCTACCTTATTTTAGGACCACGTGTCACTTTGGCAATTGTAAAATAAAAAATAAAATAAATAGGCAACACAAAACTCAAAATGGGAGATCCGTAGCTACTACGTGAGTCAATGCAGGCAGGGAGCCGTCATAATTCCTTGCCATCAGATATATTGAAGCGTAAGCTATCATATTTGTTAAATTAAAAAAAAACAATAAAAAAAAAGGTTGTACCATTTGAATTCTTTTTACCGTAAAAACTAATTTTATGGTTGAGCGACCAGTATCTGTGAAGTAAAAATTGCTCTTACATTTTTCCGAGGGTTAACAATGCCGTGATGGCATTCAGGGAGGCTGTCTCGCTTGAGAGATTAGGTCGGCGGCACGTCCACAAACTCGACCCAGAAAACAAAATTCACGGTGAAAAAGGGTGTATTACGAGTAAAGTCCACTCAACATAGATATCAGCTAGGGAATGTTATGGAGTGGGTCATGAAAACCTTAAAAAAACAAAGTTCGCGTGACACTAGAAGTTATTAAACTTATACATATAACAATAGACACAACAAATCACTACATAGTATAAAACAAAGTCGCTTTCTCTGTCCCTATGTCCCTTTGTATGCTTAAATCTTTAAAACTACGCAACGGATTTTGATGCGGTTTTTTTTAATTGATAGAGTGATTCAAGGGGAAGGTTTTAAAGTATCATACATTCCAAAATTCCCACGGGAAAGCGGGATACACGCAAACGAAGTTGCGCGGGTTTCGCTAGTTAGTTATAAAATAAGAAAATTGGAAGAACTTGCTTATGCCCGCGGCTTCGCCCGCGTGGCCTACTAACAATTAGCATATTTTTCTTCAGAAACATATTCTGGTTCGGTCCAGTTCGGTTCGGTCCATCACGGCCCGGTACGGTACGGTTCCATCCGGTCCGATCAGGTCCGATCCGTTCCGGTCCGGTCCGGTCGGTTCGGTCGTCATAAGGAACCTACGTGCCAAATTTGGAATCTCTAGACTCTAGACTCAGCGGTTTGGGCTGTGCGTTGATATACCCTCGCAACTTCGTTTGCGTATATCTCGCTTACCCGTGGGAATTTTGAAAAATCCTTTCTTAGTACATCTCTAGACGTCATAAGGAACCTACATTTCAAATTTGGAATCTCTAGACCCAGCGGTTTGGGCTGTGCGTTGATATATAGTGAAGTCAGTCCATCAGGACTTTGAATTTTATAATAAAGACTAGCGAAACCCGCGCAACTTCGTTTGCGTGTATCCCGCTTTCCCGTGGGAATTTTGGAATGTATGATACTTTAAAACCTTCCCCTTGAATCACTCTATCAATTAAAAAAAACCGCATCAAAATCCGTTGCGTAGTTTTAAAGATTTAAGCATACAAAGGGACATAGGGACATAGGGACATAGGGACAGAGAAAGCGACTTTGTTTTATACTATGTAGTGATATAGAAAACAATAATAGTAGGTACTCAAAAGGAGCTAAAATGAATAGGGAAGCGTGAATGTGGTAAACTGGTAACTGAAGTTAGAAGACAAGGTAAAATGGATTCATTTCGCCTTTTTCATTCCCCATCATTACATTAATATTAGATCAGTAGTGAACATGAGAGGATTCATATTTAATGACAATAGATGTGGTGTGATGTAATAATCCCTCGGGAGATACTTTTGATGGCTGCAAATAATGGGAAAATAAATATTATAGTGATTGATGTTACGTCGAAATCTCTATTTCATCTGTGTAAAGGTAGAATCGTACCTACACACCAACATGTTTTTAAGGCCTACGCACATCGGGACAGGATTGCAAGGGATTTAATTTTTTTAACAATGGATGTACTCTTTACATAATATAAAATGAAGTCGCACTTTCTGTCTGTATGTCCTTATGTATGCTAAGATCTTTAAAACTACGCAACGGATTTTGTTGTGTGTGTTTTTAATAGATAGAGTGAATCAAGAGGAAGGTTTATATAGGTATATAAAGTACTGTACAACTTTCCGAAATTCCCACGGGAAAGCGGGATACACGCAAACGAAGTTGCGCGGTTTTCGCTAGTATACTCCGAAATACGAAACTCCGATTTTGAAAATTCCGAATGCTTCAAAACTCCGAGTATAACAACTCCGATCTAACAGAATCCTGATTTTTATAATTCCTACATAACATACAAATTGATATGTTAAAAAAAATCCTTGCCATCCCGATAGGTCTTTAGAGAGGCCTTTAGAGAGGTAGAGCCTAACTACCATACACTAGTAGTACTTGTAAATGGTCGGGCTCGACTCTGGGCAGTACCGCAGTACCACCCTCCCACAGAATATCGACGTGAAATAGCGGTGTTTTGCCACTGTCGCTTACCATTAGGGTTATTATTTATTCTATGCCATTAGGTGATCTGCTAGCTTGTTTGTCCTACTCTGTCATGAAATAAGAAAAAAACCCTACAAAACATGGGTAGCACAATTTCCAGGCCTATAAGGAGACTGAAAATTATGGGTCAAAATGTAATAAGTTGGAATATGGTCTAAAAAATTAGTCATATTTTTCTATCTATATATACCAATTATCAGCTTTTTTCTCAATCTACGAGAGGAGAAATATGAGGAAATACTTTTCGTGAGATTATCGAATAACTGAATACCTAATCGATTACATAATTACAGAAAAAAAACCCTTAGCATTTAGTAGTTAGTTAACTTAAAGTAGGTAACTAAATGCACCATACATACACAATACATTATAGGGGTCATTATGATGTATATCTTTATATATAAAAATGAAACCCGTTTTCCGTTGTCACGACATAACATGAAAACGGCTTGACCGATTTGGCTGATTTTTTTTTTAGAATATTCCTTGAAGTACGAGGATCGTTCTTACGGAGAGAAAAATTTAAAAATTCCCACGGGAAAGCGGGATACACGCAAACGAAGTTGCGCGGGTTTCGCTAGTAATATTATATTAATCAATTACTGAAAAACGAATATGTAAACACTACGTAATAATGATTATCGATTTCATATCGATTAAAATCAGTATTTAGTCTATGTCACTGACATAAATGTCATTGTCAATGACATTGACAGTTACCGCCTGCCGGCTTTTGATATTTTGCTCACTCGTTTTGTGTTTTCCGATGCGTTTTGAGTGCTTTTTCCATTTTTTCAAATTGTTTCCTATTTTCGACGACCATCAAATCGGTGGCCAAGCCACTCTATACCATCGAGGTCGTCAAAGGTCGTAAAAAACATCTTTTGCACTTCAGGAATCATCTAATTGCAACATAACCTCACTTTCACTAAACAGTCATTAACTCAGCACTCAGATTGTCAAAAGTTACAGAATTTACAGTGAAGGACTGATAAGTATAAACCTATCAATTGTCACCATTTTCATCTTATTACATCCTGGCCCAGAATTGTATGGAATCGTTTCAGTCTCCTTTCCAGTTCTATATAAAAAAAGTTGTAGAATTTAATGGAAATGTAATGTATTTTTGTAAGATAAAAATGTATTCTTTTGTTATACTTATTGTTAAATAATACAGCTGTCTTGATTGATTCAGAAAGATTTTAGATGGAGTAGGAAGTATTTAAAGGACTTCCCTCATTAGCAACTGCGTAAGAGACAAAAGGCATCATTGAAACAAAAGGCATCATAACCTAGACAGATGGCAAATCAACTGTATATCAATTTCCGAGCACCGCGGTCTATTGTTACATTACTATTGGAACCTAATGCTGTGAGTTGCTATTTACTATTTTGATTCCAATAATATAGATTGCAAAACCGTCTAAATTCCTGATAATAGTGATATACATGTGATTCTACGTTCACGTTCAATACAGCCAAATACATAATGCAAAACATGTTTTTTTTCTTCACATAACGACCGAGTAAGATTTCGCTCTGGGGAACGGTTCAGAAAGTTGTTGGCCTAGAGCCTTTTGGCCTTTGGCTTCTAACCGGAGTCGTAGTTTAACCAGAGTACCAACTCAGGTTAAACCACGACTCCGGTTAGAAGGATGCAGCTTAGAGATTAACAAGATATTGTTCCTAAAGTGAATAATTCATTTGAAAAATAATGTCTGTGTGTCATTAGATCGAAGAGTTATTTATGTTTTAAAAAGCACATTACATTTACGAATCGAATTTAGACTGTGTATACTGAACCGTACATACCACGACCGTAATGATCACACGAATCGTAACTGGACCGTAACCGGAACATGCAAAAAATATAGTAAATTTATAATGAAACAATGCCATAACGTATCATGCACGGAACGGTCCCTCATTACTCATGTACAATTTCGTAGATGGGTTAGTAAAAAGTAAACCAATGATACCTGTAACTTATGGAAAACTGTTTTTTTTTTATACTACAAAGGTAGCCGTCGTCACCGTAGCCTATGGGCGCTTGCAAAATACCTTAGGTATCACTCACGCGTTGCCAACCCTCCCAATCCGTGGAGCTCTGGAGACCTTACTCACCGTAGGAACACAACATGGCATATAACAATGTTATTTGGCTACGATCTTCTGTAAGGTAGAGGTCCTTCCCCAGGCGGGCTGCTCCGATTTGAGCGGATTATCCGCTGTGCCCTACCTCTTTTAAAATTGGTAATATATTTACCTATGACTGAAATGCCTGAAATGGTGCAGTTAATATAAGGCAATCCTAAAGACGGTCGATGGCGAACCGTTTGTAGTTATGAAAATGCCCACTGAAACGGTCTGAATTTTAAACAAACTATTATTTTTTTTGCATGTACCGGTACGGTGACTATTTAATCTTATACAGTCTTTTATTGATATTTCGGAACGCTAACTTGATTAATCTTTTTTCCACAGTTTATACAGCGCCATCTGGTACTAACTGGCTTTGAACTTTCTTGATTAGAAGATTCTTTTATTTGTTCTGTGTTCTGTGTACTTGACTTTGCGTAGAACTTTTTAAAAGATTGACTGTTCTTTGAGAAACTTTGTCGTTCAAGTCTTAAGGGCAAGCCACACCACCAGCAGCGAGTTAGAGAGCCTCATTTTTCCCTTTCCATACGATCCCTTCCCTTTCCATATTTTAGTAAAGAATGATGAAGTCGTGTATTTTAACTTCATCATGAACTTGTGTACGCGCTCTACTATTCCGCGAACGAGGGGAGCGGAACCTTTTTATGTATATGAAACTACAACCGTCTCTAATTCGTAGTGAGTTCACAACATGTTACACGAACTAGGAAGTACTGAAAGTTCTTTTATTTATTTAAACTTTATTGCACACAATACATAATGTGTAAGTATACAAAAGGCGAACTTAATGCTAAAGCATTGCCTCCCAGTTTACCTTTGGGACATTTTAAACGGTTACATGAGGGGTGCAACATATCCATGACTTGCTGCCTTGTTGCGGTTACTACTAGTCTGTATGTAAACCATGTTCACTGAAATAATTACTTTTTCGTGTATAGCAAACAAAGCTATCTAATAACTATTGTGAGAAAAAGCAAATTTCGAACAAATGGCAGGCGGATTGGTAAATCAAGTGAATGTTGATATTCGATGGTCTATATTGTTACATAACTATTGAAACCAAACGATGCTGCTGTTTACATAGGACCAATGAAAATATATGTAATTTTACTGTGGTTATAGTTAGTAAGAGGAAAGCATAAATTAATAGACTCCTTTAATCAAATTTCAACCTCACCGAGTTAGTACAAAGAACTTCACTTAATTATACGGCGGCGTATTTCTTAGCCGAATGAATAATTATTATTTTACCTCTGAAAACAATGTTGTTGCATAATTCTTTTTATTTTTTTATTTTACTCAAGTGATATCGTTTATGAGTGTAAAATTATGTAAAAAATGCAATACCATCAAAAACATTAAAATTGTAAGTCATAGCTAGAGCCTCGTAACACAATACTTCCACTACAAAAAACCTTGAGATATTATGTAATACCACTCGTAAATAAATAAATAAATAAATAAATATTTAGGGACAATTCACACAGATTGAGCTAGCCCCAAAGTAAGTTCGAAACTTGTGTTAAGGAATACTAACTCAACGATATTATATTTTATAACAAATACATATATAGATAAACATCCAAGACCCGAGGCCAATCAGAAAAAGTTCGTTTTTCATCATGACCCGACCGGGGATCGAACCCGGGACCTCCTGGGTGGCGGTCTGGCGTGGTAACCATTACGCCACGGAGGTCGTCAAAATATTACTTTGTATCTACTTAACTAAATATAGCGAATGGCAAACGCAACATTTACTTATCGCTTAAGTAGTTTTACTTTTCTGGATTAATTTTATTGTAGGTATGACAAAGTCTGATGGGATTAAGTATGTCGCTGAGTTCCCTCTAATATGGTTGAGCACAGCGATGGTTGGCTCTCGCGTCAACTCGTGAACGGGTGCCGCCTGGGACTGGTCTGCTCATTTTCATCGGTACTGATTCTTAGTTTTTTTTTTTACATCATTGTTATTTTAAGTGTAACACGACGCTCCGCGGTTTTTCATACTTGTATAGATATTTAATTTTAGTTAACATTGGATTTTTTTAAAATAAAGATGGACAAACCGGTGGTCATTTTGCTTTGTTTCTGAAATGATGGTAGCTCATAGTTATAGAGTAGCTTATCTTTTTTATAGTTATAATAATGTTGTAAAAGACGTGTCTGTCTAGGTGCCCGCGAGGTCCTACAGAATAAAAAAAAATTGACTTTGACTATAATACAAAGTAAACGAACAAAATAGTTTCAATGATTTTACTGATTAATTTATTCCTATTCCAGTGAAGGAGATTATACAACCGATTCATTGGTTCATTTGATTATGGAGACGTGACATTTCTCGTCTATTGCGATGAATTCAAATGGTCTTAATATAATTCAAGGGCATTTCTCGTATAATTTAATCAGCTTACTTAGCCAAGTATTTCGTGGGGCACTATCGATTTTGAATGTTCAAGAATTAAGCTACCGTATTTTTATAATACTTACCACGAGTTTGTCTCTCGTTGTAAAGAATTTTTATCCTTTACGTTATAAGTTAAGTTGTAGTTGTTTGAGGCGGATTGCAGAATGGCAGAAACACTAATTCCCGTTTTGACCCTCAATTCTTAAAATTTAAAAGTCTCCTAACCGCTTTCTCTGTGTCTAAATCCTTGTTTTTGGTGCGTGTATGACATATCAAATTATCGATAAAAATGTGGATTTTAAAAATCAACTTTTAAGAAATTTTGGTGAAAATGAATATAAGTGAACATTTACAAGTTAGATATATTGGCAATTTCTCCGTTGTATATTACTGTACAGTTCGCACTCACGGGGATTTACCGCATCAGCAAAATAAAAAAAATGGTTTAAACCGTTACACTCCTCAACTTGTGACTTTGCTTGAGTTTTTCACTCAATACTTTAGATTATTCAAGTAATTGGACTTTGTAACACTGGACGTTTATAGGAATTAGACTACACTGGGCGTCAAAAATAAGTAGTACAGTTTTAAAATTGCAATATCTCCTAAACTACAGAAGCTAGACCTATGAAATAAAAAAAAAATTAAAAGACAATTTCATTTTATTTAATAAAAACTTCATGCATAATATCGTCTTTTAAAGATTGATTTTTATTTCAAAACTCTAACTTCTATAGTTTAAGAGTAATTGCAATTTTAAAACTGTACTACTTATTTTTGACGCCCAGTGTATTATGGAATGTAGACATTTTTGGGGACAATGTCGGCCTGAAGGATTCAACCCTATTTTGATTAATGACGCTCCGCGTATTCGTATAAATGTTTCGCACCCGCGATTGTTTGTACGTCATTATTAAGGCCTAGTCCTGCAGACGCCGTATTTTGTGCTTTTTAAAACCATCTGATACGTAGAAAATAGTGTTTTAAATTCTGAAAAATATATAAATAGTAGTCAAGGATCTATTTTAGTAATAGTCGCATTCAGTTACACGATTTAAAGAACTTCACTCGATTAAAAAAAAAGTTGTCTCTTTTTGAAATGTTTCTTTCAATATTATGACTAAACTATTGAAATTTTACATTTAATTTTTGTACTAACATGAGCTACAAACCTTTTCTAGACAAATTCGCAGAGTTTTTGATAAAATGAGTTTTTACTATGTCTAATTTATCTACTAAACCTCAAAAGTAGGGCACAGCGGATGATCCGCTCAAATCGGACCAGCCCGTCTGGGGAAGGACTTTCTTCTTACAAAAAATATATATAGCCAATAATAGCATTGGTCTCGGCCATGTGGTGTTCCTACAGCGAGTAAGGTCTTCTGAGCTGAGGCGCAAGTGATACCCCCGGTATTGCAAGCGTCCATAGGTTACGGTGACTGCTTACATCAGGCGGGCCGTATGCTTGTTTGTCACCTTAGTGGTATAAAAAAAATATACGACTGGAATGGCTCGCGTCCGCGCGAGGAATGGGAGGTATTCCTTCCTTCTTAAGGATAATTTTGGTATTTAAATTTTTAAGAAAAACGCCAGTAATTATTTTACGGGAGTAATTATCTGTTTATTTAAAGATCCTTTTAGGAAAGAAAGTTAAATTCCAATTTCGACGATTTACGTAGGTAGGGGTCGAAATTTTTCTTAGGAAAGAGAAAAACATCATTCCTATTATTGGACTTCTATAAATTTATGACCCTTCTCCTAAAGGTTCGTCGTTTATATGTAATGATAGGTCATTTATACCGATTCCTATTATAGGGGCGACGACGCATGCTGGGACGAAACCTCTATTATGTAACTAATGACGTCAATACTACACATACAGGGTCGTATATCCGGGACGTGCTCATTGGGGTGTTCAAAAGCAACAAAATGAACAAACCCGTAATTTATAAATATCATATAAAAATCATTTGATAATGTTGTATCAAAAATAACTTTAATAATGTAATTAAAACCCTAGAACTATTAAATAACAGTAAAAAAAATCGAGAGATAAAAGTGGTGACTAGTGTTATTATTATTCGGTATGTCAAGCATTTTCGTGTTTTGGACGTTAAACCTTCGGTCCTGGCTCTTGTCGATGGATAACAGTCATTAGACAAGTCTGTAGCCCTTTAGGCGCCTCGAAATCATATCGGCCTCCGCCAATCCGCATTCGAGTATCGTAGAGAGTCCGCCCGAAACCTCATCGATTGATGGAAGACCCGAATCCTTGCAGTGGGAAAATAAATGGGTTGATGACGATGATAAGATAATAACAACAGTGTGAGAGCACCTTAAAGTTAATTGTAACTCACGCGTAACAATGCTCTGACTAACCCTCTGTTTGTGGAATGCAAATGACAGATTCCTGAAACCGTGATGCGTCACAGAGGCTGCTGGCTGAACTGGCATAAATTAAGCGCAACCTGTAATTCGAAGAATCTTATCTCTATCCCTGTAATAAATTACCCGTGCAACTTATACAGCATAGTCAACTTACCGTCTATTAAGGATGGTGAGGCTTATGAAGAAAATAATTAAAGAAATCGTAATTATAATGACTGCGAGTTTATAATGTGCAAGCGAGGAAAAAAAGTGAATATGTGACAATGAAAAGTTTGACATATAAAAGACCATAAATAAAAAGCATTACAAAAATATAAAGGTTCACGAAACGATTTCTTTTGATAAATTTTAATTATTATGATAACGATTTTTAGATAAATGCATCTTGCATACGTGTGTATACGGAGCGGCAAATGTCACCTGTCGTCGCCTGGGTCAAAACCCTAAAAACGAGTATACTACTGCTTCACATAAAAATCATTGTTTTAGTTTTTTTACCCTGGTTACATCGGTTGTGTGCAATTTAGTTGCTGGAGTAAACGCGGTAAGGCTTATCCAGTCCTACTCTTCTACGCTTTATACCATAACATTGTTAACAGAATCTAGTTCAGGCACACAAAATATTGTATTGTTACTTATTGTTTTTATACTGTTAACTATTGTTACTTTAGCCGATTTGTTTGTTTATTGTTTGATGGTAGTATGTAAAATAGTTGAATATCATTATGTGTACGGAACATAAAATCTTTTACCCTATTCAGTGTGGGAAAATTTAAATAATTGAACAGCTGCAGCTGTATGGTTTACGACGTCTTTACTGAAACCACAGAGTAAGGAATTCTCAAGTCGCTCGCGCCCTAGCGACTTGAGAATTCCTTGCTCTGTGACTGAAACGAATGTTTTGTGAAGCTCTTAGGAACCATCTTCACGAGCGAGAGAATCGCGACCAGTCCGAATGAAAATCATCGCGATGAAATCGCCGTTCAACTTGGCTCCCACTTTTCGTGGTGTGTCTGTTTCTGTGACCGACCATCTCATGCTTCTTGGTATCGACCTTTCGTCCAACCTTAACTTCGGTAGCTATATCGAGACGGGCAAAGACTGCTTCCAACTGGGTATCCTCTCCAAGTTTTACGCCGTGTCAGTTGTTGAATCTTTATACAGCCCAAGTCCGTTAATGTATGGATTGCTCCCATTTGTGGGATGGATCTGCCCGTAATCAGTTCGAATCCCTGGAAACTATCGACAGGCGTGCCAGGAGACTCATTCAACTAGAAGAGACACTTTCGGTCAGACTTCAAAGCCTCGAACACCGCCAACTTATAGCGAGTTTGTGTGTGTTCTACAGGCTACACACTTCGGGGAGTGTGCTCAGGAACTACATAATTAATTTAATTCCCCCTGCACCATTTCGCCATGCGGCATGGACAGGGATTCTATCCCTATGTGGTCGATATTCCCACCTACCGTACCAGTCGATTCGCTTGCACTTTCATAATGATAACCTCTAAGGCATGGAGCTCCCTCCCCGCGTAACTGTTTCCCGATTCGTATAATTTAGGGATTTTCAAAGCAAGAGCGAATAGGCATTTTTTGAGTTTGCGTGTACCACCCTAAACCTTATGTCTTGCCCACCTCTGACGACACCCCTAATGCATGTCATAGTCCGAACGAAACACAGAGGCTGGGAGCTTATTCCACATCCACACAAATTAAATTCAAATCTCCTAAAACAATCGAAATAATTGATTAACATGAACGATGTCGTTCATAACCAATTGCTCCGAAAATTGGCGGAATCCAATATACTCAGTCAACTGAACAAAGTGGAATTGAAATTTCAAATTAAGTACCTATCATGACAGGTTACCGATATGAAATTAGATCATTTTCAGGGCGATTTTCAACCGCTCACCGTAGCGGTAAGCGGTGAATCGGGTCTCATGTCGGTATAGGCCTCTATTATACCACTGATGCGTCGACCGACGCAGACCGCGCGGTCGAGTGGTATGGTGTAGGAATGAAAAAAGGAATGACGAGGGAACGAAAGTGAAAAAGGGGTAGAAATTCTTGT
The DNA here is from genome assembly GCA_905163395.2 of Endotricha flammealis. Taxonomy (NCBI): domain Eukaryota; kingdom Metazoa; phylum Arthropoda; class Insecta; order Lepidoptera; family Pyralidae; genus Endotricha; species Endotricha flammealis. The sequence continues at coordinate 17,809,069 of LR990854.1, read as the reverse complement.
ATGAAAAAGTAGGAGGCAGGGGATATACTAGGCTTCTGTCTCTCTCACTCATCGTATAAAAGTTATGAAATACCGCGGCATATCACCGCTATTTCAAGTCGACATTCAGTGAGGGAGCCGCTCGAGCCATCCCATTTACGAGCCAGTACCAGTTCATAATTATTATTTACTAGCTTCTTCCCGCGGCTTCGCTCGCATTAATTTTATGACATAGATCTCGTTTGACAACAAAACAACCCATAGCGCGGCTTGTGGCGCCGTCTGTTGGCCGAGAGCATCCCATACAGCGCCCTCTATAGTAGAAAAAATATTTTCCCATTAGAATAACATACTTTCACGGGATAAAAAGTAGCCTATGTTGGGCTTTTTTCAAAACTTTACAAACAAAAATTTAAATTATGGTCACTCTTCGGTCGGCCATCTCGCATCATAGCACTACGCGCATGCGTAGCTGATATCATCCTTTCAACCAATGACAATGCGCCGTCGTCGTTTACTGGCGCGAGGGTGACCGAACGTGCCTAGAAATGTAAGATTTTAAAAAGTGACTGTAAAATGTGGATTTTAAATTTTTTTTTTTTCACCAAATATTTTTATTACTTTTCTTAAATCATATCTATTTTTGGCGGGGGGCCCAAAAGTAACCCTGTAAATACAAATTTTCATAGTGATCGGCCAATTAGTCAAGTCGGAAGGAATAAGTGTCTAAACACACTATGCCGAAAATACGCGACCGAAGTTCGGCGTGACTACGCCTGCAATGTATTTTAAATGACTGACGACACACCATGCCTAAATTACGTCGCGTTATAGCGTACAGCCGAACTTCGGTCGGGTGTAAGTTCGGCAGCGATTCGGCGTATAGCAACACATTATAAGCGACCGAAGTTCGGTTCGATTGCCGACGTAGATCCGGGGGCTGGTAGCAGCGGGGAGGCAGTAATGCCCGCGCCCCGTGTTGCGAAAGATCTTCGGGCAAAGAGGCCGCATGCTGCGCGGCCGCGCTGGACTGGCCGGCGACATATTATTTTTGTTTTTTGTTTTTTTTTTGCTTGTCAATATTTTTATATCTATTCATTACTACAAATTTTCAACTACAAACGCAACACCCCGCGTGTCCGCCCGTAGTGTTCATTTCCCTTATGACACTGACAATACACACACAAAGTTCCGCAACCGAATTTCAGCCGCGTAAGTTCGGCGCTTATGGTGTGTCATATCAGCCGAATACGCCGAATAAGAGCCGAACGTAAAACCAGCCGCGGAACTTCGGTCGCGTTCGCGTATTTTCGGCATAGTGTGTTTAGACCGTAACAAACAAACTCACTTTCTCATTTAAAATATTAGTTTGAAGTATGAGTATGATTATTATAGTAGCGGTTAGACTCTCATACAATTCACCGTTAGATGTTGAGATGTAGTATGTAGTCCATTAGGTCATGTGTGGTATTGCATGAATTTTAATTAAACAATGTAAGTTAGCCTTTGAGTGCTTCGCTTTTATTATTTACGGACCAAACCCCTTTCAGATTATAAGGGCTCATTACATAAATGCGACTTTATCCAGCGCACGTCATTATGTGGCTGCGTTTAGTCGCTGTATGCTTATTTCACCACTAGTGTAGGTATCCTTACTCGGGTCTTCAACTGACTCAACTCAACTTAATAGACAGACATGCAAAAGGGCATACAGAAAGAGTTACTTTCGCATTTATATTATAATACTAGTAAAATACTCGCAACTTCGTTTGCGTATATCTCGCTTTCCCGTGGGAATTTTGAAAAGTCCTTTCTTAGTACGCCCAATAGACATCGTAAGGAACCTACATTCCAAATTTGAAATCTCCAGACCCAGCGGTTTGGGCTGTGCGTTAGTCAGGACTTTGAATTTTATATTATGTTACGCTCAAAGATCGTAAACGCTCAGTGAGCAGAAAAGCTCACAACGCGTTGATTGAACCGTAGAAAAATTCACGGTGTTATGATCACAAGATAACCCTAACCTAACCCACCAATGTCTGTCGATTTCGCGTTGTGAGCTATTTTTTCGCTCACTGAGTGTTTTCGGTCTTTGAGCGTAACATATACATAGATCAGTAAGGATAGGTTAAAAGTTACACTTTTGAAAAAAATTACCTGAATTTTAGTATCGATCTGAGGGCCTATTCATGTAACAAAAACTTTAAATGTATCTTGCACAATATAAAATATAAAACAAACTCGGGTACTATCTCGCTCACATTCTATTTTTTATGAATGAGAAAACCTCTTGAGATTGACATGAGATTGTAACTGCTTTTGTCCGAAAATGGGGGCGCTAATTTTAACTGTCTTTTCGTCAAGTCGGCGAACTGTTTAGTCGCATGTCGCATGTGCTTTAGTGCCCTAAATTCTCCAGTGATTATGGAGGCAAAGTTCTACTCAAACTGCGGTTAATGAATATCAAGTTAGATGAAAGATAATATGGAACTAACGTCTCGTTTATGATTTACAGAGCCACAAGAACTGACCTGGATATCCACGCAAACGCGATATACACTTTATTTAAGGTTCTTCTATATTAGATAAATTACGCTTACAAATATTTTAGCACCATTATATACAGTTTCAAATGTTCCGACAATTAAAATAAGAACACAACATTCGTAATTAATTTGTCATATTTTTCTCCTCTCACATATACTAGGGAGTGAAACCACATGAGTAAATAAACTGACGGACAGAGGCTTCACTTCCATACAACGTCGCGCGCCGAGGACAAGCACACAAGCATGAGGCGCGTGTATTGCGTGTCCTCAAAGCGCTCGTCACGTACACATGCTTGTGTGCGTGTCCTCGGCGCGCGCTATTGTATGGAGTGAAGTCTCTGTTCCGTCAGTTTATTTACTCATGTGGTGAAACGCTTCGCGCTCCTTTTGAAGGAAGAAAGAATGTACTTTGCCAGTCATATGTTGTATTAAAATTAATTAAATGTAGCGCAGTACTATTCCAGACATTTCTCGTAACTGAATCTTAGCTATTCGTTTCTAGTTTACTGGCATTTGTAACAAAAGCACGAGAGGACTATTTTGGACAATAATTTAATTTGATAGCTATATAAAATCTCCCGTTTCATTTGGTCTTTGAAGTTTAGTGCTTGCGCCACTTGTGAAGTGTAGCATGTACTTCTAATTAAGTTAAAGTAAGTTTATAACTACCTCTGTTTAGATTTTGTTGTCTTCATACTAAAATTTACAAGTACCTTTAGTCAAGAGCAGCCCCCTTACTCTTGAAGATAATTCCGCTCGATCGCCATTGGATTGTTACTTTTAGGTACTCTTTACAGCTAGACTAGCGCTAACTAAATACTAAACTAAATGAAATCGGATTGTATGCTAACCAAATAGTTAGTAAAGTATAAAATTTCAAGGGTACAAATTAGGATTTGCTGTTAATTTTGCATTTCAAATTATACAGAACTGAAATTAAAATCGCGATTACTATGCAGAGTAACTTAGCAGGTCGACCTTTGCATGTTGGACATTGTACCAATCTTAAGTTCTATGTCATAAGAGTCATAATTGTACTGCAAGTGTTAAGCTCGACGTGCACCTGACTGTACATACATACGTTCTATCAATTACATCATATTTTATTCTTAATTTGACGGTAATGACTGAAAATCAGCGTTTTGCTTTCTGAAAAATCTCTAAGTCTGAGTTATTTTGTGTCACTGCGATACAACCATGTTCTGTTGTTAATGTGATGATTCAGTGTTTGTATGTTTGTGCCTCAGTTATGGAAATAAAGGTTATACTACACTATATCTATGGAAAGAGGAAGATTTGATTGTTTGTTGGCTTGTATTGAAGAATAGCCTCCGACTACTGGACTGATTTGAAAAAATCTTACATCGTTGGAAAGCTACGCTATCCTCGGGTGATCCTACTAATATTACAAAGGCGAAAGTTGTGTGAATGTTTGTTACTTCTTCACATTCAAATGGCTCAGCCAATAATTATGATATTTTTTATGTAGGTAGCAGATACCTTGGATTAACACATAGGATACTTTTTATCCCGAAAAGTACACGATGTCCGTAGGATTTGATCAAAAACTGATATAGATGGCGCTGCTGTGCATAAATAAATACACGCAAACGAAGTTGCGCGGGTTTCACTAGTAGTTTATAATATAGAAGTATTTTTGCAACAAGACAACTCAACGGATAGCCTTACTTATAAAAAAATACTTAGAAAATTGTATACATTACAAAATAAGTTAAGAGTGCAAAGGAGCAAATTATAGTGACCAAAAAATTTTACCATTTAAATCTTTCACTTTTAAACTTCACACATTAAGCAACTTTTGATAGTTGACTTAAAATGCAGAAGCTAACCAAGAAAACTTTGCGGCAGTTTGTTGTACATTTTTATACTTTACTAGAGACCCGGCCCGGCTTCGCACGAGTTTTATTTTTCCCGTGGGAATAAGATGCCAACCGGTCGCGCTGGTAACGTTTGGGAGAGGCCTATGTCCAGCAGTGGACTTACTGTGAGATGATGATGTTTTTGAGGATTACTCAGCGCTTAAGCCACTCATTCTAAGTGACAGTTTTTTCTGTCTCCTAAAGTAAAAAGAACGGAATAGGCATGCCAATGATATCTATTTAAGCTGTACGGTTAACAAACGAACTGTACCCTCGTCAAGCCAGACAGTTTTACTAATAACAGGACGCCCGCAAAGGTTTATTGCATTTACTTATTGTGGTAAATCATTTAGTTTGTGGACAAATAGCGTAAATGACCAAGTACCTAATAAAGTAGTTCATTTTTTATATAAACATAAATTATTCACTAACGGCATACTACATATATATCGATGACTAACGGTCACAAAATAAACAAACACTAAAGAACTGAAGCTAGTCTAGGCGAGCTAATCAGATAAAGCCATAAGAACCAAAGCTAGTCTAAACTAGTTAATTTAAAATGCTATTTTATAGAAATCATCATCATCTCAGCCACAAGTAGTCCACTGCTGGACATAGCTCCAGCAATCGCTTCCAGTATGACCGGCTGGCAGCGGCCTATATTCAGCACCTTCCAGCTACTTTCCTTAGGACGTCTGATCTCCTACATTGCGCTTGAAATTTTTAATACAGTCTTTTTATAGATGTCTTGTAACTAAAAGATTATTTGAAACTTATAATTAATCTATAGATCGGTTTTATTTACAAACCCCAAAAAAAATATTTTGTGCCTGCGAAATATTAGATAAACTTAGATTTAGTTGTATTGGAGCAAAACTACAAACCCTAAATCTAAATGGGGTCGACAAACAATAGAGCTAAATCCTTTATAGTTCGTCGTTTAGGTCACATTTTTTACACCAATACCGGTTTTTTTTTGGGAAATTCATATTCGCCACTGATGAGAGAAACACTACAAAGACATGTGGCGAACGGACACAGTCTGTGTCGCCGTAAGCTTGTCAGATCATTATTCCCATTAGTCCCTTTGTTTCAATTTTGTGTGATGTTTGTGTCAAAGTAAATTTATTTTATTCAAATGGGCCTATTACAATATTTCTTTCGAATCGTCACAACTTTTTTCAACAGTGTAGACCAGTGGCCTGTTTGATTAATTATCTGCCATATGACATTAAAAAAAACGTTATTAGACATCATTAATAGGAAGGCCACGAACTCGGCGACGACGACAGCGTAGCGCAGGGCGGGCGAGCTCAAAGAACAAGTATAAAAGTTGAATGACAAGACTCGGCAGCGCAACCGATATGGGTGAGCGTAAGTGCGGTACCGCGAGGTAACGCGAGGCGCGGAAAGGGAACAAATGTACGCGAATTCAACGCGATGCCACGATAAAGAGGCACCCGGGCGGCGGTGGCGCGGCGACGTAGGCCGCGCCGCTCAGCTCGCAGACCCGAAGCCAAAAGTCGTGGCCGATTGTTATTGTGGATGGAATTTGATAGTTTTAGCTCGGCTGACGATTCTTATACTTAAAATTAAATAGGAGAATTGAGTAGACAAAACAGTGGTGGCAAAGGAAGAATATATTAATTAGAAATGTGTAAACTTATAAATTAGCAGAGAGAACAGTACAGACTATAGAGTATATAGAAGTGTCAATTTTGAATATAGAAAGCTATGTATATATATAAACTCATGTGTTTTTATTACCTGCCGGTATACGCTTTGACACTTATAAGCATTGTTTTTTAAAGAGCGACTTAAGTACGAAAAAGAAGTGTTAGTTGACAGCCTAGAAGATAAATATTTATCTTATTTCAGTAGGTTCTAAAGGCTTGGGAAAGTACACAACCTAATCCTTTCATGATGAAAAGAGGAGTTTTAACGAGAAGTTTTAAATTATAATAATACGATTAGACTTACGGACAGGACCTCAATTTGTTGGTTTTTCATTCAACAGTTTTTGTGAAATTTCGTGAATTAGGTCGCTAGGGCTCATGCAAAATTGTGTTTATTCGACCCGTATAAAATAGTCTACGTAAGTGTGTAAAGCACTTTACACTGAGTTTGTTTTAATAATAATAACTTTATTTCATACATTTAGATCCATATTTAGTGCTCCTTTTTACGCATAATAAAAGTTTAAAAAAAAAGTTAAATGTTTTTATTCATATTATTAAGGCCCAATAACGGCCCAATACAAGCTTCTTTCGAATGGTCTCAATGTTTTACTACCGTTATGGCATGATATTTTTAATGATTTGGTTGGCCGTATTCGATCGAATACCAATTACTTAATACAAACTAATTTCAACGATCATTTAGTAAATGCCATCATAAGTAAATAAAATACTATTTCAAAATTCGTTCTGTCGATATTTGTCCAGTTTTCACAAATTAACTAGAGCAAACGAGACATAGAAATAAAAATACATATTTTTGCAATATAGTAAATTAAAGCACAAATAAAATAAACTGGAAATAGTAAACAAGACTGAAAAGCAAGAAAACTCTTATGTTTTCTCAGTTCAGCTCAGTTTGCTGCACTGCAGTTCAGTTTACACAACCAAGAAGATATTTCTTTAAATAGAAATTTCAACATAATTTACACAGCGCCACCTGGTCCCACAGTAAGCTAGACTTTAACCTGCCTCGGCCGGATATCGAGGGGTCGTGGGTTCGAATCTCACCTGGGGGGAGGAGGTGAAATTTTTCTTTCAAAAAAACAATTTTAACCTGTTTGCATTATGGGTGCCAGACAACGGATATATTATTACAAATACATACTTATAATACATATAAAAAAGCAAAACGCGAAAACAAACACACAAATAAATATATAGGGACAAAAAACACACAGATTGAGCTAACCCCAAATTAAGTTCGAAACTTGTGTTATGGGACAATAACTCAACGATACTATATTTTATAACAAAACATAATATAGATAAACATCCAAGACCCGAGGCCAATCAGCAAAAGTTCGTTTTTCATCTTATCTTCATTCGAACCCGGGACCTCTGGCGGGCCGGCGCGGTAACCATTGCGCCACGGAGGTCGTCTAATGCCATCACATAAATGTTTGCCACGAGCAGGGAATCGAACCCACTGGTGCCGAAAGATGGATCACTACCAACACACCGGCTGTCTAAAATATGGAATTGTTTCTATGTTACATTTTAAAGTGTATTTGTAGATTATTTAAAGGTATATTTATTTACCAACAGCAAAGTTTACGAAGAGATCCAGAAACACCGATAAATTTGTCATAGCAAAACTTACACTATTTCAAAATTCAATTCCATACCTATCTGCCAGAAATCCAATGTTTACACAATAAAACATTATTGTACAGTCAGCGGCATAAATAGAAAGAAAAAAAAGAAAAAAAATATTTTAATGTCTTACTAACTCACATGCACGAACTTAAAAATAACTAACGTTTATAAAAATATACAAGATAACATTATAGTCATCTGATCAGTATGAACTATGAACTGTGGGGTCGTCCGATTCCATGGCGCTTGTCTTCCACAGATGCTTGTTTAAAACATGTCACTACCAAACAAGTGACAACATATTTATGCTGTCGACTGTACGATACAATAGACTTTGGTGTTTTTTTTGTGTGTTTTAATAGCTGTAAAGGTGTGGTTCTATTGTCGCGTCAAAGTACCCACAAGGGTGCAGCGAGTAAATTTTTAAATTTAATTTACTTCGAATATTTTGTATGCGCTCGGGATGGCTTTGTTTCTCATTAATTGCTTTTTTCTCACGTGCACAGAAATAAAGTGCAAGGTTTTTAAGTCAGAAATTATCATATTATATTTGTAACTGACTGTAAGCCTGAGTTACACGGCCTAAAACAGTGTAGACCAGAGGTTTCATATTATAAATTACGTTTCACTTTCGAACGCTCTTGGTTTGACGCAGTCGCAAAAGCAAATCATTTGTTTGACGCAGCGTCATACTGAAGTTTAGAATTGGTACTATGTAGACGGCAACGCACAATCACTGTGACTATTTTGTTTCAAACTGGGTTTTATACATGGCACAGCCGTATGTAGTGTAAAAGTCATTTAAGGCGCGGTCCCACTGCTGCGCACGAACACGTGGGCCACGTGGCACATTACAGCTGCGTGGATGACTACGTGGGTCTACGTTTCCACAGCGTGCGCAGCGATGTGCATTCTTTGTGGAACAAGCTGTGTACCGCATTCACTGCGTGCATGGCGTTGACAGCGTTGAGCTATGTTGAGCAAGCCACGCGTATATCAATGACGTCACTTGATGGTTAACGTGTCCGTGGGTTGCAGTGGAAACAATCACGTACATCGTCTTGCAAAGCAAAGCTTAACACACGTGCGTAGCCTCTTCGTGCGCAGCAGTGGGACAGCGCCTTTATTTTCTTCTTTGTAATTGTCAATCGTGTCGTGTATATTTATCAATATATACATATAGGTACGCGTACATACAATACTTCCAGCCAGCTTCACTTAACAGTCCTATTACACGGCGCTCAGTGAAGCTGGCCGGAAGCATTGCGTAAATGTTAGTGGGCTTAGGTCAATTCTTTTTAAGTAGGTTGATAATGTAAGTCAGTTATAATTGCTGTAGTTTAAATTATTTGCGAGGCAACTATGAATGTTAGTAAATTCTTGTAAAGACGTTTGTAGGTTGACAAGGGTCTCCTTTTCTAACTATAGGTACTTACTTAGTTTCTTCGCTAAATTCCTAAGGCTTTTGTGTCTCATTCCAATCGGTACAGAAACGAAACATTATTCAATTAAATCTTTTGTTACGGATCAGCCATCAGACTGGAAGTAAATAGTTTTTTTGATAATATAACTTTTTTATAACTGTCAGTATTGTCTTTCTTGTCTTATACAGCCGCTGCAGAGAAACCGGACCCCACAAGAGAAATAAGAATTAAGTTTTCTCATGTAATTTTCAATGTACACTCGAGAGCAATAAATGCGGGTCACCTTAAGAAACCTATAAATCTCGGAAACTAAGAATAATATAATAGCTTAATAAATTTTAATACTTTAATCTAAGGGGTATTATATTGTCTATTAAACACTGTTTATTTTATTAAGCTGGCATTCTTAGTTTCCGAGATTTATAGGTTGCTTTAGGTGACCCGCATTCATTGCTATCGAGTGTTTTTAAACGAAAATTAACAAAAAAAATTACATAATTAATTATATTCGATGAACTTTCGTTGAAAGATTAGAGTTACTTACCTAAAAAAAACCTAATTCTTACTTCATTTGGGGAGTCGTGTTTCTCTCGCAGCTGTCTGTACAATACATACCTTTGTTTGTGCATGGTATTCTGGTTGAAAAAAAAATGAAAAAAACGCTTTCCGAGTCTCTCTTTCTGTCAAGCCATTTAATACGTAAACTAGCCATACTTTTTAGGCGAACCCAAGCGCAAATGATTAGTTTTTTAATAGGTTAAAAGATAAATGGTAAGTTGCAGAAATACTTTGTAAAGTTATTGACTTATTATGCCTGACGTCATCATTAAAGAAAGGGTAGAAAAAGAGATATCTAGCTGAAACTGCATATTGCATTTATTGCACAGTGTATTTTGTGAGAACCCATGCTTGACGCAGTTTAAGATTTAATTTGTAATTAACTTTAAAATGGTTACGTGCAACTGCCTCAAAGTTAACATGCGACGTTACAGTATACAGTACAAAATAAATACGTTACACTTGTGTTGAACCGCTCCGTATCGTGCCAGTTCTGAAAGCAAAAAAAAAAGTTGATACTAAGCCTGCTGTCAGCGACTGGCTGGCTGGCTTCAGTCTTTTATGATTTTTTTTTTTGTAATTTTAATATGTGGGGGCAACCATGAAAGTGTCCCTCCGAAACAACGAAACTCGTACTAGTCCTGTCAAGAAAGACATTACTAGTTAGAATAAGGTTCAAAACTTGTTAGAATTCAACGAAACAGTCCGCAATTTCGGAATTTTATTTCATGGTAGGGACAGAATCGTTCTCTGATTCGAATAAAAAATATTTCAAACAGTGGCTTATGCCGCAAACTCTATGTGCTACAAAGGAAATCTGGCTTTATATTTTAGTTTTCTGTCTGTGACAGATGATGTGTAAAAAGATTATAAAATTGCTATACTAAAGTTCGAACTGATACCTTACTTAGTGCAAACGACAATCTTTCAATTGTTTTATAAATTGTGTTGAAGCCCACGCAACTTCATTTGCGTGTTACCTGCTATTCCCGCTTTCCTATGGGAATTTCCGAAAATCCTTGTATGTATTATAGTAAACCTTTCTCTTGAATCACTCTATCTATTAAACCTCAAAAGCCGTTGCGTTGTTTTAAAGATCTTAACTATACATAGGGACAGACAGACAGACAGCAGGAAGCAAACTTTGTTTTATACTGTAGTGATACTTTATCTCGATAATAATTTATTTTTCATTACAAGTTAAATTAAAAAGTAGGCCTTCACAGCCACAAAGCCAAGCCACTAGGTCATGTTGTTAACATTATTATCGAATAAACTACCCACTCTATAAACTACCACCATTTCGGAAACAAAGCAAAATGACCGCTAAGAAAGATAGCCTTTCATAATTTATTTAATTTTATTCATTGCAAAAACATGGTGTAAATAAAATAGGTGGCTAAAATTTAAAATAAGATGTATGTTTGTACTCTAAAAATAAAACAAAATATCACAATTTATGTCGAAACTATCAAGTAATATTGATTGTTCACTCAGAGAAACTGCATGTAAACTATTTTTATTTATTTATTTATTTAACTTTATTGACCACAATACATAAGTACTGATACAATAGGCGGACTTAATGCTAAATTGCTATAACTATGATTTGGATATACCTACAGCAGCACTATAAAATGTTTGATACCAATTTTAATTTAAACTCTTTAACATTTGACATTTTTGTTTAATTTATAATAATGCAACGCGAAAGTTTAAAAGTTATTATTTTTGTTTCGCTCGGAAGTTTATTGAATATGGTGACATACATAGCTGTACAATTATTTTAATAGGATTGATGTCGGTACAAATGAGTGGTACAAAACAATCAAAATCTTTCAAAATTTTATCTGCAATTCAAATGATTTATCGCCTTCAAATATTCCAGGAGCCCTTGTTAATTCCCAAGTTTCGTGGAATCTCGTCATCTTAAATTTATCTTGTATAATCTGCACTTTGTTGGTATAATTTGAAATTGCTTTTGTTCATTATTTTCTTAATTTATGATAATATTTGTTGTATGACTAAACGATTTGTCGTTAACGCCGATTTTATATTATATACGAAAAAAAAACAGTACTATTTAAATTGACATTCCGCAATGTAGTACTTCCTTAATTGTAATGTACCTAGTTTTGTATTTTATTTGTAAAAAAATATTTTAAAAATGTGATGTTAAATGACAAAAAAGGCCGTAACTGGTTTTCTTTTGACATTTCTTTTACGGGTGGTCAGCTTAATTAATTACAAGTTCATTGTCAAAGTGCCTGTAAGTGAAAACATTTGGAATCTTTGAATTTAATTTAAAAACTAACTGAAATAATATGTAATTTATAATTTGCTGATTAAAGCAAACTTCCTTTACGTAGTGTAATGTTAAACCATGCTTTCTTCCAATGGGCGGTCGTAATCTCAAATATGAAAATAAAAAAAGGTTAGCTTGGGACCAGAATGCTTGTTTACCAATGTATTTCTTATAATAAATTTCATTGTCAATTGGGTTTATGCTAACACAAGTTGAAGAAACATAATGCGCTTAAGTGGAAATTCTGGGATCCGATTATCACGTAATTGGTATTAACAGAAATTTAATTACAATTCGTGATAATCCGATGCTACGAGCAATGTTAATTGAAATTCTAATACGGATTATAATTTTTAATATCATAGATTACCTTAAGGGGCTCCAAGGAGCCGATGACCTTGAGGATTTGACCTCTAAGTAACGTTACTTCACCCCTTCACCCTGCTTTAATATTACGTAAAATGCCAAAAACTTGACATCTATTGATCATTTTGTAGTACTAAGTTTTGATAAAAACCTTGCCTTTTTCACCACTAGAGGGCTGGCAATGACGCGGCGCGGCGCGGTAATATTAACGACATCTAGTTGAGAAACCAATTATTAAAATATTTGAACACTTTCCATAGACCTCTAGAACTAAACAATATCAGTTGACACTTTTAAAATGTTATGTGAATTATGATAGAACTAAATATATATTATTAAAAACAAATCTTAACATTGCAAATGAAATTTTGCAGGCGATGTATGTTATGTCGTATTTGGTTGGTTACACAAAATTATTTAACAAAACCCATTTTTTTGCTCTAGTTGTACCATACTATCTCAGGAACTATAAGCCCTATCAAAATATGGATTAGACAGAAAAATTGTGTATTTTTCTCTGATTCACATTCAATGAAAAAGGTCATTTTGCTACAACTCATGTTGTACCGGTTTTCACAGGACACACACATTTTTTTGAAATATTGATCGGCTGGATTTTACTATCGATACAGTACCAAAATAGTCATTTTCAACAAAAAAACTGTACGTCTGCGTGTTATACCGTATCACGCAAAAACCACTGAATTTAAAGAATGAATTTTGATGAAATTTTACACGGAGATCTCGAGTCAACATTTAGAGTGCTTTTTATCCCAGAAATGCGTAAAACTAGAAAAACCAAACTCCACGCAGGCGAAGCCGCAGGCATCCACTAGTATGGTATGAAAGGCACTATGAGTCAAATAAATGACGTAATCTATATCATAATTTTATTTGCGACATACAATACATAGTTAAATTTCGCCACATCTCTTATTGTTTACGATGGCTTTATGGTTGATTCAAGAAATCATTAGTAAATAATGTCCAGGTTCAAGTCTTAATTGGTGCTCATGTTTTTTATTTGATTTTTACACTTCTTTTTAGCAATATAATTTTATGTTTTACTTTTTACCTACCTAACAATAAGTTACGTACGAGCAGTAAAAAAATATTATAATAAAAATGTCCTCAAAATTTTAAATTGGTATCTGATATTGTTTTTTTTTATACACATTAGTAAATAATATTTTTCGTTTTATCTCTTTTTTTTCTCGTCTAAAAAGAGATAAAAAGAAAAATATAATTTTAATGTGTATAAAAATACTTAGACAATTTCAGATTCCTATTTAAAAAAAATTATGCATTTTATTACATATTTTTATTATAGTTTTTTACTGCTTGCAATTGTAGGTAGGTAAAAAGTAAAACAAAATTATATTGTTAAAAAAAGTATAAAAATCAAAAAGTATGAGCACCAACTTATGGATCGAACCAGGAGACACTGGACTAAAACTAGCGATTTGTTGAATCTACCAAAAAACCATGTAACCAATAGGAGCAGTGTCGAAATTTAAGTATTGTATGTGGCGCTGTAATGAGCCACAATCATTATCGTGGATAAAATAATATACGTCATAATATATAATTCAACGTATTTGGTTTGACGACCTCCGTGGCGTAATGGTTACCACGCCAGACCGCCACCCAGGAGGTCCCGGGTTCGAATCCCGGTCGGGTCATGATGAAAAACGAACTATTTCTGATTGGCCTCGGGTCTTGGATGTTTATCTATATATGTATTTGTTATAAAACATAATATCGTTGAGTTAGTATCCCCTAACACAAGTTTCGAACTTACTTTGGGGCTAGCTCAATCTGTATGAATCTGTATGACGAAAATATCCAAATATAAAAAATATCAACAAAAAAAAAATACAATCAATGCATGAAAGTTATTTATTTTAAAAAATAAAATAAAATATAAAGATATTTATCTTTATAAAATAAATATTTTATTTTATTTTCATGCATTTATTGTATTTTTTTAGTTGATATTTTTTATATTTGGATATTTTCGTCATAATAATAAAAAATCGAGAGCATGCATGGTGCAGCGAAAATTTGGCACACGTCCATCCATCCGAAAGCGTGGGAGCGCACTGATTACCTTGTGTCCAGTCACCCGCTATCCAGAAATTACGTAATTGACGGAAAATTGCTTGTGACTTGGTGGAAATACACTCAAATTCAAAAACAAAGCTACAAATAAGTAGATAATATTATTGCCTTTGTATTAATGTAAATTTTACACGAATCGATGCATAAATACCCAAGTTGAATCGCATTCTTTCTTTGATTACTAGGTTCCTTAAATATTTTATTACTCCATAAATATTCAGTAATTTCAAATTTCGAGCTGCATAAATGTAGTACAATGATTATAGCACAACATATATTTTTTTGGTGGTTATTCGTTATGGTAGCTAGGAGTAGAGACAACTTGAAAAACAGCAAAATTTTAGCGAAATTTGTTGGTACGGCCTTAATATTAAGAATCAAAGACTTATAATTAAGAATCAAATATTTTATTTAGAGATTAGGCCTTCACAGGCACTTTTTCTCGTCATAAACATCTTTAACATTAAATATTTAATTCAATAAAGTACATACAAACTACTCTATAATTTCCATTTCCATTTCGAAAACAGGCAAAATGGCCACCGTTAAGGCTGTACCAACAAATTTCGCTAAAATTTTGCTGTTTTTCAAGTTGTCTCTACTCCTAGCTACCATAACGAATAACCACCAAAAAAATATATGTTGTGCTATAGTCATTGTACTACATTTATGCCGTTCGAAATTTGAAATTACTGAATATTTATGGAGTAATAAAATATTTAAGGAACCTAGTAATCAAAGAAAGAATGCGATTCAACTTGGGTATTTATGCATCGATTCGTGTAAAATTTACATTAATACATAGGCAATAATATTATCTACTTATTTGTTGTTTGGTTTTTGAATTTGAGTGTATTTCCACCAAGTCACAAGCAATTTTCCGTCAATTACGTAATTTCTGGATAGCTGGTGACTGGACACAAGGTAATCAGTGCGCTCCCACGCTTTCGGATGGATGGACGTGTGCCAAATTTTCGCTGCACCATGCATGCTCTCGATTTTTTATTATTATGACGAAAATATCCAAATAAAAAAATTATCAACTAAAAAAATACAATAAATGCATGAAAGTTATTTATCTTTATAAAATAAATATTTTATTTTATTTTTAAAAAGATAAATAACTTTCATGCATTTATTGTATTTTTTTTAGTTGATATTTTTTATATTTGGATATTTTCGTCATACAGATTCATACAGATTGAGCTAGCCCCAAAGTAAGTTCGAAACTTGTGTTATGGGATACTAACTCAACGATATTATGTTTTATAACAAATACATATATAGATAAACATTCAAGACCGGAGGCCAATCAGAAAAAGTTCGTTTTTCATCATGACCCGACCGGGGATCGAACCCGGGACCTCCTGGGTGGCGGTCTGGCGTGGGAACCATTACGCCACGGAGGTCGTCAAACGTAGATTCAACAAATCGCTAGTTCGATCCTTAGGTTGGTGTTCATGCTTTTTGATTTTTAAACTTTTTTTTACAATAAAATTTTATGTTTTACTTTTTACCTACCTACAATTGCAAGCAGTAAAAAACTATAATAAAAATATGTAATAAAATGCATAAATTTTTTTAAATAGGAATCTGAAATTGTCGAAGTATTTTTATACACATTAAAATTATATTTTTCTTTTTATCTCTTTTTAGACGAGAAAAAAAAGAGATAAAACGAAAAATATTATTTACTAATGTGTATAAAAATAGACAATATCAGATACCAATTTAAAATTTTGAGGACATTTTTATTATAATATTTTTTTACTGCTCGTACGTAACTTATTGTTAGGTAGGTAAAAAGTAAAACATAAAATTATATTTCTAAAAGGAAGTGTAAAAATCAAATAAAAAACATGAGCACCAACTAAGGATTGAACTTGGACACTAGACATTATTTACCACAAAGCCATAGTAAACAATAAGAGATTTGGCGAAATTTAACTATGTATTGTATGTCGCAAATAAAATTATGATATAGATTACGTCATTTATTTGACTAATAGTGCCTTTCATACCATACTAGTGGGTGCCTGCGGCTTCGCCTGCGTGGAGTTTGGTTGTTCTAGTTTTACGCATTTCTGGGATAAAAAGCACAACTCTAAATGTTGACTCGAGATCTCCGTGTAAAATTTCATCAAAATTCATTCTTTAAATTCAGTGGTTTTTGCGTGATACGGTTTAACACGCAGACGTACATTTTTTTTTGTTGAAAATGATTATTTTGGTACTGTATCGATAGTAAAATCCAGCCGATCAATATTTTAAAAAAATGTGTGAAAAACGGTACAACACGAGTTGTAGCAAAATGACCTTTTTCATTGAATGTGAATCAGAGAAAAATACCAAATTTTTCTGTCTAATCCATATTTTGATAGGGCTTATAGTTCCTGAGATAGTATGGTACAACTAGAGCAAAAAAACGGGATTTGTTAAATAATTTTGTGTAACCAACCAAATACGACATAACATACATCGCCTGCAAAATTTCATTTGCAATGTTAAGATTTGTTTTTAATAATATATATTTAGTTCTATCATAATTCATATATCATTTTAAAAGTGTCAACTGATATTGTTTAGTTCTAGAGGTCTATGGAAAATGTTCAAATATTTTAATAATTGGTTTCTCAACTAGATGTCGTTAATATTACCGCGCCGCGCGTCATTGCCAGCCCTCTAGTGGTGAAAAAGGCAAGGTTTTTAACAAAACTTAGTACTACAAAAGGCTCAATAGATGTCAAGTTTTTGGCATTTTACGTAATATTAAAGCGGGGTGAAGGGGTGAAGTAACGTTACTTAGAGGTCAAATCTTCAAGGTCATCGGCTATATGGAGCCCCTTAAAAGAAATGGCGAAAGAGAACCAGTTACGGCCTTTTTTGTCATTCTTTGTCATACGACATCTTTACATAGAAGTGAAGTCTCGCTGTCTGTCTGTCTCTATGTTTGCTTAAACTACGCAGCTGATTTTGATACGTTTTTTTAGGATAGATTTATATGAATATTACATTCCAAAATTCCCACGGGAAAAGGAATACACGCAAACGAAGTTGCGCGGGTTTCGCTAGTTATAAATACTTAATAGTTTACGTGATCACAAAAGAAATTGGATAATAGGGAATCTTATTTCTTAGCACACATGTATCTTGTGCTTGCATTACAAAACTGTCACGTTTTCTCACCTAAATTGAGGGCTAACATATGTTACAAACGAACTGCGACCCAAAGGTCAGAGAGGAATCAAGTATTTTTATTTTTATATAGAGACAAATCACACAGATTGACCTCAAAAGTAAGTTCGAGACTTGTGGGATACTAACTCAACGATACTATATTTTATAACAAATACATTATATAGATAAACATCCAAGACCCAGGCCAAGAAAAAGTTAGTTTTTAATCATGACCCGACCGGGATTCGAACCCGGGATCTTCCGGATGGCGGACCGGCATGGTAACCAATACACCACGGAGGTCGCCAATTTTCTAAGTTCACATGTCGTGTAGCACGTTTTTCCCAATGCATAATGCGCTTTTCTTTGTATTATTTTATTGGGGAGGCTTACAGCTTAATTAAACAAGTACACATAAAAATAACAAAAACAATGTTAATTAAAAGCCTCCATTATCGAGAGAATGCATTCTTTTGAATGTACAATGAAAGGTTGAGCTTCAATTAAGTGCCGGCCGTGCAAAACCAAATCTGCTTGTACATCATTAAAATTTAATCTACAAACTAACAAGGGTATGGTACGTGTTACTATCGACTACGTGCCTAATATTTATGTTACGATGATATCCACGCATATTATGTTACTGACAGATGAACCTTTTCATTTTCATTGATATTGCTAACAAAATTGTGCTATAAAAGTACCTTATGATAGATACTCAGATTAGAATATGCTTTATTGCAATACACAAACATGCGATACCTTAAACAGTAAAAGTTACAGACCAGTGCTAGTGGTATTGAAGCAAGGCGGCCTATTGCTGAAAGCAATATTTTCAAGGCAACCTAAGGGTAAATATTTTTTCATGCTGCAGTTCGAAGATCCAAATCGAATTAAAAGTCGATGTCTGAGTAAAATTAAAAACTAACCTGACAAAACTGCAGATACATCGTCAACACCGATTTTATATTAAACTAGCGAAACCCGCGCAACTTCGTTATCGTATATCTCGCTATCCCGTGAGAATTTTGAATGAAAAAATTCTTAGTGCTCCCCTACGTTATAAAAGGAACCCCTGTGCAAGATTTCAAGTTTTTAACCCTTATAGTTTAGGCCCTGCGTTGATAGTCAGTCAGTCAGTCAGCTTCTCGTTTTATATATATATAAGTAGATTATATTATGTATGTTATGAGTATAATTTTGTATGTACTTAGATTTATTTATCACTAGCATTTCCCCCGCGGCTTCGCTCGCGTTAATTTTTATGACATAGATCTCGTTTG
Organism: Endotricha flammealis; assembly: GCA_905163395.2. Taxonomy (NCBI): domain Eukaryota; kingdom Metazoa; phylum Arthropoda; class Insecta; order Lepidoptera; family Pyralidae; genus Endotricha; species Endotricha flammealis. The sequence continues at coordinate 17,790,089 of LR990854.1, read as the reverse complement.
ACAACAAAACAACACATAGCGCGACTTCTGGCGCCATCTGTTGGCCGATACAGCGCCCTCTATAGTAAAAAAAATATTTTCCCATTGGAACGACATACTTTCACGGGATAAAAAGTAGCCTATGTTAAGCTCTGTACCCCTAACAATATGTACCTATGCAAATTTTCATAATGATCAGCTGCTTAGTCAAGCGGTGTTAAAATGAACATTATTATTAAATGTACATTTTGACTTGAGAAAGTGCCTGTGAGGCCTACAAATAGAAATAATATATGTATAGATTCGGAGGTAGGAAGTTGATGTTGGAAGGAATGGGACAGTTTATGCAATTTTTTTCTACACTGTAATGAACCAAAATTTTAAAATATGCTAGTTCTAAAACTTTTACTTAACGAACCAGACCAGCAAATAAAAAATTCATATCATATTCTAAACAACAATTCAATCAAAAGTTTCTGATATGACTATGAATTAATAAACGTAGAAGCTAATTTTTGTGAATCTACTTGTATTATATTGTAGAGTGTTATTAATCCCTTACCAAATTGTAGATATTATATACATAACTAGCTTTTTTGCCCGCGACTTCGTCCGCGTGAAGTTCCCGTGGGAAGCACATTGAATTTCGGGAATAGCTATAGCCTATGTAACTCCCTAATAATGTAGCTTTCTACTGGTGAAAGAATTTTTGAAATCGGTCCTGTAGTTTCGGAGCCTATTCAATGCAAACAAACAATCAAATCTTTCCTCTTTATAATATTAGTATAGATGTCTAGCCATTAATATAATACATGTCACCTATCCTAATCGGTCAATGAACAATGGACATTCAAAATGATAAATAGCACTAAATTAATAACTTTTTCTTGTTATTATTCATTATAATTCGGCGGGATTGGACAAAATTAAATAAAGACGCATGACAATGAAATTTTTTTCAAAGTTTGGTGAACCCATGACTTTTATTTTTCTCGATTACACTAAAATTGGTTGATGGGTGACTGTGTATTAAAAAGTGCATGAAATTTTGGATGGTTATGCTAGAGACCATTGTAAAATTGTTAGGTAGGTACGTATAGGGGAGTAAAATTAGACAATATCAAACAAACTAGAAAAAGAAAATTGCAGTTATGATTTATGACAGGGTTGAGCTTTCATTTCTTACACTAATATTATTTGGTGTTATACCGTTATGAATATTGTTGTAGTTTTGGAGGGAAACGCTGAGGAGCGACAATTTACGTCAAGCGAAACACGAGGTTAGACGTTGGGCGTGTTCGGCAGAATAAATCGATTTAAGCGATTTACGTAAAAATGGCGTTTCCCGCTTTTTTCATTTGTTCTGATTGGTTAATATTTAAAAAAGTCGCCATTTTTTGTAAATCGCTTAAATCGATTTATTCTGCCGAACACACCCATAGACTGCTTTATTGCCGTAACTGTCAAACTGACGTATCTGAATATTAGGCAACCTACAAACAATTAAGGTTGCCTACATACCGGCATATGCAACAAATATCACGGTGCCTTAGTATATACTTACTGTTATACTGTGTATATTTTAATGAAACACCATAAAGTAGCTAAAAAAGTTCGAATAGTTTTCCTTAATCTGTGAGTTCCACTTTCTTAACCCACTAATAATTCCTATTACGGTAAACTACCTAACTTTGACTGTTACAAATTGTGTTGTCATGATTCTGTAGAAAGATGCTTTGTATCAATTAAGACGGCTACCCGGTCGGGTCTGATTAGATTGATTACATTTAAAACACGCCCAGAGAAATACCTTTTATTAATTTAATACAGATTTAAAAATAATTCATAATACAAAAAATATTTAATCGCTCTTTACGTCTAGGAGATGCCAGTTAAGCAACGTCGACCCTAGCTAGTGTTTGGATGGGTTTCGTTATCGCAAGCTCCATACTTTAGAGGGCACGTTAAGCCGTCGATACGTCTGTGCGGTGGCCTTGCAAACACTCGCCTCACTGCATTGGAGCAGAGGGGCAGAGTACGCTCTAATCACATTCGATTGAAGAGAGACCCGTATCCCTGCAGTGAGATGATTTATGGGTTGATAAGGATACCGGTAATACTGTGTGTGGTTACTAGTCTTATAAAGATCCCGGAGTTTCATGGCTATTACTGTGACCTTTACAAATGGGCATGATCTGGCATTTATTTCTGTACAAAGCTTTAACGCGCCCATTAGCGATCACTGTAATAAAATTAAAATATAATTACGTCATCCTACTAATCATTTTGTTGTTGCAAACGGGCAAATGGTAGGGACAAGCCCACACTGGCAGGTGCACAAATAATATTGATTTGTATAAATCTAATACCCTATTTATCACCACTATTTCGAATTTTCGTGTCGTCAAAACGCGGCCTTAGTGTGTCTGAATAAGGGGCGCCCCGGTAGGCTCGCAACTAGGCAGGCTTAGGGCAACACTGGGAGCACTGGGAGAGTGGTTGGTAGTAGCTTGTAGAGTAAATTAATTACACAAAACATTTTAATTACAGTACATAAGTTTTTCTTTTTTTATACCACTAAGGTGGCAAACAAGCTTACGGTCCGTCTGGTGGTGAGCGGTCACCGTAGCCTATGGACGCTTGCAACATCGGGATTCGGGAGTATCGATCGCGCGTTGCCGACCCTGTAAAAATCTTTTAATGCCCCTTTTGAAGAACCCATATTATAGTCTAAAGGAAAGACCTCGGCGGTGATCTCATTCCACAGCCTCAGCGTTCACGGGAGGACCAAGGAAACTCCTCTGAAACCGCGCAGTACCTACGTGACTATTTTGTTTCCTGTGACGAGCATTTCGATGGTAGAAAGTGGCCGTACGTACTCTTTGACGAGAAAAAGTGTCTGTGAAGACATACTTTTTTAATTTTCGACAGATTAAACGTTTTTAATCTTTGAAGCTTTTGAGGAAGGTCAGGCACGTGCCGACTCTGCTATAGAAGCCATACTGTTTAAACTCGAACAGCGGTTACATTCTTTAAGTTGTTTTGCAACGGTTTTTGCGCCAACATTATGCATAAAGACAATAAATTAATATCATGAAAAAAGGCCGTAATTCTGTTGCCATTTCTTTTCCCAGTGGTAATTTTGACTTTGTTTCCGAAATGGTGATAGTATATAGAGTAGCTTTTCTGCATAATATTTGAAAAATATTGAATAAAACTAAAATATTTTGTATAACATGAGTAGAGAACGTGCCTGTAGCCTCCACAGGTACTTTCCGAATAAATACGAATTCATTTGAAAAGGAAAAAATCATAGTTAGCGGTGAATATCGCTTTATCTGTCAAAAAAATACAACTCACAGAGTAACCACGGTTCAACAATTGCGAAACTTTAGTGGTTCAGTCAATTCTGCAATCTACAGCCTTTAAACTTTCAAAGGAATTAGCTTGCGGTTTTAACAAAGCAGTCATGTTACTAAGGTGAGCTCCGGACTTAATCAAATCAGATTACAGGGATTGTGTGTACGTTTAGTTCATTAACACAGTGAAAAGTGTGGTGTATATCACTTTAAAATCGTCGTAAAATAAAACGCTTATTTGCAATTTCAAGAAAAATAAGGATTTTTCAAAATTCCCATGGGAAAGCTGGATACACGCAAACGAATCAGCGCAGGTTTAGCTAGTAAATAATATATATTGAAATAACCTTACATATAATAATATAATAAAGGTATTTTAAATTAACTATATAGGGACAATTCATACAGATTGAGCTAGCCCCAAAGTAAGTTCGAAACTTGTGTTATGGGATACTAACTCAACGATATTATATTTTATAACAAATACATATATAGAATTTTAATCAAGTAACAATTTTTTGTGGGCTATAATTTATACAAAACCCGACTTTAATTAATTATCTCTATATAGGGTGTTCTGAAATTATATGTTGCATAATGAAGTGGGACATAGTATCCGTTTCATAGATTTTATTTATCCAGCAATTATCAATTTTTAAGCTCATACAATTTTCCATACACACAAAAATAATATTCGTGTTCTGCCTCTAAAGAACATAACTTTTAAGCGGCATTCACATTATGACCGGAGCACGCCGCGTCTTAGCCGTAATTAAAAAACTGCGCGAGAACCGTTGTACTGTTTAGCATTATTAGGCTCGCGTGGCTTTACAATACAGACAAAAGTTCGCTTCGCTTGTAAATTTAACTTTAAGTGGTAGAAAACATGGCTGCAAGTACTAAATCTGGCATTAAAACAGGCTAAAAACGGGCGGATTTCCGCCGACAAACAGCGTCATATGTAGATGCATCTTTACGGCATAGCCACATCTATCTTTCTCTGTCACTCATTCGATCTCTGTCTTTCATTCAATAAAATGTAGTTATGAATGAAGCGGGGAAACGACTTACCTATTGTGGCGACACCTATCGCCATACAGAAGAACTACAGAGTGAAGAAAAAAGTTCACAAAGCGAACACATGACGTCATATACGACGACACTTAGAAATCCTGAATCACGCTATCGAAGTTTCTACGATATGGAGATATATATACAACCTCCGACACATACATTGTCGGAGCCGCGGTTCCCCAGGCATGACACCCAGCCTGGCCGGAAGATCTTCCCTTTGTGGCGGTCGAGCACATCGCCATCGCTCCCGCTACAGTGGTGACCCCGACGTGATTGGAAGCAGCCTTCTTCATCATATCTCCTCATCAGCTCTGACGTCATCACATTCTTCACTCCTCAACTTGAAGCCTCATCATCAGCAGTCTCACAGCATTCCAGCTACGGGGAAAATCAGGTTCATCGCAGCCGACTCACCGAGCTACCTGTTCCTGCGCCCCTTATCCCGACTCACTGGGATATTTCTCATCCAGACTCACTTGGATATTCTGCATCCCGACTCACTGGGACATGCATCATCCCGACTCACTGGGATATTCCTCATCCAGACTCACTTAGATATTCTGCATCCCGACTCACTGGGACATGCATCATCCCGACTCACTGGGATACATCAAGCACGCACGCTCACACCCGACTCACTGGGACACTTGGAGCACGCACACTCAAGCCCGACTCACTGGGCAAGCTAACGAGAAGCACAGACTGCTGGTCATCATCTCATCGGACCTTCGATCCTGGAGGGGAGTACTGTGGCGACACCTATCGCCATACAGAAGAACTACAGAGTGAAGAAAAAAGTTCACAAAGCGAACACATGACGTCATATACGACGACACTTAGAAATCCTGAATCACGCTATCGAAGTTTCTACGATATGGAGATATATATACAACCTCCGACACATACATTGTCGGAGCCGCGGTTCCCCAGGCATAACACCCAGCCTGGCCGGAAGATCTTCCCTTTGTGGCGGTCGAGCACATCGCCATCGCTCCCGCTACACTATCATTTGCATTTACTTACCTTTACCTACTAATTACTATCAATCAAGCTAAATTTAACAAAAAATAAATCGAAATGTTCACAGCTGATAGTATTAGTAGATAGATAAGTACCTACTAGATTTCAAATAACTATCGTACAGTAATTTGGCGTTTAAAAGTTCATTAGATACATTTACAAAATGGTACCTAGGCATAAAATGTCAAGGTTACTTACAAAAAAAGTATCTTCCTCCGTTGTTCTTCACCGAACACGCCGACTTAACGTGCCAACAAGCACTCACTGCACTCACTATGACCACTGCTGTCAAGTCAAGAGCGCCCATCAGTCCATCGACTACACTCGTCACGCAAAGCCTTTATCACTCCATCCTCAGTGCTCGCATTCTCTCAAAGAAATCCAGCAAATCCTAAATCCAACTGTAGGTATTCGAAAGCGGGAGTTCTCCGCGTCTCCAGTGACCCAATGCCGCTCCAAGAATACTCTCTGTACACAACATTGACACTATGTTCAAACACTCATCATTCATTTGTTTACGTACGGCAAGATGATAAATGACCACAACACAACACAACACAACCGTTTACTCTGTCTGACGTAAGTAAGAACGAGAAAAAAAAGCAAAAAGAATGAAATAATATTTTTTGCGAAAAATCCTTGTCGCCGCGGTCAAAGGTGCCGCTCGTTTGAGTTGAGTTTGACCACGCCGCCGCCACCGCCCTCGTCCCGCCCGCGACCCCGCGTGCTGCCCGCGACGCCCGCGCAGCGCCGCCGTCCGGCAGCCGGCGGCCGCCGCCCGTGCCGCGCCCTGCAACCCCCGCGCAGCCCCTTTCCCTTATTACTAAGTAAGTGTTACCTATTTAGACCAGTCAATCACGTGATTCGGTTCGGTTAAAATACAAGTTAAATAAAAGCTTTTAATAATGCTATTTCGATACACAAATCAGTACCTGCACTACGAGACAAGCAGTGTTTATGTCCAACTAGTTACATCAATGTAACTAGGTAAAATAGAGGTGAAGAACGGGCCTCTTTTTCTCTTTTAGTTAGACGTTAGGAGCCCTGTTTTAAGGTGCCATTATTACTTTAAAATGTGTTCGTGCAACTCACAATAAGAGATTGTTTTGATAATGTAATAGTGAAATTTGTAATACCTGTAATTGGTGTACACGTGAGAATAATACTGTATCATTAATTTAATGTACGTAATTGTGATGTGTACGTACACTGTTTATTGGTATGTCTGAATGAATAAAATAAAAATCTATGCATTTCTTTGTCGAGTCTGATCAAAGAGTAACGCGACCCGACGGTGGTGACGGTATCAAATACAGGCTACGTACGTACGCAGTTGTAAAATCATCTATCAAATCAACCATCATCCCACTGCATGGATATGGGTCTTCCTTCAATAGAATTCAAGAGAAAAGAGCTTACTCTGCCACGCCCTTTCACTACGGATTGGCAGAGGTCAGTGACCGTGTTTGATATACGCCATCGCGGGTGCGCGGGCGCGGGCGGCGGTGCGGGGTATCAGGCGCGGGAACGCCGCCGCCGCCGCCCGCGCCGGCCGCCCTCGACGCCGACACAGACAAGGACGGGGCGTATAGCTCGCGTAGTAACAGCTGTTATAATGAATGAACGCGGTGCCCCCACGCGGCACCCCGGGTTTGTTACAAAGGCAGAACATGAATATTATTTTTGTGTGTATGGAAAATTGTATGAGCTTAAAAATTGATAATTGCTGGATAAATAAAATCTATGAAACGGATACTATGTCCCACTTCATTATGCAACATATAATTTCAGAACACCCTATATATGTTTAATTATAGGACGGGGTAGTGTAGAATTTTACACGTTTGGACAGGCTACACGTAAAAAATTACTCTTTGTTTTCTGCTGCTTACCGTGCGGACACACAACGCCATTTTCTCTGATTGATATAATAATGACAATTTGGCGAACATATTTTGTCATTTCAGTGATTAATATAGGTATATATAAAAACAATTTGCCGAAAATAACCTTATTGTGTCATTTTGGCAAACTTTTATATTAAACATCTGGCGTACAGCGCACCCAGCGATGTCATCAATTATTATGTAATGACTCGGGACAAAATGACCACTGGTAAAAGGAAAGGCGTAAGAAAACCTTACTTTTCATACAATACATTTCATGTTTTTTAATAAAATATAGATAACTAAGTACATACAGAAATTAATTACTAAACGCGGGATGTCAATCCAAATGGCGCTATGGTTAAGTAGGTGTAGATGAAACGAGCAGACCAGCCCAAATGGCCAAGTAGACAACCATAACCTGAGAGTCATTCTTCAATAAGAATCTATTCACTCTGTCTCTGTCGCGTCGCTTGTCGCGTACATCCAGTTTGAGGTCTTATTGAAACAAAAAAAATAATTGACGTGGTAGGAAGTATAAACAACGACTCAAATATCCATTACGTAATAAAAGTTAAAAAGAACTGATTCCCCAAATTACAAGATAATGCGAGTGCCACTCAAGACCTTAAACGGCCATTTGGAGAACTCTTAACATCCTAAAGGGTACTCTGTGACCATGGCCAGCAAAGTAAGTGGCTAACACGAAGATATATGTGTACAGTAAATAAAAACGGTATCACGGCCCGTAAATAATAATGAAGTTTTTAAATATTGCATAGTGGGATTTACTCCAATCCAAACATTGCATCGTCATATGTATATTTAAGATTCAAATATTATAAACAGACACTACAGACATGGACATGGACACTTTCTCTCGTCAAAGAGAACATGCAGTAATAAATTATTAGATTAGAATACGCTTTATTTGCAATACACAAACAAGAGATACAGAAAACAGTAACAGTTACAAACAGTGTATATGCAACAAGGCGGCCTTATTGCTGAGAGCAATCTTTTCAAGGCAACCTTAGGGTAACGAATTTCTGCATGGAGTGGGCAGGGCCAGCAAGACATAATCATCAGCAGGACATATCGATGATATTTATGAATATAAGGTATTATACTATATATACATACACAAATATATTTATAATCTTACATACATACTATTACATACATATTACGTATATACATAAATCAATATATACTTAGTACAATATAAATAATTAATAAATATACTTACATAGGATATAATGTCGTTACACTATAAGAGAGCAAGCAAATGATCTTTAACTAGTTTTTTAAAGATATGGATGGACTGAGCAGATCTAATAGTTACCGGTAAACTGTTCCACAGTCTGATGGCCTGGACGGTGAAGGATTGGTCGAAAGATTTAGAAGAATGGACTGGAAGCAGTAGAGTAAGATTCTCAGTAGAGCGGAGAGATAAGCTATGGGACGAAGAGGTATATATGAAACATTCTTTAAGATAGGAGGGGGTTCTGGGAATGAAGAGAATAGTATAGAGGAGGGAAAGAATGTGCATGTTCCTACGTTGACGGATCGAGAGCCATTTCAAACGCACACGGTATTCTGAGACATGATCATATTTGCGTAGACCGAAAATAAATCTTATACAGAAGTTCTGAAGACGATCTAACTTATTTATCAATTCAACGTTGAGGTCTAGGTATGATGTATCTGCATAATCTAGAATGGGAAGAAGAAGGGATTGTGCAAGAGCAACTTTGGTGGCAGTGGGTAAAAAGTTTCTAAGTCGTCGAAGAGACGCAGAAGCAGCAAACATCTTCCTACTTACCTCGGCCACCTGAACTTTCCAAGATAAAGTAGTATCCATAATAATCCCGAGGTTCTTAACGGACTTACTGAAAGGGATGCAAACGCCATCAAGCATAACCGGCGTCATCAAAGAAATGTCCAGCCTGGAGATAAATGCTTGGCTACCTATAATAATGCTTTGCGACTTAGCAGGGTTAATTTTTAATCCAAAACGTTTACTCCAGTTCGAAATTCGTATTAAATTTTCGTTTGTTTCTGTAACGGCTAAAGCAATATCGCTTAATGAGGCTTGGCAATATATTTGTAAATCATCTGCATAAAGGTGATAGGAAGAAGTAAGTGAAGAAGTGATTGAGGAAATGAAAATAGCAAACAGAAGAGGAGACAGCACACCACCCTGCGGCACGCCAGCAGTTGTATCACACCAGTTAGAATTGTGGTGATCAATTTTGACACATTGCCGACGCCCGTACAGGTAATTATGAAACCAATCACACACTGCCGGAGATATGTTAAGAGAAGAGAGAACTCCTAATAGAATATCAAAATCAACAGTATTAAAAGCATTGCTGAAATCGAGAAGCGTTAATAAAGTAAGCTGCTGATTCTCCATACCACGCCTAATGTCGTCAGTAATTTTGACCAAAGCAGTAGTCGTACTATGACCTGGACGGAAACCGGATTGGAAAGGATTATGTAAGTTATTGGAATTCAAGAAGTTATTCAATTGCCAGTGCACTAGTCGCTCCAAAACTTTGGAGAGGAAAGGAAGTATAGAGATGGGACGATAGTCACTAAAATTGATAGGATGAAGTTTTTTGGGTAGAGGGATGATGTGTGCAAGTTTCCAGCACTCGGGAAAGGAGCCAGTCGAAATAGAAAAATTGAGGATTTTGGCCAGGATGGGTACAAGGAGATCTAACAGAGGAATGATCATATTACGGCTAATGCAGTCACCTCCAACGGCATTAGACGTGATGGACAATATGCTTCTCCTAACATCACAGTCAGTGAATGATTTGAAAGTAAACGGTAAATGACTGGGAGGAGGCAGAGAAGAAAGTTGAATTAAAGTATCTGATTTTACTTTATTATCAAGAAGTGTGCAAGAGGAGAAATGACTATTAAGTGAGTCAAGATCAATATCTGAAGTATAAGAATTTCGTGATTTACCAACTCCCATTGACTTTAGAAATTTCCAAACTTTAGCTTGGTCTTCATTATCTACAGCTTTGTGAATGTGGCGTCGCTGTGCGTCCCTACACACCTTATTGCAGAGATTTCTTGCCCTGTGATATTTATCCCGTTTGGTGATGCTTGAAGGGTCTGCTTTATAGCGGGCTTTTGCTCGATGCTTTTTTTCCCGGAGCAGCCTAATTTCGTCGGTAAGCCAAGGAGCAGGAAGATGCTTGATTTTAACGGGGCGAACAGGAGCATGTGCGTCGTATAACTGTATGAGAGCAGAATTAAACAAACAAACTTTTTCGTCGATAGACTTTGCAACGTCAATGCACGACCAATCGATTTCATTTGCATCACGGCGTAGTAGGTTAATATCCATTCCACCAAAGTTGCGCTGCATAAGGATTCTGGGTTTCATTTTAGGAGGACGGATTTTATAGGAGAGGTAAATCAGGTCATGATAGGAAAAGGCGTCGGCACTAAATTGTCCATGATTCGCAACATGATCGGTGGAACTAACCATCATAAGGTCGAGAAGGGAGGGAGCGCAGTTCGGAAAATAATGCGTAGCATTAAGAGGTAGAATGTTTAAATTCGTAGAGCTGACTAGGGAATGCAGACGACGGGCGCGGGAATCGTCTTTTATAAGGCATGTATTGAAATCGCCCATTATAATGCAGTGATTGTAAGACGGAGTAAGGTCTTCTAAAAGAGTTTCAAAAGCAGAAAAATAATTTATTGATAAATTTGGACTATAATAAACGCCGAGAAGGATTTTAGTACCAGAAAGTGATATTTCTAAAAAGAGATGTTCAGGCGTGTTTGGGGGAGGAGGCTGCGGAGATTTACTAATGATACTGAAAGAAATATGACTACGGAGATAGATCGCCACACCACCGTGGGAAGAAGTTTGTGTAAGGAATGAGTAAGTAAATTATTTGTGTAAGGTTAGGGAAGGGTTAAATGGTCTATCTCCCTCCTTCCAATTGGATCCACTGCTCGATCCCCAAGTGGATCCTATTAATGAATCCCCTACTCTATAAACTGCTACCATTTTGTAAAGAAAGTAAAATAACCATTTGTAAAAAAAAAATAACTATATTTAGAAAGAAAATGTTAAAGGAATTACCCGCGGACCGACGAGAAGTGCCGGATTGGAGAGGATAAATTAAAACTCAAGTGCAGTGGGTCTACAGAGAAAAAAAAATACCTGTGGACCTACCAGGTATAACGGTGGGTCCACGGTTAAAAGGGGAATATTACTCCCAAGATAATAAAAATAAAATAAAAATAAATAAAATGTGTATTTTAGCTGAGATAAAAGTAAACTTTATTTCCCAAACTTTCAACTTCCCAATATCATGTCTTCTACACTAGGTTTCATAGGTATGTACCCGTCTCGATTTTCAATTTCCACATATTTAAAATGATGCAATCATATATTTTAAAATTCATTGAGTCATCGGAAACTCGGAACTGTATAAAATAATTTTGTCATTTTTTTTCTAATGTTTAAAAATCGAGTAGCATTCGGGAATCAAATGCTGAAATAGATTTTGGCTAACAAAGCCGATTTTTTTGAATGACGATATTCAGTTACCAACATTAGCAGCGTATTTGTTTAGGCTTTGTGTAAATATTCCAAAAAACTTTTCACAATTTTAATATTTCCACATAAATTCAAAGCAAATATATTTAGGACAGTATTACATTTCTCACCCAAAAGACAGAAAATAAATTTCATATAATTTTTGAGGAGTTCGATGGCGTCGCTGTGTGTCCAAACACACATATTAAAGAACGTTGCAACGTGTTTGGATGGATTTCGTAATCCCGAGCTGCTCCGTGCTTTCGAGCCGACATGTCAAGCCGTCTGTCCCGGCTGGCGATGGATGAAAGTCATTAAGCCAAGTGGCCTTCAGACGGCTTGAAAACTTACTTCTGCCAATCCGCATTGGAGCAGCCTGGCAGAGCAGAAACGGAACCCTACGTTATGTGTGTCCCAACACACACTTGACCGGTTTTTTAAATATGTTGTTAGGACCTACAAGCACCGTAAATTCAAGTATGCATCGAAAGTTTGGATTTATTTTAGCCACGTTTTGTGTACAGTCAACCAATAAAAGTGTTAGGCAGGATCGTAAACAAAAATGATTCAAATTTTTCTAAATATTGCTTGAAGGGATTTCCTAGAATTTTAATTTATCAATAGTATTCATAATATATAAAATTCAAAGTCCTGACTGACTGACTTAACTATCAACGCACAGCCCAAACCGCTGGGTCTAGAGATTCCAAATTCGGAATGTAGGTAGGTCTTACGACGACGTCTAGGGGTGTACTAAGAAAGGATATTTCAAAATTCCCACGGGAAAGCGACATATACACAAACGAAGTTGCGAGGGTGTATTCAACGCACAGCCCAAACCGCTGGGTTTAGAGATTTCAAATTTGACATATAGATACCTTATAAGGACCGGACCGACCGGACCGGACCAGGCCGAAACGGATCGGACCTAATCAGACCGGATGGAACCGTACCGTCTTGGGCCGTGCCGGACCGGAATTTGTTTCTGAATAAAAATATTCTAATTGTTAGTAGGCCACGCGGGCGAAGTCGCGGGCAGAAGCTAGTTCTTCTATGTAATTACAAAGTTTCATAACGATGCTTACAATTAGTGTCAAAATCTTTATTCTTAGTGCTCACCTCAAGTCCTCTTACATTGATTGTGCAAAATATATACGAACTTTGAACCGACCCACATATATTTGTACTCTCATTCCCAACGACCCCCCAGGAGAATCTAAACTACGTTTACACTCTCAGTATTTAATAAGTATGCCACCAACTTTTTGGGATGACCACGAACTCCCTTCGGGCAGGAACGGTTTGTGTAATTGCATATTTCCGGTTTCCTTCCAATTTGAAATGTGTTTAGTTATTTAAAAAAATATGGTTTTTATAACTAAACACATTTCAAATTGCTGTATTAAAAAAAGTTTTTTTTTTTCATGGACGAAACTCAAAATATGAATTATTTAATTTAAGAAATATCATGAAATTATGGTTAAGTTTTTATTGTTTCGGTGGCGAGCGGTGCCATGAAAAAAAAACTGATTTATAAATAAAAACAATTTGTCAAAAATAACTTATTTTGGCATTTCAAAGGCAAACTTTTATATGAAACATCTGGCGTACCTTCATCGTGAAAAAAGGTATTTTTTCTGACCTCTCCATAATACAGTTAACATTTTGGCGATTCGCCAACCAACATTGAAATTCCTGAGCGCGAAACGATGTATTGTGTTTAAAGAATATTAATATGTAGGAATATTTTCATAATTACTGTACAACTGTGACTGTTTCAGCTTGCGGCTTCGCTCACAATCGAATAAAAATTGAATTAATAGGGGCAAGCAAAACTACCACCGATACCGGGGCAAGACTATCACAGTCTGATAAGTCAAAAGTATTTCGGTAATAAATCGGAAATAGTAAAGTTCTCAATTTAAAACACAAAATGTTGCTTCTGCCACAACAACTAATACAAACTTTGACATTAAATCAAAACCCAATCTAACACAATAATTGGAGTTTTCGAGCGTCCACAGGATTTAGTTTTGGATATTTTAATCCTTAATCTTGATAAAAGGTATCAATTTTTCAAATATTATAAGAAAGGTTACCTAGCTAGTTAATTGATTTAGCTAGATTCGTAAAAAAAAACTAATTTATTTTAAAAAAGCGATAGGTATTATGACTGGGTAGTCGTCCTTCGTAGACCATGGGCGGCGGTGACAACTGTGAAAATGTTAAAATGAACCTATGTTACTTGTTGTCATTTCAATTTGCATTGTTTGAATATCACAGTGCACATAAATTATTATACTGTAATACTGTGTATATTGAACTAGTAAAATACTCGCAACTTCGTTTCTCGGCGCTTTCCCGTGGGAATTTTGAAAAATCCTTTCTTAGTACACCCCTACACGTCGTAAGGAATCTGCATTCCAAATTTGGAATCTCTGGACCCAGCGGTTTGGGCTGTGCGTTGATATATATCAAAACAGTCAGGACTATGAATTTTATATTTATAGATTAAATAAATAAATAAATTGCTTACTAACACATAAATCGTTTGTTATCGATGCAAAATTTATACGATTTATTTATAAGTATTTATACAAAATTTTATTTATCAGGTTTTTGGGGGATTTCATTTGAATCCCTGATTTGTGGGATTCAAATAAAACTAGATGAGAGATCGTGAAAAGAGATAGGTCGATAACCTATCGCCTACGCAATCCCAAATCCAATATCTCGTTAGCCCGTCTTTTACGACATGTCACGTTAGGTAATACAATTTGGGTTTTTTACGGCTTAATAAAAAAAAACATTAAAATTATATTTTTTGTTTCCACTCATTCATTAAATATTTTATTGTTGATTTACCTGATAATAGGTCAGTACCATCTTTTAAGTTTTTTTTTTTTGTTTAAAATAAGCATTGAAATGAACTTACACAATTTTAATAGTTATAGTATTTAATAATACGGTTTAAAAAAAAATTTTTTTCATTATCTCACTTTTTTGTCGATATAATAAAAAATAAAAATTATGATACCAGTAAATAATAATTTAAAAATGCTGAACTGTGTCTCCTGTGTAGCCAGGATCAACAACGGCGACCTCAGATTGACAAAAAGCAATGAAGCTCATTGACGTCTCGGGGGAAAAACTAGAGCTGTGAACTCGAAACAAATGAAATCAGACTGAAATTAAACAAAGTAGGAAGTATTGAAAAGTATCCCTAACACATTTACATGTGTCAGAAACTATTAATTTTACCAAATACTATAGAAGACTAATACGCACAGCTCTTGACGTTTCTCATACAATGACTTGGCAACCTCCGTTCACCTCATGCCGCTAGGGGCGCTATAACATTTTGCATACAAAACGCACAAAAGTTTTGAAATAGTTCACCTCATGCCGCCCTCATGCCATAGGGGCGCTAGTGTCGCGTCTTGCCCGAATTCTTCCGAAGCTGTGCGTATTAGTCTTATATAGTATTTGATTTTACTAACGTTGCAAGTCTCGAAACCGTTTATAAACTACGGTATTTTACGTTACTAGCGGCCCGCCCCGGCTTCGTGCGTGTTTCACTAAGGATCCCTAATTTAAAAAAATATATAATATAGCCTATGTTACCCAGGGATAATGTACCTGCCCAACGGTGAAAGAATTTTTGAAATCGGTCCAAAAGTTTTAGAGTTTATTCGTTTCAAACATAAACACACACACACAAAAATACAAATTATTCCTCTTTATAATATTAGAATATCTATACTATCAACGATATTATATTTTATAACAAATACAATAGATAAACATCCAAGACCCGAGGCCAATCGGAAAAAGTTCGTTTTTCATCATGACCCGACCGGGGATCGAACCCGGGACCTCCTGGGTGGCGGACTGGTGTGGTAACCATTACGCCACGGAGGTCGTCATTATTATTATTGTCTGGGAAATCTCATAACAACAGCTAATACAGCCGCTGCTAATTATTGTCAGGATTTCTTTTGAATAATCTTTGTTGTAAACTGATGATACTGTATTAGCTGATGTTATGAGATTTCTAGACAATAATAATAATGACGACCTCCGTGGCGTAATGGTTACCACGCCAGACCGCCACCCAGGAGGTCCCGGGTTCGATCCCCGGTCGGGTCATGATGAAAAACTAACTTTTTCTGATTGGCCTCGGGTCTTAGATGTTTAACTAAATATGTATTTGTTATAAAATTATAATATCGTTGAGTTAGTATCCCATAACACAAGTTTCGAACTTACTTTGGGGCTAGCTCAATCTGTATGAATTGTCCACATAAATATATTTATTTACAAGACACCCCATAGCCCGATTTGTGGCGCCATGTGTTGGCCGATACAGCGCCCTGTACAGTAGGAAAATTATTTCCCATTGGAACGACATACTTTCACGGGATAAAAAGTAGCCTATGTTGGGCTCTGTACCCCTAACAATATGTATGCAAAGTTTCATAATGATCGGCTGCTTAGTCAAGCCAAGCAGTAAGGATAATTTTATTAACTTTAAACAAATACACAATGGACTTACACTACTTCATCGTTTTATGCCATACATAGTAAATACGTTTTTTTCTTAATTTTCCCTTAGACATTTTACAGAAAATACATAATAAAATTAGTCTACGAAATTGAAACACATATACTACTTTGGTATATAGGTTAAAATAATCCAGCTCACTAGCACCTAAACTAGCCCTAGCCTGTATCTCGTTAATAATAATATAGCAAACATATTTATCTTAAAGTTAAAAAAAACTATTGGTTTTTATAGTTGTTACGGTTCAGCTACCCATTCTTCTTTTGATAATATTATTGAAAGAATAGAAAAATTGGATAGAGCACTCGGCCAGATATAGAGAGGACGTGGGTTCGAATCCCACCTGGGGCGGGGGAGGTGAAATTTTTCTTTCGATAATATCTCAAAAACCATAAAATATTATATTAAAAGACCCACCTTTTTGTGTAATTGCATTTAACAGCGACAACGATCAGCAAAATATTTGCTATAAATGACAGCAAAATTACAGGAACGTAGAGGATTATTAACACATTTTCCGGCTGAAAAAATATGTCCAATTCACTGCCAAACTGAAACGAACCATTTAATGTATCACTTAAGGTTCCATTTAAGTTTAGACCTTCTAGTGGCCCAAAATCCTTTAATGTCACATTACGAAACATTTTTATTGTTTTCTACATTTTTTTTTAAAACAAAATATGTAACAAAATTAAAAACACTATTTTGTTCAGTTGCATTATTCACTTAGGTTTAAAATTTCACACATACTTTTAAAAATAAAACTTTTTCTCTACACTTAAACTATTTAAATTGACTTTTTTTAATATAAATTTAATCACTTAATAATTCATTAATTTACATAACTTATTTAACTTATATACTTTCAAATTAAACTAAAAACTTTTTTAGCGCGTAACGATATTCTTCGAGCTTTGTAAGCTCACGTCGGCTGCAAATAGCGCCTGAAACCGACTGAATGGCTGAAAGTTCTCTGAATAGAGCGGGACAGAGCGCATGTCTGAAAGAGATATATACCTACTTTTCTTTGAATGGGTCGTATGATAAAAAATGATTCTATGGTGGGATTAAACTGTTGCTGTGGTAATCTATATTAATATTATAAAAAAGAAAGATTTGTAATTTTGTTTGTGCCGAATAAATTTAAAAGCTACTGGACCGATTTCAAACAATCTTTCATCGTCGAGAAGCTACTGTATCCCCGATTAACATGATTTTATTATTGTTTATTTTATTAGAGGTCCTTACATAAAACCGTGCAATGCTGGGGCGGGGTGCTAGCTTTTTATAAAGTTAATATAGATTTTTTGCTGTCCAAAAATTTACTGAAATAACTATTATACGAACTTCTTCAAATCTTTTAACCCATAATTATCCCAGGGTGACGGGTCTCCCTCTATACGAACTATCTTACGTTTATTATTGAAGACCTCCGTGGCGTAATGGTTACCATGCTGGACCGCCACCCAAGAGGTCCCGGGTTCGAATCACGGTCGGGTCTAATGTATTTGTTTTAAAATATAGTATCGTTAAGTTAGTATCCCATAACACAAGTCTCGAACTTACTTTTTGGCTAGCTCAATCTGTGTGATTTGTCCCCATATATTTATTTATTATTATCACTGCTGGCACACCGCCTCACACCGGTTCTCCTTTAAGTAGAAGAAATTTCTGAATTAAGATCATTTATTTCTCATAAGAATCATACATTTAACAATTCACTTACTGAGAAAACATATATAAATAAGGTCCTAATTATTTGTCTTATTAATTGTCCTTTTTTAGGGACATCGCAAAAAGGCTGCGACAAACCACCTGGTGACCCTGGTGACCCCATTCGTTGAGCGAAGTAACTGACCCTGAAGGCTGGCAGTTACTTCGCTCAACGGATATCTATCGCCGTTCAGCGAGGTAACGCTGCTAGCATTTTGGGCACCCTGCCACAGGGACCATGTAGTTTTTATTCTAAGTTTTAATTTTTAATTTTTATTGTTAGTTTAGTTTTAATTAATTTTATTTCATTTCATGTTATTTAGTTATGTATTTTACCAATAAAATAATTAGGTCCTAATTTATTAATGAACTTCCTTTTAACACATGACTATAAAGGTTACAAATGATCGTTCAAGCAAGGAAATAACGGTCTAGTATTCAGTAAAAAAAGGCATTAAATTTAGAAATACTCGGTAAAATGCGCCTCTCTTGTAGCAGCCATCCGTCAGTAGAAAAAAAAGGTTTAGGGGTGCGGTGCGAAGGGCGCGTCAACTCAATGAATTTATGTAGTAAGCAAATTTTTCTTACTACTTACAATACAATCTAATTTTTTTTTACTGAATACTAGACCATTATTTCCTTGCTTAAACGATCATAAATGTACCCCTATATAGTCAGTTCATTAATAAATTAGGACCTTATAAGTACAAACAAAACCTTTATTACTACTTTTAATGAGCGCAGCAAACACACAATTTTTAAATATAGTCACCCTGTCTAACTGAAAATTAGAATCAATTCGTTTATTCAGTGCCTTTTCGAGCGAGGCCTCGGTCAACTGCTATTTATTAATATTTAGTGAACGCATAAATCATAAATCCGCCATAGTTTAAACACATCTAATAATATAAATCTATGTCAAGAAGTTTATAAATAATAAGTATAAATCTAAATAAAATCTGAGCGAATTACAACTGCTTTGATTTATCACTTTTCCTTTATATTTTATGTAAACACCATATTTTATTCGTTTCACGTTAGATTGAAAAAAATATTTACTCTTATGACCACTGAGTACGAGATGTTTTGGTTTTTATCAGTTTCAATAATATTTACAGACTACTTTTTTATACCACGAAGGTGGCAAACAAGCATACGGCCGGCCTGATGGTAAGCCGTCACCGTAGCCTATAGACGCCTGCAATACCGGGGGTATCACTCACGCGTTGCCAACTCACCGTAGGAACACAACATGGCCGAGACCAATGCTATTTGCCTACGATCTTCTGTAGGGTGGAGGTCCTTCCCCAGACGGGCTGCTCCGATTTAAACGGATTATCCGCTGTGCCCTACCTCTCTTTTTCTAGTCAAAGTAAAATAAGGGACACGCACGCGTAATTACGTACCTAAAACAACAACTTTTATTTAACGTTCACAATGACATTGTAATGCGCTGTTACAGTTTGATGTGTGTGTAGAGTGAAATTGATTTAAAAGGACCCCCTAAAAAAATATTTTATAATTTTTTAAGACATTTGCTTGTTTGCCTACCGTATGACATAAAAAACTATCATAAATACGAGTGAGCCCTTATGTAATACATAAATCTTATTGCGAAATATTTTATTACGTCTCCATTAGGGTTTCTTTCCCGGGTTCCCGATCCCGGGAATACCCGGGAAAACTATCGATCCCGTTCCCGGGAAAATTCAGTCGTAATTCCCGATCCCGACCTTCGGGAAATAAATCAAAAGTTTTGTATTACGCGCTGCGGCCGCACTGCGCGCTGCGGCGCACACCACGCGACGACCGACGATTCGCCGCGCGATCACCGTTCGTTTCGTTCATTCAGTCAGTTATTAATTCGCGAAAATGAAATTAAGCGATAAGTAAAGCTCATAAGGAAGTACCAACAACGCAATCGCGTTGTGTAAGACTTAACAAGGATTTTCAACTATTTGAGGCCTCCCGAAAACATACCCCGAATCTGGAGTTACTGTACACAGCTCTGTTGTCTATTAAACCGACATCCACAGAGGGTGAAAGAGCGTTTTCGGTAGCAGGTAATTTCGCCACAAAAAAATAGAAGTCGGCTTTCCGATAAGTCGTTAAATGCTTTAACGTGTTTGGAAACTTATTTTGTGCAAAAATGAAAATACTGTTACAAGGTTTTTGAGTTGATTTATTTGTAACTTTCAATCATAAATAAATACGAAGTTCAATGAAATTTTTTTATTATTTTATTCCACTTCCCACCTTCGGTGTCGGTCAGCAGCGTCGACGCGTGGTGTCTGTCCGCTCGTATTTTATAACATAAAATTTACAGAAAGGAGTTCAAACATAATAATGCATATTTTTATAAATTCCCGATTCCCGGGAATTCCCGGGAATACATATTTTTCGTTCCCGAGTCCCGGGATCGCAAAACCCCCGGGAATTGAGAAACTCTAGTCTCCATCCAGGATTATTTACGTAATGACTCATATTTTATTATTCGATTGTGATATTATCGCTTCGTCAATTTTCCTTGAAGACAAATAACCTCCGGTGGATTTCTCGGATAACAGATCACTCCCGTGAGCTTGCGTTTCCTTTGACAGATTCACCAATAAGTCTATTATAAGTACTTATTAAACTCATCGATATTTTCACGTTAATCATCTTTAATTACAAATACCTATAATATTTTTAAAAGGTCAAATATTCTGTTGTGTTCTATAGTAATAAGCACACACACACTAAGATAAGATTAATATAAAGAAATGTCATAATTGCTTCGATGATTTATTGCGACCTGACTTACTTGAAGTCAGTTCGCAATAAATCATCGAAGCAAACCTACATCAGTTTTTTCAAAATACAGTCCACACGATTATGAACCCTAACATATTCAATCACTCCTACTATAATCATTTCACTACAGGAATACTCTCTTCAATCGAAGTGGAAAGAGCGCGCGTTCTGACAAAAAAAAGTTTGACAGACAGAACAAACTAAGGGTTCCATTTTTTTCCTGAGTAAATAAACCTAAGACAAGTATTAACTTACACTTATTTTACCGTAAAAACGCTCTCTTTCTTAAGAATAAAATGCAGTTGAGTGTTGGAGTTGGAGTTAAAAAAAAGGAAAAAACAAAAGCACAACGCTGTTCAGCGCTGCGCAGCTACGCGTCGTGCGTTTGGTGTGTTCTTTCTCATAATATTGCATAGATTACAAGGCCACGCGCTGTGCTGCGCTGTGGTGCGCTGCATGCGGTGTGCTTAGACCATAAAACCGACTAAACTGTGGATGAGCTACAAAATAAGGACTAGAAAACATAGAGATAAAAAGGTGGTGGTGATACAAATTCCCTTATTAAAAAACCCCACAATAAGCTGGGCAACTATGAAAGGAAATTCCGATAATAAAGACTTACGTTTTGAACCTTATTCTGACTAGTATGTCTTTTTTGACGGGACTACGTGTATCGTTGTTTCGGATGGACACTTTCATAGTAGATTTTACTATGATAGTACAAAAATTTATGAGCAAAAAAATGTGTTAGCCACCCGATAGAGAGATAGTGATCGTTTAGAATAGTATTTATAAATATCCTCTAAAATCTGGAATACAACATTTTTGCGCCGGAGCCTGGGTTTCGTTTGGATCAACTCGTTTCAAATATGACAATAAATAAATAAAATAACAAATATATGTTTTATAACAGAAGAGCCAGCCAGCCAGTCGCCGAGTTCAATAATACAGTAAGTACCAATATTTACATCTTGACGTGTCCGTGTCAGTGATTATAATTGAAAATGAGTTGATGTGACGTAAACAACAATCTGTGGGTTGGAATTTATTACCATAGCATTGTACACCTACCACACCTACTCAATTCTGTTAACATACTCAAAAGGTCATATCTACCCAAAAGTATATATTACAGTCATGACATCCATCCTGTCTTTGGTGCTCGTTAAATTTTAATAAGATATGTTTATTAAATGCGCACACTTTAGACAAGCAACTTTATTTTTTTCATTTTATAATTACGTTATCAGGATTTCCCAAGTTAAGACCGCGAGCATCGGATAGTTATGTATAAGTGGTAGACACAGGCTAATGATTTCATCATTTCAACTGATAATCATCCCACTGCACGGATAGGGTTCTCCCTTCAATCGAAGGGTATTACAGCGTATGCCACGCTGCTCCAGCGCAGTTTGGTGGAGGCCAGTGTTTTCGAGCCGCCTGAAAGTCACCGAATTGTCTTAACAACGACTGTCATCTATCAACAACAGCCGGAACCGACATGCGACAGCTTCACGTGCCCTTAGAAGCACAAAAAACACAATAATATATAGATAGATAGACATCATGATTTATTTGTAATACACAGACAGTAAAAAATTCAATTAACATAGTCGAATTTACAAACTTGTGTAGTTACAACAAAGCGGCCTTATTGCTGAAAGCATAATGTGTCTGAAAGAATTAATGTATAAAGTGTACGCTATTCAATGAATGCTCACGTATAATAGCTACTACAAATGAACCGAAAACCTCACGAACCTCTTACAAATACCCCCACGAACCCAGCTTAACAACATTACGTACCTATGTTACATGATGAATTCTTGAAAAAGATGTTAGTGTTTACTCAATTGCTATTTCTATTTTTGTGTGTAAGTATGCATATTGTTCTCGAGTCTGGGAGTTTTCTATGTATGATAAGTATTGCCTCCCACTTAGTCTTCCAAGTTGCGTGACTTGGGTAGCGTCGTGGGCGGACTCGTTTACACACACGCAAAGACACACATACAACACACACATAAACACATATCTTCAACATCATAACACCCAAGTGTCACGGTAACAAGAATCGGGCCTCCACGAGACAGACAGACTGAGACTTATTGAAAATATTGTGAAGATGTTTCTTTTGGAAAATAAAAATACCTAATTAGTTTTTAAATTTCACAATGCAATGTGGGGTAATTCTGTCACTGTCGCCGGCTTACGGCCAAATGACAGCGTCTATAAGATTAGGTGCTGATCACTATCTATTGCTGAAAACTTCATTAATATCCATTCAGTACTTAGTTTAAAAGACCGAATGGTGGACATGCGGCTACATAAGGCTTTCATGATGGTTTTGACCTTACACAACCTTACATGCATGACCGGCATGCAGACCCTAGCGTGTATGTTACAAAACTGTTCAGTTTCTCAAATAGTTCAAATAGCAACCTAAAATAACAAATTTCAAAATTGATATTCGTTAGGTTGCATGCGCATGCATAACCGTGTGTGTGTGGCTTGCAAGCAAGCACACTGCGTATTTTAAACGCGCCGAGGACGCGCGTCTCGTGCTGCATAGAGATTCTTTGTATATTAAGTGAGGGAACGCACGAGCAACTTTGTCTCGACGAATTTTTTGTCTCTTACATCAAGTCTATGGGTTAGTATGAAAGTACGCGCACGTAGCGACGCAACACCCGGGAGACTTTTTTGGCCGCGGGAGCCCGCACGCACGGCGACAAAATAAATTTCCAGGGTTGCCAACTTATAACGTAAATTTTTATAGAAAAAGCAGTGTTGCCACCTTGGTTTTTGAAAAAGGGCAGTCGGACGAGCTAAAAAGAGCTAGATTTTTTTATTAGAGCAAATTTTGCCAAAATAAGGGCTAAAACGTCTAAAAACATAAATACAAATAAATGAGCGAAAGCAAGGGTTAAAAATTGTTTATTTGAAACGTACAAAAAGCGCAAAATGTTGGCAACACTGAGAAAAAGTTGTGTCGCTGTCGCTCTCGTGCGCGCACCTTTCATAGAGACGGTGACATAGACAAATAAATTGCCGGGAGACAAAGTTGCTCGTGCGTTCCCTCTCTAAACCTGACGATGAAATGATTGCAACTCCGCGATGGATAAGCGCGTCATTTGCGCGTTTAATATATGCCGTGTGCTATTGCTCTAAGTGTAGAGACATCAAAAGCG
Organism: Endotricha flammealis; assembly: GCA_905163395.2. Taxonomy (NCBI): domain Eukaryota; kingdom Metazoa; phylum Arthropoda; class Insecta; order Lepidoptera; family Pyralidae; genus Endotricha; species Endotricha flammealis. The sequence goes on along the minus strand of LR990854.1, from coordinate 17,765,937 downwards.
ATTTCATTATATACTGTGTAAAAATTAATTAATTTATACGCGCACTCCTATATAAATAAAATCCCACAACATCAAAGCAATATCAATAAAATAATATTGAGTTAGTGAATCAGCGATTTTTCATATTATTTAGTTGGTAAATATACCGTTTTCTGATAACTGGAAAATTGACGCATTGTTATCTATCACCAAACGGAATAATATTTTCAATGGTTCAGTATACAAGTCGATATTTTTTTTGTCTTTTTTCTTTGTTCCAAGCCAGGATGCATTACTGCATGTCCTACCGCTTGGGGAAGCAGCGGGTGTCTGACGGGATCTTTCCTCTCAACGGCCTTCAAACTTCTTTAGCGGCGCTTGGCACTTTTTTTAGATGGGTAAAAAATGTTAAACTCGCGTCAGATCCATAGCCTGATCGAAAAGCGTGAAATTCCCTAACCATTCAAAAATATTAAAAAATGCACAACGTTGATGTTTAAGTTTTCACTTCTGCCGGCACTCCCGGAGTGCAACCCGTACTTTTTTTTTCAATCGTTACAAAAGTAAAATAATTACACACTTACATGAAAATACGCGGAATGTCAAACATTGTAGTGAGGAATATGCGTGGAAAAACAGACTAAAATATTTGAAAGCTTTGAAAGTATGAAAACTGAATTCAAATTTTATTATGTTTAAATCTTTTCTACCAAAATGATGACATATAAAATTCATAACGTGAGTTCATTCACTTTATACCTATCCCTAAAACACTCGTATAAAATAAATATTAACGAAGTACTGTGAGCATGTACCGTGAAAACTAAAATAAAACAAGATTTTTACACATTTTTATTTCATTGGTTTACATTACCGTGCAATAGGTGGGGGCAAGCATTTTACATTTTATACGAAAACAGCAATGTATGTTAATCTATTTAAGTTAATCGCTATAGACGTTGTTGAGCTTTGTCGTACTATTATGAAATACTGCTGTCTCATATAAATATGACTGGTCGTTGAGGAAATATTTCCCGTTTAACAGATCACTATAATAATATTATTTCATGGATTATATTCTTTGCATTATGAAACATTTTCTTTTTAAGGCTGTACCAACAAATTTCGCTAAAATTTTGCTGTTTTTCAAGTTGTCTCTACTCCTAGCTACCATAACGAATAACCACCAAAAAAATATATGTTGTGCTATAGTCATTGTACTACATTTGTGTTGTTCGAAATTTGAAATTACTGAATATTTATGGAGTAATAAAATATTTAAGGAACCTAGTAGTCAAAGAAAGAATGCGATTCAACTTGGGTATTTATGCATCGATTCGTGTAAAATTTACATTAATTTATAGGCAATAATATTATCTACTTATTTGTTGTTTGGTTTTTGAATTTGAGTGTATTTCTACCAAGTCACAAGCAATTTTCCGTCAATTACGTGATTTCTGGATAGCGGGTGACTGGACACAAGGTAATCAGTGCGCTCCCACGCTTTCGGATGGATGGACGTGTGCCAAATTTTCGCTGCACCATGCATGCTCTCGATTTTTTATTATTATGACGAAAATATCCAAATATAAAAAATATCAACTAAAAAAATACAATAAATGCATGAAAGTTATTTTTCTTTATAAAATAAATATTTTATTTTATTTTTTAAAAGATAAATAACTTTCCTTCATTTATTGTATTTTTTTTTGTTGATATTTTTTATATTTGGATATTTTCGTCATACAGATTCATACAGATTGAGCTAGCCCCAAAGTAAGTTCGAAACTTGTGTTATGGGATACTAACTCAACGATATTATGTTTTATAACAAATACATATTTAGATAAACATCCAAAGACCCGAGGCCAATCAGAAAAAGTTCGTTTTTCATCATGACCCGACCGGGATTCGAACCCGGGACCTCCTGGGTGGCGGTCTGGCGTGGTAACCATTACGCCACGGAGGTCGTCAAACCAAATACGTTGAATTATATATTATGACGTATATTATTTTTATCCACGATAATGATTGTACAATACTTAAATTTCGACACTGCTCCTATTGGTTACATGGTGTTTTGGTAGATTCAACAAATCGCTAGTTTTAGTCCAGTGTCTCCTGGTTCGATCCTTAGGTTGGTGTTCATGCTTTTTGATTTTTAAACTTTTTTTACAATATAATTTTATGTTTTACTTTTTACCTACCTACAATTGCAAGCAGTAAAAAACTATAATAAAAATATGTAATAAAATGCATAATTTTTTTTAAATAGGAATCTGAAATTGTCGAAGTATTTTTATACACATTAAAATTATATTTTTCTTTTTATCTCTTTTTAGACGAGAAAAAAAAGAGATAAAACGAAAAATATTATTTACTAATGTGTATAAAAATAAACAATATCAGATACCAATTTAAAATTTTGAGGACATTTTTTTATAATATTTTTTTACTGCTCGTACGTAACTAATTGTTAGGTAGGTAAAAAGTAAAACATAAAATTATATTGCTAAAAAGAAGTGTAAAAATCAAATAAAAAACATGACCACCAACTAAGGATTGAACTTGGACACTAGACAGACATTATTTACCACAAAGCCATAGTAAACAATTAGAGATGTGGCGAAATTTAACTATGTATTGTATGTCGCAAATAAAATTATGATATAGATTACGTCATTTATTTGACTAATAGTGCCTTTCATACCATACTAGTGGGTGCCTGCGGCTTCGCCTGCGTGTCGTTTGGTTTTTCTAGTTTTACGCATTTCTGGGATAAAAAGCACAACTCTAAATGTTGACTCGAGATCTCCGTGTAAAATTTCATCAAAATTCATTCTTTAAATTCAGTGGTTTTTGCGTGATACGGTTTAACACGCAGACGTACAGTTTTTTTTTTGTTGAAAATTACTATTTTGGTACTGTATCGATAGTAAAATCCAGCTGATCAATATTTAAAAAAAATGTGTGAAAACCGGTACAACACGAGTTGTAGCAAAATGACCTTTTTCATTGAATGTGAATCAGAGAAAAATACCCAATTTTTCTGTCTAATCCATATTTTGATAGGGCTTATAGTTCCTGAGATAGTATGGTACAACTAGAGCAAAAAAACGGGATTTGTTAAATAATTTTGTGTAACCAACCAAATACGACATAACATACATCGCCTGCAAAATTTCATTTGCAATGTTAAGATTTGTTTTTAATAATATATATTTAGTTCTATCATAATTCATATATCATTTTAAAAGTGTCAACTGATATTGTTTAGTTCTAGAGGTCTATGGAAAGTGTTCAAATATTTTAATAATTGGTTTCTCAACTAGATGTCGTTAATATTACCGCGCCGCGCGTCATTGCCAGCCCTCTAGTGGTGAAAAAGGCAAGGTTTTTAACAAAACTTAGTACTACAAAAGGCTCAATAGATGTCAAGTTTTTGGCATTTTACGTAATATTAAAGCGGGGTGAAGGGGTGAAGTAACGTTACTTAGAGGTCAAATCTTCAAGGTCATCGGCTATATGGAGCCCCTTAAATACTTAACAATAAACAATTTGGAAATTAAAATTAAAATATAGTCCTTACTAAAGTCTCGCTTTAAATTTTTTCCGGGTCTGTTCGATTTTTTAATATAGAGTTAAGTTATTTCAAACTATGGATTAAAAAACAAAAGAAAAGCATTTTACTCTTCAAAAGTGTTCTAATTATTGTACTTAGCTGTTTCTTTCCTATATGTTGAATTTTTAAATTTAATGACTTATTACCGTACCTACTTCATGTTGCATCCTAAGTACCTATAATATATTAGAAATACCATATGAATATTTTCTAAATCATATAGTAGAATTGAAGTTAGAACGGAAAATGTCGTTCTCAAAAAAAAATTCAATGCCCTAGACTTGTTTTTGAAACTTGTTATTATTAGAAGTGGCAAGTGTCTTATTAATTGTTTAACTAACTTCAATAGGGCGTAGACGTAGTTTATTATTTAGATCTCGTAGTTCATAAGTTATACCTATGTACGGAATTTAACGTGTTCCTCCTTTCCGCTTTCCTCTAAAGCCAAAAAGTCTTGGTCTTGTCGTAATAAGCGAATTCGACCGTTAATAAAATTGGTATGCTAAATACAATTTGTTTCAAAAAAATACAATGTTCTAAGTATATTTGCATACAAATGTAAATTGGATTACGAATTCCACTGTACAATTTTACTGTTGCAATTTTGCCGTTCGATAAAACGAGCGTCGTATTTGAATATTAAATAGTTTATTTAAATTGCTTTTAAAACTAAATAGTTTCTTAAACACCCGTGTTAATCCCTTAAGGTGTGTACGCACGACCGAACACGAACATGGTGAACATCGAACACGAACACTTTGTTCGCACGTGCGTACCACTAACGAACATCAAACAATTTGTTCGTCAAAAGTGTTCGAGTCGATCCAATTTGGTTGTTCTGTGTGGACGATGTTCTCAGCACGACCGAACAAGAACATTGTTAACACGAACATCGAACCAAAAGAGTAAGGCTTAGTAGCCTCTTTTGTTCGACACCATGTTCTTGTTCGGTCGTGAAAGGTTGCGCGCGAACACAAGTAGAACTATGTTTGTAGGTGTTCATGTTTGCATTGCTAATTTACGTTCACACGTGCGAACCACATGTTCCGTGTTCGTGTTCACCATGTTCGTGTTCGGTCGTGCGTACACGCCTTTAAATATTGTATAAAGAACCTTAATAGTCAATTCAAGGCAAACCGGTGTTTTAGTTTAGCTTTTAAATACATTTACTCAAATATGCATTATGCATACTTATGACTAGCTCTTTACAGATGGTATTGAGAGATGAAAATTTTTTTTTTATTATTTATTTCCAAAATAATAAAATACATTTATTATTTCACATACAGTTTTATAATATTTTTTTACATTTGGCACCATTGGCCTTGAGAAAACATGCATTGAGTCAGATGAACACATTCAACTGTAATATATAATATACTTGCGTTTTCTTGTTACTTATAAACAAGAAAACGAAAGTATTTTTCGCGTTCCAAAAATCTTTGACCTAAAAAGCTGTGCAAACAAACATAATCGTTTAAGTCTGTCCTCATTTGCAATATTTGCTCATGAATAATTTATGACAATTTTGTTAAAGTACCTGTTGCTAACAAATATGATTTGATGGGAGATCGTATACTCATAACAACTATGTTAATGGCACATTTTACATTATCATATCAACCCATAATCACCCCACTGCAGGGATATGGGTCACCCTTCAATCGAAGGTGAAAAGTACAAGTGTACTGTCATACGAGACCATTATTGTTAGAAATATTAGAATACTGGCTGTATTTCTATTTAAAATGTTATGTACTTCTAAAAAAGTAATACCTTTGATATGTCACTCTTCAAAATAATAAATATATTTCAACAATTATGGCCAGTTCAAAGCAGTAGCACGACTTCAGACTAGTAGCGTTATTATAATTATGAGCATATACCATATACTGAACGCGCGTATAATAACGCTAATCTGAAACCGCTCTTATAATTATGTTAAGTGAATAGCATAATAAAAATAAAGACTCAGTGTAATTGTATTTCGGAAAGTTAGGTATAAAATGTGAACTTTCTACCAACTTTTTTTTACATCGCTTTCTTCGCAAAACACAAAAATTTATATTTTACGTTGACGGCTAACAATATCATCGGTATACATCGACATAAAAGTATATACAGACAAGCTGTCCGGTACTGAGATTTTGCGGCATTGCAATGGTGCACAACTGCTTCTGCCGCTCGCTCGCAACAGACTGAAGGGTGGTGGTGTGCATGTGCACTATCGCAATGCCGCAAAATCTCAGTACCGGACGCTTGTCTATACTTTTATGTCGATGGTATAATACTAAAACGAAATATCTAAAAATAAACGAAACCAAAACTTCAATAATACAAATAAAGTCTATTGTTATAATTTCAAAGGCTTTGGAGCTCCCACTTAACAAACTTGTATGTAAAGAAACATAATGAACATTGTGAAAGTTTAACAATGTTATACTTGTTAATAATTTTACGAATTAGTGCTCGTACACACGGTGCGTCATAAGCGTTCAGCCGTTAATAAACATTTACAGGGCACAAAGAAAAACAATCCTAAAGCTGTTTGTCCACTGCCATCATCAACGTGAACAAAAGGGTTTGATATGCCTATTTGAATAAAAATATTTGACCGATATCAAGTTGGCGTGACGGCGATCGTTTGTCTACCGCGACGATCTCGGTGGTTCAGTCAGTAGTATCGTAGTACAGGCGCCGACATCCCGATGACGGCGCTCGGGTGACGGCCTTGCGGTGAACACACGGCAATAGTAAAAGTATTATAAGCTACTTCGGTGAATTCATGTCGTTCTCCGTAACGTCCCGTAGACGGTGACGCCGCCGGTGGAAAAACGGCCTAATTCTTGTTGCGTAATATCCGACTTAATTAACACCTTGTCTTCAAGCCGTACCGTCGAATATAGACCTGTAGCTATAAGTATTGTGGCCCGCTTGCTTGATTTCTTGTAGTATGTATGACAAAAAAGAAAACCACGATCAGATAATTTTTGTGTTAAAAATTACTATGATGTACTCACGAGTTTAGAAATAAACTTTCAGATGAACAGACGGACGGAAACTAAGGGTTCCTTGTTTAGTTCTGTGCAGAACCCTAAAAAACGGTTAGTTAGTATTTTTGAAGTAAATCTTCAAAAATAAAAGGAAAAACTACAAAGGCTTTTCTAGGTTAACAATACCAAGTGGATCATCTCTAGCTCACATACCTTTCTTAATTTGTTATTCAGATATGACGTTATAAACCTTTTGTAGTCGTAAAACGAGCCTATTAAATATTTTTCCTTTAATACATTGTTGTAAAAACTTAGCAATGTAATATTATTTATATATATACTACAATTTGTTTTTTACCCAAATGGATGATAGCTATTGCGGATTGGAAGAGTTTCGATTTCTCTCTTTCTTTTATTCCCAGTAGTCGGCTATACCATGGTGAGAGTTCTGATGAGTCACACGACCTCCTCCTTCCCCGGTCAAGCACAGGTCCGTCCCATCCCAATCAGCGCGCACATTCACACACAGTGGACTATCTTAACCCCACACCTCGTACAAAAAGATCCAGTCAATCATTCTTATGTCGAACATTGAACGGTGGAAAAAGCTGCCCGGCGATGTTCCCTGTACCACACGTGTATGACATGGGCACATGGGGTCCTTCAAGCGGAGCGTGAAGGGACACCTTTCAGGCCATAGTAGAAGCGACGAGACACCATAAAGAATGTCTCGTCGCTCCTATTCCTGGACCCCAGTAACCTGCGGCCCATGTGGCAGGCGCTGGCGTACCTACATGCCGTGTCCCAATAAAAATAAAAAAGTCCATTTTGCTTTTGTTTCCAAAATGTACCTACCATTTTGGAAACAAAGGTAAAAGGGCATAAAGAGTAGATTAAATTATACAAACCATTTATAACTGTATGTACCCTTTGACTAGAGAAAATGTCTGTAAAGAGGGCGACGGGGACCAACCCCCCTTGAATCTTTATAAGTACGTATTATGGAACAAAATGTTGAATATTTTTAAGGAATTTTATTAGGAAAGAATAAACTCTTAATAATATACCCAGAGGTCGTAATTTGAAATGGAAATTATGAACAAAGTGGGAAGTTTGAAAGTATTCAGACTGAGTTTATTAAGAAATTTGTTCATTTATGTAATAAAGAAAGTATTGTTTTAAGTATTTATAATAATGAATATTTTGAGAAAAAATTCATAACTATAAATTTTATTAAAAAATTAAAGAGTTACAATAACTACATTTAAAAAATAAATAAACTAATGTATAGTATAACAAAATCGGACCGTGGTGGGTGGTGTCAGTTAATTATTAAGTCGGTATGTCTTAAGTATCGTTAGGAAATGTAAGGACGGGATAGCCCGGGATAGCATGATTTTAATTAACAGTAAATCCTAGTTCGTACCCTTGAAATTTTATACTTTACCTATTTGGTTAGAAAATCTGATTTCATTTAGTTTAGTATTAAGTTAGCGCTAGTCTAGCTGTAAATGTCCCAAATGTTATCTTTTTAATATTTTTTCAAGTTCGGGTGTATAACACCATCTTCTGAGACACCGGACTGTTGCGGGAGCGTAGGGCTCTCACCGCCAAAAATTTACAGTGTCTGCTTATGGGCGCCCCAGAGGGGGGCTCGAACCTCGGCCTATGGCGACACTGAAACTGGGAGACAATGCTTTATACTTTAGCATTAATTTCGCCTTTTGTACACACATGTTGTGTGCAATAAAGAGTGGAAGGAGAGGTACCTAAGGTAAAGCCAAAAGTTACAATCCAATGACGATCGAGCGGAATTATTTTCAAGAGTTTTTTTTATACCACTAAGGTGGCAAACAAGCATACGGCCCGCCTGATGGTAAGCATCACCATAGCCTTTAGACACTTGCAATACCGGGGGTATCACTCACGCGTTGCCAACCGTCCCAACCACCCCAGCGGAGCTCTGAAGAAGTGAAGACCTTACTCGTAGTAACACAACATGGCCGAGACCAATGCTCTTTGGCTACGATCTTCTGTAAGGTGGAGGTCCTTCTCCAGACGGGCTACATCTGGGCTACACTGATTTTAGCGGATTATCCGCTGTGTCCTACCTTTCTTTAAGAATAATTCCCCTGATGTAGCGGAGTATAGTGGAGTCCTGAAGTATGATATTCGCACAATTCATCAGCGTGGAAGCTTGTCTATTAATACAAATAGAACGCGCGTTAACATTTTAAACAGAGTTAAATAAAACAATTACGTCAAACGCATTGTTACGCCTATTTTAAGGTCGCTATATATTTTTTATGGGGTCTAAAATCTGGCCATAAAAGTTTTGTGTGAACTATTAACAAAAATCCGTTTGTTTGTACATTCTCTTGGTAATGTTCTAGTTTATTTGTTACTATTACAATAGATGCACGAATATGAGGCGAGGACGCTGTATGCAAAATTAATATTTAATACTTATGAATGATTGCTTTCAGGAATAAGGCCGCCTTGTTGCTAATATACTAGTATGTAAGTCCGTGAGCAATGTGCGATGTATTTTGGCGACCTCCGTGGCGTAATGGATACCACGCCAGACCGACCGCCACCCAGGACGTCCCGGGTTTGATCCCCGGTCGGGTCATGATGAAAAACGAACTTTTTCTCATTGGCCTCGAGTCTTGGATGTTTATCCATATAATATGTATTTGTTATAAAACATAATATCGTTGAGTTAGTATCCCATAACACAAGTTTCGAACTTACTTGGGGCTAGCTCAAACTGTATGAATTGTCCCTATATATTTATTTTCTGTCAAATGTTAACCGACCGTTTTTGAAACGCATTTTAATTTTAATTGCACATTAAGTATACTTCTATTCATTCATTTATGTGCAGTAAATGTGGTTATACAACAGGTAGGAATACTAAGTTTCAAGCTATCTCTATTTTTCCTCTTTAGTTCGACAGTGTCACAGCCCGGACACTCAAGTGGAATGAGTGCATACAACTAGAGAAATATTTACCTATTTCTACTACATAGGCCAATGTCATCTGTACACGCGCACACGTATGCGCACACGTATACACATTCGTTCACTAAACGCACACTTTTGCGACTGAGGGCTCCTCGAGGGGCTCCCGGGGTGCGGTAACTCGGTCCGGTGCGGGGCCGAGAGTGTCCATTCTACCTCGGGTTATTACTTATTCTATGACAGTGTGCTTTGATGTGACACCTTTAAGTACCGACGTGCGGTCTGAGAGGCCCCGGCAGGCACTTGACTTGCTACTGTACCCCTTTCCCCGCAAAATTCCGATCCCTGCTTTTAAGTATCTGCAAGAACAGTGCCCACGTTGACATTGAAACAGGAAGGCGTGACGTCGCGCGTGCATTTGGTGAGTAATTACAATTTGAAATTCCGACGCGGCCTCTCAAGCCTCACATTGGTACTTACGTAAGTTTTATTGTTTTATTTATTTGTTACAGTAAACTGTTATTTTTACAGATATTGTAAACTATGGATAGACCAGGACCTTCAGGTAGTAAGAGAAATTGTTCTGCAACAGATTTACAGAATTCAAAGAGACTTCGGATAGGTATAAATGTGTCTAATCCAAATTATACGCGAGTGATTGAGAGCTGGATCGCGGATGAAGATTCCAGCGGATCTGAGGTTGACGACGTTAGTGAAGACTTTGTCCGGAGCACAGTGAGCATAATACAGATACTAGCACTGATATTACGAAAGGTGGTGTAGATGAAATAGATAAGAAATGCTCTATATACACTTGCAGCCGCCGATCAAGGCGCTGGATTTTAGATATAAGTTCCGTCAATTCTCATATTTTACATGATGTACATTTCGGAAGACAAACTGATAGAGGAGCCTTTATAAAAAAATTAACTCGACAGTTGGTATTAGAGCACATGATGCGAAGATTTTGTAACCTAAGATTGCCTCGTGAACTTAGGATGAGTATGGCAAGAGTACTTGGTTCTGATAAGCCAGAGGCATCTGAAGATCAAGCTGAAGAAGTCAAGACACGCAAGACTTGTTTTTCTTGTCAACCTAAACTCAAAAGAAAATCGACGTATAGGTGCTATTCGTGCAAAAAACACATTTGTTTACAGTGCGCGAAACAAGTGTGCCCTGACTGTGCTTAGAATTTAAAGTGTAGTTCGACTGTGGACATTTTTTTTTCCAGAAGTTTTATGCTCCTACTATTTTTTTTTTCTTAAAGTTATATTAGTCTTATGTAAGAAATACTATTTTTTGTTATTCTGAGAGGATTTGTTTTTGTGTTATGATTTTTTATGTCTAATAGTCGGATTTTCCCTTAAAATTCAAGCCAAATATTATTGTAGTCCTTAATTTTAAAATATAATAAAGTTTATTTTCTTTCTATATCTATTTTTTCTTAAAACCCTTTATTTTCCATTATATTTCAGAGACAAATATTTAAATCAATTCTTTCTTTAAAAAACACTACATAATATAAGCGGCCTCTCAGGCCTCACGTCGGCACTAACGTTATAAAAATGCACTTCGGTGCTTAAAGGTTAAATTTATAAATGCGTTTCAAAAACTGTCTGTTAAACCAAGGCGCTGCCCCACTGCTGCGCACGAAGAGGCTACGCACGTGTGTTAAGCTTTGCTTTGCAAGAGGATGTACGTGATTGTTTCCACTGCAACCCACGGACACGTTAACCATCAAGTGACGTCATTGATACACGCGTGGCTTGCTCAACATAGCTCAACGCTGTCAACGCTATGCACGCAGTGAATGCGGTACACAGCTTGTTCCACAAAGCGTGCACATCGCTGCTCACGCTTTGGAAACGTAGACCCACGTAGTCATCCACGCAGCTGTAATGTGCCACGTGGCCCACGTGTTCGTGCACAGCGTGCGCAGCAGTGGGACCGCGCCTATTGTTAAAATTTTACTAACATGTCTTAAACGCCCTCTTACGAATTTCCGTAATAAAATATAAGTTCAAGAAACAGCCACAGATGGCTCTGTTTTCAGTGCGAAACTAATATTCAGAGTCCCGAATAACTGCCATCTTTACGTATCATTTGGAAATATGAAGTCCGTGTCTTCATAATAATTACTCAAAGAGGGCACTACATCATCTTTGAAGCATCATTATTCATACATCATACATTCATTCTTGAAGGCAGTTCTTGAAGCCACCTGACATATCATAATTAGGTTTCGTGCCAAGATATCATATGACTGAAGAAAGTGCCTGTGAAAGCCTAAAGTGGTCACCAAAGCGCTGGCTCGCGCAGTCATAAAGCGAAGCTTGAATCTCATACTTACAGTGCAACAATGATATTTATGAACGTAAGTGACAGTTGTACGAGGGCGTTACTGTGGCATATTTTCATACATTTTGTCAAAGGCGAACTGTCGAAAAGTGACATACAATATGAACGGGAGTTGTAGTTCCAATTTCGGCCACGTTTTTTTGCTTTGTTTTTGAGCTTTGTAGCACTGTGCAAAGTGTGCAACGACAGTTGATTTTAATTATTTTTTAAACTGGCGCGTACTGGAACAAACGATTTAACTTTGACTTTGTATTTTATTGTTCTAAAAATGTCGTACTCGCAGTAAATAATAATTTTGATAGAGATGTTATCAAGGATGAAATAATTAATTGAGAAAAATAATACTTTATTATCGCAACAAAAACTAGTAACATAAATTGATTCATTATAATTAATAAAAAATTTTATAATAACTATTTATAAAATTATATTAATATGTATTCTGACAAAATTAATTTTTACATTTTATAATGTATAAAATAATTTTATCAGCTAATTCTTAGCTTTTATAAATTTAAATTAATTATTATACATATTTAATTTAAAAAATCGGTACGAATACACATTAATTGTATTTTAGTGGTGGGCCATACACATTGTATCCCCACAAATAAAAATTACAAACAGCGTACAAGATTATTATTAATTTTACGGTGCTTATTTGTAAAAATTTGTGAAATACAGAAAATTGTGCTGAAAAAATGGTGATGAACTAAAACAGTCAAAGTCTAGTATAAATCTATAGTGCTATCTTGCTTGTTTTGTATTCTGTATAAGCAAGATCACTTTTGAAATTGTAATTAGATTTTGATTGTTTTTATTAAGAGAAGAGACCTAACATGCTTACAATCGAGATAGTTTCTCGCACGCCACAAATCTTCTTCGCCAATAGCAATGCCTGTTATCTCTACTGTAGATATAACCGAGATACGCTATTGGCAGAGCGGAGCGAGAAATTTTGTCGCGTTTGTCATGTTAGCCCAGCTGGTGATTAGCCAAACGTAGGTCGATTCTCAACAATCGTTATATTTTCGTAAATATAGATATATACCCATCAAACAACTTCAATCAAGGTCCAATCACACACGTTTCTAAAGCTAAAATAATTAGGCTTATCTTAAATATTTATTTAAATTATTTATTATGTTAATACGTACTTCGTTTCTAAATCTAGCTTGTAGCTTATCCTAAAACAATTCATAAAATTATAAATAATAAGACTTCCTGTGCGTTTTGGGTTGGTATCAATTGCAGTGTCAATATTTTCATTTCTAAAAAAACATGATGTAATTAAAATATGTATATTAAAACAAAAAAATACAACTTTTGGTCCACATAATACACAACAATTTATCATTTACTATTTATTAAGATTTAGACAAAAAATATAAATACTTATTCAAATTGATTTCATTTAAATCCAACCACTTTTCTTTAAATTGGTAATTAAATTTCATTTACAATAAAATTAAGTGACTTGTCTATACTAATATTACAAAGAGGAAAGATTTGATTGTTTGTTTATTGGTTTGAATTGAATAGGCTCCGAAACTACTGGACCGATTTCAAAAATTCTTTCACCAGTAGGAAGCTACATTATCAGGGAGTGACATAGGCTATAGCTTTTTCCGAAATTCATTGTGGTTCCCACGTGAACGGGTACGGAACTTCACGCGGACGAAGTCGCGGGCAAAAAGCTAGTATTTTATACATTAGGAAATAGTAAATAGTAATAAACTTAAATCTGTAAAAAATACATTATCTTATTAAAAAAAAGTGTTTATCAACTAGTTTCTGAAACGCATATTTAAAGTTAATTAAATTACAGCTGTACATAATATACCTGAGAAACTAGCGAAGAAAAAGAGACATAGGTGCAAATTCTGTTGTACATAACTAGACTAAACTAATTTAGACAGGACCAAAGGTGTTGTTGTCCTTCCTTGGTTTACAATTAGTGACAAGGATAGCAACACTTCTAGTCTTGTCAAAATTATTTTAGTCTAGTTAAATGTACAACAGAATTTGCACCATTGCTTATGTAATTAAAACTAAAATGTGTTTTAGAAACTAGTTGTATGTCTGTTAATGTATTAAAATTTCATTCTACTAATAATAATACTTATTTCTACTTATTATTTGGTAACATATTTTGACTTAGTAAAACCCTGTATTCGAAAAAGCTAACGTTTTGTTCATAAAAGCAAAGAAAATAATAATAATACAAGTGTATTAATAATTATATACTACCTACACTATATAAACAAATTTTGACTAGATATTTGTTTGTTAATTTAAGTAATTTGTCAGGCCCGGTGGTCGAGTGGCTAGCAATGGTCACTTTAACCCAGGGGCCGCCGGTTCGAATCCTGCGCAAGGCAAACATTTGTGTACATGAACATGTCTGTTTGCCTTGGTCTGGGTGTTTTCTAGGTAAAATAAGTATTTATTTACAAGAAAAAGTATATTTATCAGCAATCTAGTACCCATAGTACAAGCTTAGTTGGGGCTACTCTCTTCCAAAAATATTTATTTATATATTTATTATGTAATATGCAATCAGGGGTAAAAAAATTTTTTTTTTAAATTATTTATATAAAGTATGAAAAAGTACATTATTATAAAATTTTATTAATCCTGAATATCTTCAGTGACTTTTTACATGATAGTTTTACATTTTGAAAGTGCAAATATAAATATTCAAACTCTCTTCTCTCCAGATGCGACCCTGGCTGACCAGGATCCCCACCCATGAGTTTATGTTGCAAACAGTTTTGTTTTGTGCAAAAATCTTACATAAAGTTTTGTTGAAGAATGTTATAAAACGTTAAGATCATTATAGACAAAGAAATAAAACAGACGCAGTACGAAGTATTGAAAGGTCTACTTAACATCGTGAGAGACAGTATTTTGTAACAAAATAGCCTAGAAAGATTGCAAATCAAATGAAGTTCTATTACCGACTACCACGGTCTATTTTACCACCTACCTAATGCTGTTATGTAAGCTGCTGTTTACCATTTTGATTCTTAAAAATAACTTATAAATATTGTGGCTTCTGCTTGTCTTTACATCCGTCCCTCATCGAGGTGCCTCTCTGGACTCTCCCGTACTGTATGCTCGGTGAAGATGTCCTACCCGTATTACTGCTTCTAAACGTGACTGTGGTACACGTTCTTATGCTAGACGTGTTGGACTTTTGACGTAAGCCTTGCATCTAGAATAATGATAAATCATGAATAGAAATTAATCTATATAAGGTATTAGATAAAATAGATTTTAATGACAAGTTTTTATGTGATTATAATAATAAGTTATATTTCAACACTTTTCAAAGTTATTTTGAATATATATGTAACTAGAGATACAAATTCAAATTCAAATAATAAAAAATAATTAAAATTTTCAAAATATAAAAATAATAAATAAAATAAATATATAGGGAAAATTCATACAGATTAAGCTAGCCCCAAAGTAAGTTCGAAACTTGTGTTATGGGATACTAACTCAACGATATTATATTTTATAACAAATACATATATAGATAAACATCCAAGACCCGAGGCCAATCAGAAAAAGTTCGTTTTTCATCATGACCCGACCGGGGATCGAACCCGGGACCTCCTGGGTGGCGGTCTGGCGTGGTAACCATTACGCCACGGAGGTCGTTAAAAGCTTAGTAAGACTGGCATATTTTAAGTTAGATTGTGTTTTTTTCCATAGATAAAAGAAACTAATAAGCAGTGTGCGCGTGATGTCTCTGGTCATAACTTTGACGAATCTTCAATGATTTTATAGACTTAAAAAATGTATTTCATTTAGATTTTTTATTAAAATTGTAACATTACAATTCAAATTTCAACACTACTTAATGTTAACATATTTAGAGTTACAATCTAGAATAGAACTAAATGTAAAACTATATTATTGTACCTAAAGGTTGTACGTAATTTGTTATGTTATCCAAATAAATAAAAAATAAATAAAAACGTCTCAATTGAAAATTGTCACTTAGACTTAGCGTCTCTATGCTAATATTTAAAAATTCAATCAAAATACTAGTTTCTTTAAGGGACGTGGTTCTTTGACGGACATACAGACATGGTTCTCATACAATTTTGTAGCGAACCACATTTCTACTGGGAAGTACTGTTCCTAGTTTTCAGTTCTGTGGTTTTCCCGTATGTTATCTTAAACAATATAGTTATGTGTTAAAACTTTTCAATATAATCTAAAACAAAACAAATGTAGATATTACAATTTCATTTAATTTAATAAATGAAGTGTTGAAATATACCTGTTATTATGATATCTATACAAACTTACATGGAAATGAGTACTAGAGTGTATGTTACCGGGGTCGTGGCAGATGAGCTTGCGCAGTGACCTTCGGAAGTTGCGCGTCATCAGACAGTAGACGATCGGGTTGATGGCAGAGTTTGTATGCCCTGGAAAAGGAAATTGGAATTCTATAAATGGGCAATCATTCACTGTCATGAAATGAAATAATAATAAATTTATTTATTTCGAGCATCAGAAAATAATAACACGGGCTCATATTACAAATAGGTACCTTACAATCTAACATACATACAGAAATAATAAATTTTAATTAAATGAAAATCTTTATACAGAGAGTAGACCTGGCCTGCACAGGCACGTTCTCTTGTCATGTTTTTAAATTAAATTGTCCTATATTATTATTAAATAAGCTACTCTATAAACGACCACCATTTCAAGTAAATTAAAATAACTACTGGGATTAAAAATGGAGAAAGCATCTTTTTTTTATACCACAAAGTTGCCAAACAAGCATACGACCGATGGTAAGCATCACCGTAGCCTATAGACGCTTGCAACAACTCGCGCGTTGCCAACCCTAAAATCTCGACCATAACATTCCTTCATATAAACGCTAGACGCAGGTGTTGTTTAAAGTTACTATAAACATTTGCATGCTTATTCATAATATCATTTTATATTAATAACTATCTTCTGCCCGCGGCTTCGTCCGCATGGTCTTTAAATTGATTTAACTTTTTTATTTATGAACCAATTGACAACACGACACGTGACACTAAATGTACCTAGTGCTTCCTGAAAAAGTGGAGCAGAGCAACGTATTAATGAAAACCGCATTGAAATCGGTTAAGCCGTTACTGAGATTAGCGTGGACAGACGTTCAGACAAGAATAAACAAGATGCAATAGATGTATTTTGCGATCTATCAAAAGCATTTGATTGTGTCGATCACCAGATTCTATTATTAAAGCTAAAACATTATGGTGCTTCAACTAATTCGTTACGCCTTATACAGTCATATCTTACTGAGAATACAAACAGTAAACATAAATGGAACTAATTCTTCCGGTGCACTTCTTCATATGGGAGTGCCCCAGGGTTCTATATTGGGCCCATTTTTTTTAATGATATATATAAATGATCTGCCTTACTTTGCTAGGGACCTATGTGAAATAGTATTGTTTGCTGATGACACTTCTTTGATTTTCAATGCTGACAGGCATAAAAACGTATCTGACGATGTAAACAATACTCTTTCTCGAGTCCTTCACTTGGTTCACTATCAATAACCTTTTATTGAATTCAAAAAAGACCAAATGTATTAAATTTAGCATGCCTAACGTAAGGCCGGTCAATAGTAGCATAATTGTGAATGACGAACGACGAACGTTTCCATGTTTGATATATTTATTGCCTCTGACGTAGGTTTAAATAGCAAAAAAACGGCTTGCAAAATTTCCATGAACGTACCTAAAAGTAGAGTATACGGTAGTACAGATGACACAGACTCCACCTCAACAGCATTTACATCGATCAACAGCTGGAGAATGTTGTAAGGCAGCCAGCACAAAGCGAACAGCACGGCCAGGAGTAACAGTATCCAGGCCACTCGCTTCCTCTCTCTGACGAGGCGTAGTCGCTGGAAAGAATATCATATCATTTATCAACCCATAATCATCTTACTCGCTACAGGGATACGGGTCTGCCTTCGATCGAAAGGAACTTGAGCGTACTATGTAATGCTCCAATGTGCCAGTGCCAGTGTTTTATAAATATTTTTTTTTTCATGATTTGAAATTGCAGATTTTTTTTTCATATTTTCTGTCATTGTAATTGTATATTATTAGTACAGTCAACAAAGGAATTGACTGACCGACTGATCGTCTCTTTCCAGCTGATTGTTCTGCAAGGTAATTTCGTTTGCAATTAGCTGACGTTGTATATATTATTTGAATTTATGTAATTTCTTATTTTTTTTTATAATTTACCTGTTTCAATGATTTCTTAATTTTTAGTAGGTATGTTGTATTTTTAATTTTAATTACTTTTCTATCTTATATTTTGTTGGGTCTGTGACCTGTAAAGATGTAATTATAAATTCTGTGCAAATGAGAATATTTCACACAGGACATTATTATTTAAAAAATATAGCAGTAGCAACAGTTTAGCTTAAAAAAATATTAATATTCCTAAAAGGTTAACTTGCAAAGTCTGACAATATGTCCTCTGAGATCTCATCAGTGTAAAAGGGTAAATATTTGCAGCCATTAATTAATATGCAAGAACTAAACACATTAGGACAGAAACTAATTTAACCTATATGATAACGAATAATGGAAGTAGACACATTATTTTTAATTTTGTATAAAATATATTTGTTACTAGCTTGCTGCCCGCGGTGTTACCCGCGTTTGGTTTTATGCACAGCAAGGAAACCTACGGGAATCGCGTACTTTTCGGGAAAAAAATTGGCCCAACCATTTGAGCGTGAAGAGGTAACAAACTCACAAAAATGTATCATCGTCTCAGTCACAAGAAGTCCACTGCTGAACATATCCATATCAGCCCGTCTGTTCGTCTTCACGTACAGTTAACTAATTAAGGAGGCAACCAGGGTAGAGAAAAAAGAAAATATTTTTTATGCTAAAAATGTTAAAGAAACTTTGTAATTACATAGAAACGGCTGCAGAGATACCAGAATCCCCAAACGAAGTTAGATTAAGTTTCCTCATATTCTCAATGTATCTAATTAGACGAAAAAAATTTTTTTTTTAATGTTTACGTCTATAATATTCGATGAAATTTTGCTGAAATCTACAGCTACGTAAAAAAAGCTAATTTTTAAACTTCTAGCAGATATACAAACCTAAAATTTTGGATGAAGTTAGTGTCAAGTCACTAGCATAGAGCACAGAAAAAATCTTAAATGCGTTTGAGTTTTTCAGTTTAATGTTTTTTGTAGAAAACTTTAATTATTACTTGAATTACAGCCCTGGTTAACTCTTTAATTGGTCGAATGTACAAAGCCCTAGTTAGGTACATCAATTAATCTGCACATTTTAGGTAAGTAGGTACATCAATTAATCTGTACATTTTATTTTGTTTTAAAGTGAGACCAATGGCACAGTGTCAACAACACTTCAAAGGCCATGTTTAAGAATAGCTTATTAAGAAAGTCTATTAATTAAGCAATTTGTAAAGTCAATAATAACATCAGTATAATGAGCTGTCAAAACTTCGACATGAATACAAAAAGTTCTTGACAACGGTTCACTCACAGCCCATTATTATAGAGGAGCGAGGAGAGGACCAACGAAATGTCTTTTATAGAGGAGGTAATGCGTTTAAAATCGGACAAGATCAGTCACCTCTTAGGTCGTTGATCTATTATTAAAAAATACAATGATTAAATATAAAAAAACGGAAACTAAACTACTAATAAAAATTTAACTAAAAACTAAAAACAACATCGAAAATTAAGCTAAAACAAAACGTTAACAATATGATAAATTGAAGACACTCCTCGGATATTTGCTGGCTTTTCTCGCAAATTAGTGATTTTTGTTTATTGATTTTTATCTATTTTGTTTTTTTAGGAACCCATTACAGTCATAGCAATGCGTTGAGTGAAGTTACTACTGGCCTTAGACATATTTATTCTCATAAAAGAATCTTCAAAAATCACTTACAATGAGAATTTAAAACTTGAATTTATTGGACGCGTACAAAAGGTCGGTAGATGAAAATTAAATAATATTGGTACCGTGCTGGCCGTGCGCGGAACTACTCGCCTTATCTGCATCTCGGATGCACAACAGCAGTGTGTCAATGTACTGTACGTACTGTGCATCATGAGACGGAATAAGCGCCAATAGATGTGGTTTTAGAGAGCTTAGGTCCGCAGTGGTATCGGCAGGCGTTTCACGTATGCAATTTCGTGGTAATACTCTTAACAATCTCTTTGTAATACCTACCTGCTGACTATTTGCACTGCCTTCCGTCTGGTCGAATGGTGGCAGCACTGAGCATAATCTCCTACCCATCAGTGAATAGGACACCACCACAATGCAACCTGAAATAAAAAAAAAAGACAAATTTCTTTAAATCATCTATACATAAACATAAAATTCAAAGTCCCGACTGACTTAGCTATATATCAACGCACAGCTCAAACCGCTGGCTAGGGGTGTACTAAGAAAGGATTTTTCAAAATTCCGACGGGAAAGCGAGTTATACACAAACGAAGTTGCGAGTATTTTACTAGTTTTTAATATAAAAGATATTTATTATAAACTAGATCGATTCCCAAAAAATGTAACATAGTTTGGAAGTATATTTCCAAAAAAAATCCAATTAGAAGTATTAATTTTGAAAAATATATAAAAGCCGTTTTTCTTCTTATCACTAAAATGTCTCGTGAGCATGTTATGGACGGGCCTAACATGCTTACACTCGAGATAGTTTGTCACACGCGACAAAGCTTCTTCGCCTCGCCAATAGTGTCAATGCCTGTTTTGTCTACTGTAGACATAATCGGGAGAAGCCCACCACACATTCCCACCACTGTGTCTCCTGTGTAGCCAGGATCAACAACGGCGACCTCAGATAGACAATAAGCAATGAAGCTTATTGACGTCCCGGGGAATAAACTATAGCTGTCTTGGAACTCACAACGAATTTAATCAGAAAGAAGACAGTCGGAGTAGGAAGTATTGAAAGGACTTCCCTCCTTAACAACTACGTAAGAAACAGCAATTTGAAGCAAAAGGCATTATACCCTAAAGAGATGGCAAATCAAGTGAGGCTCGATTGCCGAGCACCACGGTCTATTGTTTCGCTACTATTGGGACCTAATGCTATTTTGATTCCAATAATATGTACTGCAAAACCTTCTAAATGCCTGATAATTCTCTCTGCTTGCTACGAGATCAGAATAATAAACTACGCTTGAAGTGACATGTAAAGAATCCAACATGATTACGCGTTCGTCATGCCAAAGATCACACTCCCACAGAACGTGATGAGCTGTTTGATCTACTCTGAGCGAGAAAATTTTGGCGCGTTTTTCATGTTAGCCCGGCAGGAAATCCCACTTCCATAAACTGACCATCACACCTCTGCAAACGAGTATAATAATATGCAAGAGTACAGTTTAACGTCACTCGAGGGGGACAAATAAATATTAAAAAATATTTTTAATTTTAATAAGTCCCTAATACCCTTGCTTCATTGTTTCAAATATACCTTTAGTCAATAAGCGATATTAAGGTTTACATAGTCAATTTAGCAATATTTAGAGCAACTAAAATATAATAACGAATGTAATAAATACTTTATGTTGTTCATAAAAATAATGTATAACTCAATATTACTACCGCTCGGCGTTCATTATCTAAAAGGGCTACTAAAATTTCCCATCGGATAAACAAGTAATATACATATGAAACAAGCACCTGTCTTAAAATACTAACAGCCTGTTTCTGAAACTCATTTTTAAAGTTAATGACACATTAAATTATAGCTACAAACTGAAGAAGAAGAAAAAGATAAGTGACTTAATCTGAAATTAAAATTACAAGGCGTTTCGGAAACTAGCTGTAAGACTGTGGTTCCATACATTACTAAAGTCAAGAAAAGTTAGACGAAGTAAAGAGAAGTAAGACGAAGTCTGCACTTTCCGTCACGTTGTCTGTACTGGGGCCCGATTCTACTAAACAAATGCACCAATGGACTCTCAATGGTGTCTCAACTTAAACAATAAGTTAAAATGTAATGGTTTAAGTCCATAACAAATGTCAAAAACTATTTCACTGATACACTATAGGCATTCTATTGAGACACGATTGAGACACCATTGAGAGTCCATTCGTGCATTTGTTTAGTAGAATCGGGCTGGTAGTAAAGAAAAAAGTGATAAAAGAGATAGGTCTGTTTAAATAAAGAAGATTGAGTTTGACTTTGGTCACACTCTCGTCTTACTTCTGAACCATGCGTTGCGGATTGCGGATCTATCTTATATTTTGACTTATTTCGATAGGTTTCTAAAGTGTTAAAATTGCTAAAAGCTTCCTAATGAAACGAAACTCACTAATTAAAACTTACTGAACTTTGAAAATTGATCTCGGAAACTTACACAACTAATTTAACTGTAGGACATCTTTTACCTTTTCCTAATTACTGAACGTTTAAAAAGTCTAGTGTAAAAAAAAACAATTTGATTATGCCATCTCATGTTTTTTACACTACAGGAGGCAAACGAGCAGGTCACCTGGGGCCCGATTCTACTAAACAAATGCACCAATGGACTCTCAATGGTGTCTCAATAGAATGTCGATAGTGTATCAGTGGAATCGTTTTTGACATAGTAGAATCGGGCGCCTGTTAAATGGCGCTGCCCATATAATACTCGCAACACAGGAGCAATCGCAGAAACGTTGCCGGCCTGCTTGCATTTTGCATTTCAATTACTTATTAAATTCTATATTAAGTCTTAAGCAAAATCTCTTTTTAGGGTTCCGTACTAAAAAGGAACCCTTATTACACTTTCAGCTAGGAAGTTCGCCAAAGTGAAATGAAGTTAGGTACGAAGTTGGAAGCCAAAGAAAAACTGAAGACAGATAGCCCGTCCACATCATCCATAGCATTTTAGTTTCGACGTGTCTTGTCGCAGTCTTTAAACTAGAAAGTATACACATAAATTATAATTTACATATATTATTTGTATTTGGGATAGCACGTAAAACCATTGTGTTGTAAACCAATTTCAAAGGTCTATTATTGTGCAAAACAGCCTTGGGCCCCAATAATGAAACAATAGACACGAGCTTCACTCGGATTACCGTGTCTACATGGTGCAATATAATATAATTTATAGATAGTGTCTCAGTATAGGGTGTCAGTACACCCGAAGCTGAAAAGACCATCAAAAAAAAAGAAAAAAAAAGATGGGCATTAATGGCCAAAGAACTGGATTTCCTAACTCTGGTCACAGATATTATAATACTTAACCACATATTGTATTTTATTAAAACTCTAGTTCTCGACTCGTAAATGTCGTTGGTTCGAATCCCGCTTGGGCGGCTTCAATTTTTTACTCATTTGAAACGGATAGAAATATCACAGATATTATAATACTGAATGGTGTAGTTACTTTTAATACCTAATAGCAGTTTTTTCGCTATCAAAGCGAAAAATTATTACAAGTACCTTACTACTCAGTCAGTTTTTTTTTTTATTTTTAACTATGTTTTAATTTTAACGTTGTCACAAGCTTAGCTTACTTTGGAACGGTGCCGGTGGCACTATGTGAATATTGTGAAGAATTTATATTTTTTAAATGGTCTATTTATTATAACATTTGAAGATAAGCCACATTATTAGAATAAAATATTATCAGTCTTTATTTACTTATAACAAAAAAAGCTACTAAAACTAACCACAGAAATAAATAATGTTTTATTGATAAAAGATAACATGTCGTGCCGCCTATGAACTGCGCGAGTGTTATTTTTAATTGACTAACCTTATCAAATTTATCAGTCAGGTACTTATTGAACCTAGATTGTAAAAGAGGAAGTCGAATTCCGTTTATGCAAGGGCTGATTCATACGAGCGGTATTTGGGTGACGGACGGCAGACCACTGCAGCCGGCAGCCGTCAACTGGTAGCGGCGGCAGCAATTGTATGTGTCGTCTCGTCAACCAAGCTAATCAGAATGAGCCTTGAGAAGGCTAATTCGCACTGCGAAATTTAACCGTGAATGCGGTGCGAATTTTTCGCGAATGTTTTGGTACATTATCAAATTAACACTCTTAGCACCATGTTGGGGTCGAAAACGATACATTTGTGTACCTATCGAAAACAATACATATAGGCTTTGAGCGGGTTAAAATGGCTATACGCCCGCTTTGCGAAAAAAATCGTTGCGGATACATCCATAAGATGTAATATGTTACAGAATTTGCGAAAAAAAATCGCGCGGTGTTTGACGATGGATGCAAGAACCCTATTACACGTAACAGTTTCTTTAAAAAAAACTAATACTTTTTTCCATTACAATGTTTCTAATTTGAGCCGTGACGAATTTGTCCACTAATTAATTATTTAGCAATATAATTATATTTAGAGTATATATTTTAAACGTAATTACTTAGAATATACATATTAAACATGTTAGAATTAATTAGGTATTTGTGCGGTTATAGGAACGAATATACGAGAGACATACGCTTCAATGCTAATCGTGTTATAATGATTACGCGTGTTTCGAATATATCCGGGAAATAAGGATTTAATAAGAAATTTTAATACATATTAGCTTTTGAAGATGGCTTTCATTTAATACAATATATAGAGAATTCAATTCATGTGTATGTTTGTAACGTAAAACTAGAATTTTAAAAGTTCCATAGTGAACTAAACAAGGAACTGTCTCCGAGACGCTTACTAGAAAGCTGTAATTTGGCATGTAAAAACACTTTAACTATGCCAATAAAGTTTTATATCGGCCACTTCGTTCGGCCAAAAGTCATTCCCACATTATAAAATGTATAAAAAAAATTAAGTTGCCTACAATGTAATGTGAAAACGAATTATTTTTTCACGCCCACTCCATTATGTGGGGTGTCATTGGATAGAAAACATTACAAATAATTATATTGGCCCTATTTAGTTTTCAATAAATCTTTTAATTTTCGTATCTTAGAGGAGGACTACCTACTTTTCTTACATCTTGTGACCCGACACCTCGTTTGTCTACTTTTATAATAAACTAGCTTTTTTGCCCGCGACTTCGTCCGCGTGAAGTTCCGGACCCGTTCCCGTGATAATGTAGCTTTCTACTGGTGAAAGAATTTTTGAAATCGGTGCAGTAGTTTCGGAGCCTATTCAATGCAAACATACAAACCAACAAACAAACATCAAATCTTTCCTCTTTATAATATTAGTATAGATAGTATAGAAAATCAATGTTATTTTTACCACTTGAATAAAAACACTTACCAGGCACTGCATAAACTAGGATAAAACTGAAAGCTCCGAAAAGCTCCTTCCTTATGGAGTCCGGCCATTTTTCGGTACAGAACTCGATACTACGCTCCACCCACACCGCCTGTAAAAATAAAATGCGAAGATTAACATTAATTCCTATGGGATTCGTAACAAAAGGTAACCTCAGTAAGCTCTTTTCAATTTACGTTAATTGAAATCGAAGGCTGTCAATTTTTATGATATTTGGTATGTAGGTAGCTGATACGTTGGATTAACACATAGGGTACTCTTTATCCCGAAAAATACGCGATTCCCGTAAGATTTGGTCAAAAGTCTGATAGTCAATGGCGGTTAATATAGTAGATGGCGCTGCTTTGTTTAAAATTTTAATAAAACGCGGGTAGCACCGTGGGCAGCAGTTAGTAAAATATATTTTTGTCTAAACTTGTAAAATAAAGGACAATTTACATCTCTTTTTTTTTCTAATATCGCAAATAATAGTAATAAAATAAATAAATAAAATATACTTGGACGAATCACACAACGCCATCTAGTCCCAAAGCTTGTACTTTTGGTACTAAATCGCTGATATAAATACACATTTTTTTTAAATTATAATATAATTATTATGCATAGAAAACATCCAGACCAAGACAAACATGTTCATATTGTTTTTGCACACAAATGTTTATCTCCAGCCGGATGCGAAACCACCGTCTATCGGATAAAGTAGTCATTGCTAACCACACGATCACAGGAGTTTGTCTTCCTCTGTATCCTCGAAAGATATAGGTACAATAGAAATCGATGAGTGGTGCGTAAATTAACACTTAAACATATATGTACAGCAGAAAACACAACTAATGACAAAGTTAGAAACGCTTTCTTAATTGCATGCCCAGGTCAAAATTTTCCAGTTTCTCCAAATTCACAGATGAGTTGGAACGACTTATACTGCAAATTGACTTATGACAATCTTTTGAGCTGTAATACAGGTTCGGCGCGTGCTAGGCTTTTGGCCGTGGATACGCATAAGGCCGGCTACTGGCTTCACGTGTACCCTTCGACAAAAAGTGGAACATTTCTTGAGCTTGCGTAAAGGGACTCCCTTTAATAATACATTTTAGTTATTACATTATATTTTCTTAGATTTTTTAGTTTTAGGTTCATTATAATTTATGTTTATAATATTTTAATTTATATAGACATTAGACAATATTGTTTGTTTTAACGAAACATGTTATAGATAAATTGAATGATGATTTATATATATTATATAAGTAATGGAGTTACAATTATGAGGAATACCAGTAGAATACATCCATGATCCTCAATAACTCGAGGTGTCGCCTCAATAATACATTCCAAGCCCAGCTAAGCCTATCCATCAGTATACATTTTAATTAATTAATTCAACATAATATTATTATTTTGAGATACTCTGAAATTCATAACGGTAATCATATTTGTTAATTTACGTTGATGACGCTCTGTTTTGCGTTTGTTAAATATGTTCATTATTTTGTGATGGAAGTTTTAATGAAAATGTTCTACAGGATATTGATAGATGACAGTCAATCTGTACATAATTATGAATAATATTTTATTCAAAGGTACCAGCAGACATTTTTTATTCAACAAGGGTGGCAAACCAGCTTACCTACGGCCCGCCAGGGGCCCGATTCTACTAAACAAATGCACCAATGGACTCTCAATGGAGTGTCAATCGTGTCTCAATAGAATGCCGATAGTGTGTTAGTGGAATAGTATTTGACATTGTTTAAGGCGCTGTCCCACTGCTGCGCACGCTGCGCACGAACACGTGGGCCACGTGGCACATTACAGCCGCGTGGATGACTACGTGGGTCTACGTTTCCACTGCAGTATAAGCTATATACACGAATATAAAACCACGACTACGTACAGCTGTAGCGTGGCCCACCACGGCGCACGCCCTGATGGTAAGCATCACCGTAGCCTATAGACGCTTGCAATACCAGGGGTATCACTCACGCGCGCGTTGCCCCCCCCCCCCCCCCCCCCCCCCAGAGGAGCTTTGAAGACCTTACTCACCGTAGAATCACAACATGGCCGAGACCAATGCTATTTGGCTACGATCTTCTGTAAGGTGGAGGTCCTTCCCCAGACGGGTTGCTCCGATTTGAGCGGATTATCCGCTATGCCCTACCTCCCTTCCCTTAAAATACAATATAGTATCTTAATTTTAAAATTGTACAATAAAATAAACGTTTTATTTCAAAGTTGATAACTTCAAGTAAAACTTATTACGCTTGAACTCAACTTGAACTATAGTTACGACACAAGACGGCGACATTTCGCCGAGTTGTTGGAGATTATTTCTAATAACTTTTATCAAGTTCTTAGTTTTATTGCAATTAAAGCTATAAAGATTGTACGTTTGTCTAAAGGGACTGACGTAATTTAGTTTGTCGTGACACATTTAAAAATAAATAAAATAAACTTCATTTATTTCAGGTTAGTTTTTGTAACATAATGAGTCAAATATCAAGTCTATGTCTTATTACAGGAATTGTTAAACGAAATCATAATAATATTCAAAAAGAAATAAATAATTTAATTTTAAAATCAATGTCAAACTAAATAAAAACGACCGCTTGATTCGAGATCGCCGCCTTGTCAACGAAGGTCGTCAAGATGGCGACCTCGGATCCTCAATCCTCACCGTACAACGTTGCCTTTTTAAAGTGTACATTTTTTTTGTTAAAAAGTGTTCGACATTGGCGAAATTGTCTATGTGTCGGTAAGACACGACAGAAACGCCATTAATAAAGACAAAAAAAGAAGCTTGAGAATTAAAGTCCAATTAACATTAACAAGCGTTATAGAAACTAGCTGATAGTCAACATATATTTTTAATCCGTTGAAATATATTTCTAAAAACTTTTAACTACTTATCAACAAAATCTGAAACTAAAATAAATGTTATTGAAAATATCTTCAAAACAGGAAATTCTGAGATAACTTTGTCGCTTTGTGTTCAACGAAGAGCTACGTAATAATTGAATTAACGCTTTTAGTATTTCGTTGTTTCTTGGTATTTTCTCTTGATAGTACATTAGTACAGTCACCCAATGATAGAGATGAGTGATACAACCGGTGTTTTTTATTTTATTTTTTATAGTGACAATTCATACTACAGATGTTGCAAGCGTCTATAGGCTGCGGTGACTTGCTTACCATCAGGCGGGCCGTATACTTGTTTGCCACCTTAGTAGTATAAATAAAAGCTCTAATTAAATACTAAACTAAATGAAATCGATATTACGACCAAATAAATTAGTAAAAGGAGATAAGAAAAAGGACTCGCCATTAATTTTTCGCGATTTTATTGAAGAGTAAGCCAGCTGGTGAGCAATAGGAATTCGTTGAAGCAGTCAGCATTTTGCACATCATCGCATCGGAACCAGAAAAAATCATTTAAAAAATCTTTACATATTATAAAATGTCGATTCCCTGTCTGTCTGTCTTTAAAACTACGCACCAGATTTAATGCATTTTTTTTAATAGATAGAGAGAGTGATGCTAGGGGATGATTCTCCGAAATTTCCACGGGAAAGCGGGATACAAAAGTTACGCTGGTTTCGCTAGTGTATTAAACATTTAAAAATAAAAGTAATCTCAAACAACCGTACCTGAATTAATCAAAGTCCTCCTTTGTTAATTAAAATCAAAATTAATAAATAAACATTGCCAAATTGTTTCCAATTCCGAATTCTCGCCAGTTCGATTAATTTTAACTTTTCAGAGATAAAAGGGAATTGATGAGTGGGGGCTCCGGAGATTCTTCTGTATAGAAATTTACTTCACCTTATATCACAGAATAATAAATAGTACTACGTAAAATACGTCTTTATATTAAGATTTCTTCCTATCGAAAGCTATAAACTATATATCATACAAAGTTGTACGACCTCCGTGGCGTAATGGTTACCATGCCGGAGGTCCCGGGTTCGAATCCCGGTCGGGTGATGATGAAAAACTAACTTTTTCTGATTGGCCTGGGTCTTGGATGTTTATCTATATGTACTTGTTATAAAATATAGTATCGTTGAGTTAGTATCCCATAACACAAGTCTCGAACTTACGGCTAGCTCAATCTGTGTGATTTGTCCCTAATCCTTATATATATAAACAAAATTGTATTTCAAAATATTAAACCAACACTCAATTAAGCACCCTCTCACAGAATATTGGCGTGACGTAACAATGCTTTTTTTTGCTATCCCTTTGTTAAATTGATGATATTAGTAAATGATATTGGCGGTGGTCATCACGTCGCCGCTGGATTGTTTGTCAGCCGTATGATATAAAAAAATCTTTGGTAGTTCTAGTTACGTCTAGCTTTATCTACTTACAAACTTATTAAGTTATTATTTTATTATCTACACATTAATGGAATTTATGTACTAGACCTCACTTTAGTACATCCTTCAGCCTTTTAATGCCTTTTTTCTGTAGGTTGTTAAAAGTCACACAAAGTTATTAAAGTACTAGCGCCCCGCCCCGGTTTCGAACGCGTTTTAATAAGAATCCCAATAAGGAAACAGGAAATAACCAATATTTTGTTAAACCAAGATACGGTGTTATATCACTAACCATAAAATCACAAAATACGCTATGCATCATTTTTACGACACACGAGGGATGTAACTCGAGTTAAGGTTTCGGTACCTAAATATAACTAGTGGCCCGCCCCGGCATCTCACGGTTTTTTTTTTTGACAATGTTGTGCAAGCTAGTGAAGCGCTAACGGGATACGCTTCACCAGCAACATTAGTTTTACGTGGGCGAGGTGTCAACCCGCCGCACAACCCCCGAAATGCTGGAGGACCACACCCGTCGTTGGTCAGCGAGTCCATCGGACTTAGCCGGTTAGTGTAGCTAGGCTGTACTGCTTCTCACGGGTTTAGTAAGGACCCCAAATCAATATATTTAAAAGGAGAAGCTGACTGACTGACTGACTGACATATCAACGCAGGGCCTAAACTATAAGGGTTAGAAACTTGAAATTTGCCAGGGGTTCCTTTTATAACGTAGGGGAGCACTAAGAAAGGATTTTTCAAAATTCCTACGGGAAAGCGAGATATACGCAAACATAAGCCTACCTACTGCTAGGTACTTAATATATTGCGCATATATACATGCATATATTGTATATACACTTTCTACCTGTATTTAAATTTTTACACCTTTAAATGTAGGTATATATGTATACCAGTATATTAATATGCTTTTTTTTCTCTTCATTTATAGTGTTATTAATCTTTAATTATTTGTATTTTTTTTTTCGTCGTCAGAAATTGCAGATATTTTGTGTTAATTTTATATTTTCTGTCATTGTAATTTGTATCTTATTAATACAATTTTAAAAGAGCAAGTGCTAAGTTTCTTGCTAGTTTCTTCTTAGCACAAATCTGCCGTCTGAACTGGTGGTAGGAAAAAATTGTGACGATTCGAAAGAGCTTATATTATAAGAGCTTATTAGGCCTATTTGAATAAAAATATTTTGAATTTGAAGTTACGAGGGATTTACTAGTATTTTATAAGATAAAAAGATTGAAAACTTTTATTAAGAACTAGCTGCCCGGCCCGGCTTCGCCCGGGTACTGTTTCGTTTTTTTTCAATCTTTCTGAGAGATTTTCTTAATATTTTTTTCCGTAAGAACCTTGTACAGAGTATTAGAAAACTACAAAAAAAAAATCAGCCAAATCGGTCAAGCCGTTTTCATGTTATGTCGTGACAACGGAAAACGGGTTTCATTTTTATACTTAGTCTGTCCATAAATACTGTTACAACTAAAAATAAACAAAATATTACATTTGAATTTGGAATCTGTCATTTTTATATGATTTTTCATTGTCTTTTCTTATTTTGGCGCCAATACATTGTACAATATTTTGCGATATCAAAATGGAGTGGGGTGATAAAGAGAACCGAATCGCTGTGATTGCATTACACAAAGTAGGTATGGAGCCAAGTGCAATTTTTAAAACTCTCCATACGCTTGGTATTAGTAAAATGTTTGTGTACCGGGCTATTAATAGGTACAATGAGAGCTCCTCTGTTTGTGACAGAAAAAGATCTGGCCGTCCACGTAGTGTTCGTACGCAAAAGATGGTCAAAGCAGTAAGGGAAAGAATTCGAAGAAATTCTGTCCGAAAGCAAAAGATTTTATCTCGGGAGATGAAGATAGCATCTAGAACCATGTCGCGTATTTTAAAAGATGACTTAGGACTTGCAGCCTATAAGAGACGTACTGGTAATTTCTTAACTGATAATTTAAAAAAGAATAGGGTGGTAAAATCGAAAAAACTACTGAAGCGGTACGCAAAGGGAGGTCACAGAATTTTTTTATTTACGGATGAGATTTTTTTTACAATTGAGCAACATTTTTACATACAAAATGACCGTATTTATGGTCAAACCTCTAAGGAAGCTTCCCAATTAGTCGACAGAGTGCAACGTGGTCATTACCCGACTTCAGTGATGGTTTAGTGGGGTGGTAGCTATGAAGGAGTGACTGAGCCATACTTTTGTGAAAAAGGTATTAAAACATCGGCACAAGTGTATCAAGATACCATTCTTGAGAAGGTAGTTAAGCCCCTTAACAACACCATGTTCAATAACCAACTATGGTCCTTCCAGCAAGACTCGGCGCCGGGTCACAAAGCTCGGTCCACGCAGTCTTGGTTGGAATCGAACGTTTCCGACTTCATCAGAGCTGAAGACTGGCCGTCGTCTAGTCCCGATCTTAATCCGCTGGATTATGATTTATGGTGCGTTTTAGAGAGTACGGCTTGCTCTAAACGTCATGATAATTTGGAGTCCCTAAAACAATCCATACGATTGGCAGTGAAGAATTTTCCCATGGAAAGAGTGCGTGTTTCTATTGATAACTGGCCTCAACGTTTAAAGAACTGTATTGCAGCCAATGGAGACCACTTCGAATAAACCTTTTATATTTTAAATTGCTTTATATTTATGTATTAAACTAACACATTGTAAAAGTAATAAATGTTATTTGTAATTGAAAAATAAATAAAAAACTCTTTTACAATATTTATGGCAAGACTAGGTATATATAGATACACAAAACGTTCTCTTGTCAGAAAGTACATACAGTAATAAAATAAAATGTGTAATTAATGTACTCTATAAACGACTACCATTTCGGAAACAAAAGGAAAATGATCTCTGGTACTTTTCCCAGAGACGAAAATCAGTTACCTACGGGCTTTTTTGTCATTTAAAAATATATCGCACATTTTTAAATTTCTTGTTTTTTAAAAAAAAAATAGTTTGTTTTTAGATAAAATATAATATATTATGATTATGTCACCCGGGGACGAAAGAATTTTTCAAATCTGTCCAGGAGTCTATTCATTGCATGCAAACAAACTATCAAATAAAACTTAAATTATTTCCTTTCTGATCTACAACTGGAAGAGGAAACTAACCTCCTGTAACACAGTATTATATACCTAGCACAGAGGTTAGGGACTTCATTTGGACATTCATTTCAAATTGTAAAAACCTTTGTTGTGGAAATAAATAAATTATTATTATTATGAAACTGAAAAATGAAATAAAATTGAGAAATCATATAGTTTTGAGTAGGTACTAATTTTTATAATATTAGTATACTTCGATTAAAATTAAGGAATTACTTACGGAGCCATTCTTCGTTCTGGAGAGCAAGGGGACCACCTCCCTTTCAACGGCTGCAACGCCAAGTAAAGGTGCGAAGATCATCAGGGCGATGACCCATAAAGCCACGAGTAGACTGCAAGCACCGCGTCTCGAAGGCATCCAGGGTTGCCGCAGACTCTGCGTGATGGCGAGATATCGGTCTACTGACATAGCAGTAATAGTGAACACGCTTGATGCTACTGCTACCCCTGAAAAAGATATTTTATTTAATTCAAATTATACTATTAGTACTCGACACTACGCCGACGCCAGTTAAGAGTTGCCAGACCTAAGCCCTCCTTCACGTAAACGTACAACTAAGACTGCCAATTGTATTGCCAGCCGTGCGACAGAGATTTTAAATCGAAATTCGGTCTATTAGATAATAGCAAGCCACATTAGAGTTTTATGCTAAAAACAAACAATTGAAAAGAAGCGAACCAAAATATCCGCGGATCGGCAAGCGTACCGTAGGACGCCCTCAAACTAGGTGACTGACTAGCGATGATCTTCGCAAGGTGGCTGGCAAGAGCTGGATGAGAGAGAATGTAGGCTGGTGATGATGAACCTGGATGAACATGGATCGCCGTCCGTCGTCGAAATCAATGAGGAGGACTAGACTATCAGTATCTCGTAAATACTTAATCCTTTAAGAAAGACTCCAAAGTTAATATCAGTATAATATCTTTTTTTTATGTTATACGACAGACAAACAGGCAAGCGGGTCACCCGATGGACAGTGGTCACCGCCGCCGAAGGACATCAGCAACACCAGGGGCGCTACCAATGCGTTGCCCACCTCTGACGAGACCTCTAATGTGTCTCTTAAATTGTCCAATTTCACAGTCCGAACGAAACACAGGCTGGGAGCTAATTCCACATCT
The DNA here is from genome assembly GCA_905163395.2 of Endotricha flammealis. Taxonomy (NCBI): domain Eukaryota; kingdom Metazoa; phylum Arthropoda; class Insecta; order Lepidoptera; family Pyralidae; genus Endotricha; species Endotricha flammealis. The sequence goes on along the minus strand of LR990854.1, from coordinate 17,732,115 downwards.
GTATTGGGCGAGGCAGAAACGTTCTTTTAAACCTCAGTTGACATAAAAAATAAAATTAATAACAAAAAGCTATACAGATATACAAGGATGCTTATGAACGTGAGTGACGTTTGTAGGAGGGAGTAACTGTGGCATATTTTCATACATTTTGTCAAAGGCGAACTGTCAAAAAGTGACATACAATATGAACGGTAGTTGTAGTTCCAAATTCGGCCACGTTCATAAATATCATTGTAGCACTATAGGCGTGTTGACCCATAAAGAAGCTAATGAAAGTCTAAACTTGACATATATTCCAGAGTGAAGATAACTTTGTAAAATGCAAATTGTAGTACCTCAGGGGAAAAGTCTTCATAATTTATTACATACTGCTGGTCTTGCATGATACCAACCAAAAAATATTTTTTTTTTTTTTTTTTTTTTATACCACACAGGTGGCAAACAAGCATACGGTCGACCTGATGGTAGGCCGTCACCGTAGCCTATAGACGTTTGCAATACCGGGGGTATCACTCACGCGTTGCCAACCCTCCCAACCCCCCATGTGGAGCTCTGGAGACCTTACTCACCGTAGGAACACAACATGGCCGAGACCAATGCTATTTGGCTACGATCTTCTGTAAGGTGGAGGTCCTTCCCCAGACGGGCTGCTCCGATTTGAGCGGATTATCCGCTGTGCCCTACCTCTCTTAAATAGAATGACTTTTATTTTAAAAAGACTTACTACGGATGGTGTAAACTTTTAATGTCCAATATAAAAATGGAAACAATGGCAGTGATCTTCTTAAATTAAATACCAAAATCAAAATAAAAAAAAAAGTTAGAATCAGTATTTTAAAGAGCAAGGGTAAATAATCCAACAAAATATTTCAAGTTATTCGATTAAACAATGTTATGTCATTACTTAACTTAATTGAAAAGGATTTATGTAAGGAAATATTGAATTAAAAATATTAAGGTTTTATTGACAAGCTTTAAAAGGGTGCCCTTGGCCTTCCCTTATTAATGTCTTTATTCAGATTACAATTTCATCGTTCAAGTAGGACATGGAACTTGATATGAATGTAATATCTAACTATAGTTTATTCAAGATACTAAAACAAAATGGAAACAAACGAATTCTTAAGGTAGGTGTGGATGGTGGAAATTGTGAAAGAAAATAATTTTAATGGAAAAAAGGTTGTATTTTAAGAGAAAAAGTGAATGATAATAACAAAATCCTTACTTCATTAATAATATTATAAATGAGAAAGTGAGTTTGTTTGTTTGTTATTCCTTCGCGGCTTGACTAAGCAGCCGATCATTATGAAAACATAGGCAAATTTTTATCCCGTGAAAGTATGTCGTTCTAATGGGAAAATCATTTTTCTACTATAGGTGGCGCTGTATCGGCCAATAGATGGCGCCACAAGTCGCGGTATTGGTTGTTTGTTGTCAAACGAGATCTATGTCATAAAATTAACGCGAGCGAAGTCGCGGGGAAAAGCTAGTATGACATAAAACACAGATTTAAAAAAAAGTAAGTATTAAATACCAGGCAAGTACGAGTCGTGTCGGGCTTCGCATAGTATAGGGTTTCATATTTTCTATTCCAAGACATTTGTAGCTAAGTACATTTGAATCAAAGAAATTTTATTTTAAGTTCATCGACTATAACTTTTGTATGGACCAAACGGGTGTTGTTACCTAAGGATAGTTGTAGAGTACTCACCTTGTAGGAAATTTACAGTCTTGCACATAACCTCTCCAAAGTACCAGAGTAGAGTCACCGACTTCGCGATTTGAACTGGCATGCAGAACAGCGTTACCAGGAGATCAGCCACAGACAGGTTTACCAGGAAGATGTTTGTTACACTGTAATTAAAGAAAGAGAGGGCGTAAGTCTTCTGCAAGAAATTGTATAAACTGTCTGACTTCCTTATTTATTATTATTATTCTGTAAAGCAAGAAAATTTCTTCACTTTATTTTATCATACAATCGTCATCGCCTGACTTCTTGGCTGCGTTTCTACCTGCAAGACCTTTACCTGCAAGATTTTTTTTACGAGAAAAGTCCGACATTCATTCGTCCAACTTGCAAAAATGTAAGCCAGCGTTTCCACCGTATTTGCTACGTAGTTGAAATTGTTATGCTGTCGGATAGGCTTTCGAACTTTTCTCGTCCATCTAGGTCCGTTGATATTAAACAACAAAAGAGTCTAATTTCACAAAACGTGATGTAGGTCTGTATTTTTAGTATGTTGTATTGGTAGTGTGAATTTAAAGCACTTGCGACAATTCACTTGTCACATCGTGTCAAAATAATAAAATTTGTTAAAACTTAAAACTAATTTTACTTTCTATTTAACACATGACGCTGTGTTCTAGGATTTATAATTATTCCATGAATATGAGATAATAGCACTTGCAAATGGGCTTTTAGAAAATAAAATTGCATACTAAGAAAAGGTTATTAATGAACAAAAGACGAATTTTACATTACCCCAATCCTTTTACAATATATTTTTATGCATCTCCTCTACAGTGTTCTTTTTCGTGTGAAAGCGCTAATGGAAAATGATTTTCTTTTTGTGACATGACAAAAAGTAACAACTGTAGTTCTTTACAACACCTGGACGGGAATTAAATTTCCCCGCGTCGTAAACAAAAAATACAATATCTTTCCCGTTTTCATTAACGACCCCTAGCGGTAGGAATAAGTGGAATAGCCTTATGTCATCAAATTGTTGCAGTTAGATTATTCCTATGGCTAGGAGGCATTGGTTCTATCGGCCTCAAACCTAATTATGAGCGTAAATACTGATGAGAGAAGCAACCGGACGGAAATTTCTATGTACCTAACACCTTGTCCAGAAGAGGCAAATTTACCGTCGGCTTCCTGTTACATCATCCATGGCGTAGTTGCTATCTTTTCATCGTGAGGTCTAACATACAAAGAGATCAATGTAACACGAACCGCGATCCCAACGCGCGTACATGGTGAACAGGGTCTCAGTGTTTTCTCACGCTTGACACTTGTCTTTAAAGACCCGTTATAGGAAGAAATAAGGATACTCGTAGGTCTTATTATAATACTCTTGAAATATCTTCAATAGATTTTAGGTTTTGTGTTAATGGCATAAAGTTCGCAGTAGAACTAAATACATCTTAAAAGGTTAAAAGTATGTTGTCAAGAAAAGCCCCATTATTTTATTTCAATGTAATATTTAAGAAAAGGGTGTGCGAAAGAGCATCATTACTTTTAAGTATAGCTACAGGCTGTTCAAATGACACCTTAGCGTCTCCTTATTTTTGTTTGTTATAGGGGTGCAAACGTGCAAACTGGTCATCTGATGTAAAATAATCACCGAGAAAGCTCAGGAGGACTTGCCTACGTTGGTCTTTGTCTTTGTGGAAGTCTTTGAGGAAAAATATGCTCGTTTCTTGAAATTCTTAAATCACACTGCTGCTATGTAGAACGGAATATAAATAACTTTAAAAAAAGATATGCAGATAAGATTAAAAATTTATAATATTCATTGTAGAAAAAATTAACCCACCACAGAATGGGGAGAAAAGGGCTAAGAAAAAGTATTGAGTTTCTCTCAGTCAATAAACGAAAACCATTGCTGCTTCAAGCCGATATTCTGTGAGAGGGTAGACACTGAAATGAATATGAAATTTATTTAGAGTGAGTAGGCCTCCACAAGGCACGTTGTCCTAACATGCTGAATATACATTTTACATTTTACATTTTACATTTATTATTCTGTATGAAATACTAAATAAGGTACTCTATAAAATAATACACAAGTGCTCTACCACTCGTTTATTACTTGTTTCTGAAACATTCTTCATTTCAACTATGACCCATTTAACGGAAACATCCTGTATACAGACGCAGAGCCAAACACCCATAATGTTATCACAAACACTTATGTGTATTACTCGTACATTACGTCTTTAGTCGCCAACAATATTTTAGCAGAACTGTCTCTATAAATTCGCCCCTTCTCAAGTACTTATACATCTTTTTGTATCACCCTCTAAGAAAATAGTTGGTGAAATATTTGTATAGGCCCGTAGTAATAAACCGCTTACGTCTTCCAAACATTGCTTTTCGTACTTATCTTGTTATTTATTTATTTTGTTCTAAAAGGGGAAAATTTCCGTGCTTCGGAGGGTACGTTAAGTCGTTTGTTGTTGTTTTCGATGGATGATTAGACATTCACATCGAATCGGTTGCCTTCCAGGCAGCTTGAAAATCTGACCTCTGCCAATCAGCATTGGGACAGCGTGGCAGAGTGCGCACTAATCGCCCTTAGGAAGACCCGTGCGTGACTCTGCAGTGAGATTGTTATGATGAATAGTGTAACTTGTAACTATAGCAATTTTTTTAAAGAAATATGTTCCGAAAGTTTTTATTTCGTTATTGGTTCACTTGTAAATAAAGATGGTAAACTTTTTATCCCGTGATATAAAAAGTATTATTGTCCTTTTCTGTAGGTACACATGACAATATGTACATACAATCCGCGCCACGAGAGATGAGACCTGACGACCTGACGTATCATGTGATTTACTTGCGCAATAGACGATTTTAATAGAAATATATCATTTTAATAGAAATCGTCTACTAAGTCAAATCAACAATCACTTGGGGGGGGGGGGACACATGAAAGTGTCCATACATAGTGTCCAACGAAATACGTAGTCCTGTCAAAAAAGACACTACTAGAGTTAGAATAAGGATTAAAACTGGTTAGAATTCAAACGTCTTGTCAAATTTCATTTCACGGTAGGGGCGGTCTCATCACTCGTGGCACTACTAAGTTTTGTAATTGAACTAAGTATTAAGTTTACCTACGTCAATCAACATATTGAAACAAATAGAAACTAATACATATTGTATAGGTTACTATAACTATTTCGAATATTGAATGATGGCAAAATGTAAATAATTAATTCTATTCGTAATATTACTTCAGTAGGTATGTAAGCCATTCTTTAATCTATACTCCATTTCATTTTACTTGACACTTAAATTTATTTATTTATTTATAGAAACACAAAACAAAATGTTACCAAGATTTAACAATTACTTATAACCAAATAGTACAGCTAGGCAACAACTCAAAACATGTGTATACAGCTAGTAAATGCATGTGTAGGTATACAGTTAAATAAATAAATATTCTTGGACGAATCACAAAACGCCATCTAGTCCCAAACTAAGCAACTAAGCTTGTACTATGGGTACTAGATTGCTGATAAAAATATACTTAAATACTTTTTTTTGTAAATAAATACTTATTATACATAGAAAACACCCAGACCAAGGCAAACAGACACGTTCATGCACACAAATATTTGCTTGCGCAGGATTCGAACCTGCGGCCCTTGAGATAAAGTGACCATTGCTAGCCAGTCGACCACCGGTCCTGTTAAACCCCAAATTTATATAATTTTAACTAAAGTTGCTATCCAAAAATACTACAGTATAATTTCAGGAAAAGGTTAAATGAAAATCATTTATTTGAAACAAAAACCCGGCGAAGCTTATTTCGGGTCAAAAATGTCGGAATAGTAGGCAAACAGTCATCAAAGGAGATAGAAACTATTTTCGTTGAAACATAACATTGTATCTGCCGCCCACGTAGGACAGGTAAATAATGATACTGTACGAAATTGCTTTTTTATTTGAGGCGTAATTTTGCATAGCTTTCTTTCTGTTTTTTAGACTATAGTAACAAGTACCGATTAGGTATTGTTTTTTTATGATAGAGGTAGGCAAACGAGTATGAGAGCACCGCGTCATCGCGAAACGCGCAGAAGACGCGCATTTCGTGCTACATTGAGCTATTTGCATGTCACCTCACGATGATATAATTGCAAATCCGCGTTGGAATACGTGCGTCAAGTGCGACGTCTACGTCGCGCTAGCGCCGCATTTGCAAACTGCAGAGGAAACGCAGAGATAACGCGACGTCTGCGCTGCGTATACGTTGATCGATCACCTACGCTACGCCTCCGCTACGCCTACGCTACGCCTCCGCTACGCCTACGCTACGCCTCCGCTACGCCTCCGCTACGCCTCCGCTACGCCTCCGCTACGCCTACGCTACGCCTACGCTACGCCTGCGCCATGTGTATATGCGTAGCGTAGCCAACTTAGGTGAAATTCGTTATGGAGAATGCAGAGTCGGATACGGCGGTAATTACTTTCCATCAGGTTGACATGGGACTATTTAAAAGGTACATTAGAAGTCTCGTCAGAGGTGGGCAACGCTTTGGTAGTGCCCGTGGTGTTGCTGATGTCCATAGGCGGCGGCGGTGACCACTTTGCATCAGGTGGCCCGCATAGGATTTCCCGCCTACTTGTTTGTCTGTCATATATGACATAAAAAATAAGTTAAAGCGATATACTAGAATCACGTTAAACAAATAATGTTGGGAAAAATGTAGTGATAAATGCTTCAACGAGTATACACTCAATTTCATGGAATGTTGGCTTTGTGATTGTGAAGGCAATGTGGTGTTACGGACTTTTACGACATGCTGTACACGTACTCATATATAACACTTTAGTACTACGTTATATTCGTAACTGTTAGTTTAACTTATGATTTGCGAAGTGGAAAAGTCTGTTTTTGTTCACGAATTCGCAGCGAATTCTTACGCGCATTGGCACATTTCTCCTGTATACTCCCTTTTTTGCTTTCCTTCCCCCGTTCTTCAACGGCAACGCATCCAAGATCTTGTAGTCGTGGAGGTCCATGGCAGCGGGCATTGCTTACCATCAGGAGACCAGGTTTGTCCTCATGTGTCATAAAAAATTTTGTAAAGTTCACCCAACAAATGAAAGAGGTATCTGGGATCGTAGATATGACTCAAGTTTTCTAAATATAAAAGAAATTGCCTATCGCTATGAGGTCAATTTCCAACAAATTTAATTTTACAAAAAATTATTTTATCAACAATACAGTAATTGTCGTCATCGTAGTATATTATATAGTATTTTGTATCTATAGTAAGTAGATATTAGTATGTATTCTCATAACTTATGTATGAGTTCAGTTAATGTAATTATTAGTATCTTATTAGGAAACCGCATTCGTGCTTCCCAAAGGTTGACTGGTAGATATAATAATGCTTTTAGCGTTAGGTAAGTCTTTTGTACCCAAATATTGTGGTCAATAAAGTATAAATAAAAATTATTGGATTTACTAGATTTTTTTATCAATAGTGTTCATATAGTTTTTTTTAATGCTACAAAGTTGACAAACAAGCATACTGCCCGCCTGATGGTAAGCATCACCGTAGCCCATAGACGCTTGCAATACCGGGGGTATCATTCACCCTTTAAGAGGAGCTTTGGAGACCTTACTCACCGTAGGAACACAACATGGCCGAGACCAATGCTATTTGGCTACGATCTTCTGTAAGGTGGAGGTCCTTCCCCAGACGGGCTGCTTAATATATGTTAATAACGAAGTTTCATAACGATGTTTACATTATTAGCATAAAAATCTTTGTTCATAGTTTCTCTACCCACCCTGCATAGTTGCATACCCATTACGTTTGCTGACTGTATTTTAAACACGGGCATCGAAACGCGTGAATTTGAGGCAAACTTGTTCCCTTTGTGGATTACGTTTTATGTCACTTCTACGTCAGAAATAGCAAATAATAATATACAGTGTTTACATAAGGATTTAATATTTTTTTTAATGAAAATATTTTTGAAACAAATGGAATTCGAAGGTCCTCTAGAAATTCAGCCGAGTGCTCTCACCGACTGAGCTATCAGGAAGATTAGTAATAGTAATGAAATTTTTAATTTCTTTAAACTATGTTAAGTTGTGAATGCATTTACTTTCATTTACGGGGTATTATATTGTCTATTAAACAATGTTTATTTTATTTAGCTAGCATTCTTAATTTACGAGATTTATAGGCTTCTTTAGGTGACCCGCATTCATTGCACTCGAATGTAAATGACAAAACAAGTTTTAAATTTAACTCGCTTATCTATGTTTATTAATAACCTAATTTAAATAAACTGGGACAAGTCTCAAATTACGGAACAGATAAGAATAAAAGGGTCCGAGTAACATTATAAAGATTTAACAGTTTCATTTACGATTGTCGTCGATTACTCTTAACGATTGAGCGACACGCGCGGCACGAAATCATGCCATTACGTTTTACTAGAGGGAATAAAGTTTACCATTTGTAAACAGATGTCAAAGTTGCTTTATTTTGTACCATTCAAATAATCCGATTGTATGCGTTAATTAAAACAAGATGTGTAGCGTTATTACGTTATTTTTCAACCTTTAAGAACTTTGCCCACTAACGCGTACATACCATGACTGTGATTCTTAGATTCATGGACCTAGAAAAAATGGCGGGCACCATCACTGAAACTAAAAAGTGAAGCACCCATAGTAAGCCAGCTCGCGTATACGTACGAACCGACCGGCTTACTATTGTGTGAATGTGTGCGTGCCGGTCAGCCATTTCACACTCACACATAGTTACGCCGCCGCCATTAGGGTGCTTCAATTTTTTCTTAGCAACCTTCCGTCTGCCTTTTTTCTAGGTCCATGCTAAGATTGATATATTTTATTTATGAACCAATTTAACAAACACTAAATGTTAAGTAGAGCAAACCAAAATAGCCGACGAACTTATGAAGAAAAATTTCATTGATGAAAACGTTTAAATGTCGTAGAATATGGCAATGTACTCATTTGCTAGCAAGTAATGCGCAGCAAATAGGGATCCCTACATTGTGCGTGGCCCGACACGTACTTGCCCGGTTATTAATTATTAATATTTTGATTCAACTAGTACCTAAAGTTACAAAAAATTATATGAAAACAACCATAAAGAAAATCTAATAACAGAGTACAAAAACAAAATTACTACAAAGGGTTATAATGAATCGTGCGCAAGATTTATGTCAAAATTGTTTTCGTTCCAATATTGGTACATATTTCATTTTGCTAACTTAATGCTATTTTACACGATGCGATGAGGTGAGGTAACGCCACCACACCACAGAGATTTCGACGTGTGATAACACAAAGTTATGTTGATTATTTTTTCTGCTACGGATCTCCTCATATCTGATTCGATCTTGTAGAGAAATACCGAGCATGACTCTGTCCATAGATCACTGGGCCTTGAACTTTCGCATAGGCACATAGTAAGGGACCACGTGGTGACACACATTGCTCGAAAGTTCTTCTTTTCGATCATAAAATGTTTTTTTAATATTTTTATTTAAAGTACCAACACTTGAAACAATTTTACAGTAAGGTTCTATGTCTAGATATCTTGTGACTAGCTAATGGCTTTAAGCTGCAACTGAAAACCAGTATTTTGCTCATTTTTAAGAGTTTTTTATACACTGAGGTGCGACCTTTTCATATTGCTGTGTATGTGCCAATTCACCTGAAAACTTTAATACAGCTCTACGCTCTCGGGAAGTTAAACAAAAAACGATAGTAAGTAGAGGTAGGTAGCATAATAAAAGTCTTCCTCATTTTGTAGGTAGCAAATTCGTTATAGCATGCGGTGCACATGCACATCGTTTTAGTGTGCGTGACTCATTTTACGAGCGTTTCCGAGGTTACGCACAATAAAACTATGTGCATTTAAACGTTACAACATTCTTAGTAGAACGCTCTTCGTCAAATGGAATATCTGAAACTCTTATAATTATAATTTTCATACCGTGTAATGCTACTACCGTTTACGCGCTGCGTCGTTGTCGTATCATGTAAAAGAGCTGTTACCCATAACTCACGAAAAGTTGACACAAAAATATGTTGCCCAACAATTTACAATCTCAACGACAACTTTTTTATTAAAATATTTGAGGTCTTTATACAAAGTAAATTTAAATTCTATATTGATGGATTTAAATGAGCAAAGAATTCGTATCTAGTTACTTTAATGGTTTTTGGAGCAATCATTGCCCACGGCAGCCAATTAATTTAATAGCGGTCCTTTGATAAAATACATTGAATTTTCAGGAACAAGATTTCCGTAAGATAATTAAAAAGATAAAAATTATTTGATTAAAGCGAACGAACAGTGTGTTGTTGTTTTTTTTATATTTTTCCATACATATACTTACTTATAATATACATAAAAAACCAGACTTGAGAACAAAAACAAATGCCATCACATACTTAAATGTTTTCTCCGAGCGGGAATCGAATCTGCGCCTTCTAGTGCGGAAAGAAGGATAACTACCGACATACCACGCGTCTAGTGTCTATAATATATGTTTCTCAGAATAATGTTTTCAATTGCCTTGTATTTACGACCAATTACACTTCCACTGCTCACCCTTAGCATGGTCCTTCGAGCCGGATACATTGACTCGATCGAAACATTGAATATCTTTGAACCGTACAATAATTTTTCTTTTCACAAATGTAACGATAGTATGCACTCAAGAAAAACCAATAAGTCGACCCTTATCATCTAAGAATGTAATAATAGGGTAATAAAATAGAATTAAATCTATTCAATGGAAGATTTTATTATCATTTTATGGTAACATTTTCGTATGTTTTGTAAAGTTTTTTTTATGGCATTTCTTTTCATCTTCGTCCTTACGTTATCCCATTTCCTAGCTCAGTAAGATAGGTGCGATAATTTGATGGAAGGAAGGAATTTTGTAGTGTAAGAGTAGTAAGTAAAATAGTGTTCATTTCTATGTCAGACTATTTCATCAATAAAAATTTTACCACGTTAATTTCATAGGTTTTTAAGGATATTTTAATGACGTTAATAGTAACTATGAGCGTAAATACAGATAAGATTTACAACAAATCATAGTTAACATTTGAAAAAAGGCCATATTTAAAAAGTTCACCGTATTCTGAGGATTAACGACTTGTTGAAACTAAGCCTAATAAATGTATTGACAATGGACGTGATGTTTGATTTTAAAGACATCTCGTTAATAGATATTCCAAAATGCTGATAAGTTTTCTTCTCCATAACGAGTCTATGACTCACAGTCACAAATTAAATTTTTGACGGTTCTGCTATGAAGAGATCCTCCCGAGTACACTCAGTTGGGCACAGTCCAGTGGGCATGCTATTCGGGACAAGCCCACCACACATTCCCACCACTGTGTCTCCTGTGTAGCCAGGATCAACAACGGCGACCTCAGATAGACAATAAGCAAAGAAGCGTATTGACGTCCCGGGGAAGAAAACTAAAGCTGTCTAGGAACTCACAACGAATTTAATCAGAAAGAAGATAGTCGGAGTAGGAAGTATTGAAAGGAGATGCTATTATGTGCCATATCTTCGACTGGGGCTACACAGTCTCAATTTTATTGATCTGGGATGGATCAATGAAGCCACACTTGGCCAGACTGTCCCGACATCAACTAATCTGCATCTGAAGTCTATTAAGCAACTCCCAAATTGGCCATTGTAGTTCATGGCCTGGAGCTATCAGATGTTCAGCTACTGTAATGTACTCGGGAGTAGCAGAGGTATATGAAATGAAAACATTGTTAGACTTTTTTTAAGAAAACCTTGAAAATATGCCGTCTGCATAGTCGGGCGTGAATAAAGAACTTGTTTTGAAAAGAACTTTAATGGTATAGAATTCAGCATCACAAATGCAAAATACTTGTATGCAAGAATTCCATAAATTACTGAGCGTCCTATTTGACATGCAAAGGATGTATACGTCATTTCTTTTTCATAATACGCATCGTCACTGGGTTTTATTATAGTCCATGTAACGATAGCAATTTGATATGGCCAAGTTTACGATGCCTGTTGCGAAAAGGGTTCTTAATGTATTCGTGAAATTGCGGTTTTGGGTGAAAAAAACTTGTAAAGATGAGGGTTTCATGCATCAAATGATATTAAAATATAAATGTAAAGACGTGCCTATATGATATTTGTCCTTAGTACTGGTAAAAGGTCGGTTAATAAAAGTCGGTGATTGTATTTCGGAGGATTGTCGGAGGCAGACAGGTTTTTTTAGTTGCCATATCCCTTTTTGGCTTAAAAGAGGAAAGCCCGGTAGACTCTTGTTGTTTTCCCAAGCGGGACATGCAAATGTATTTTTCTGACTTTAAAACAACAAAAAAAACCTTCTGACGACGGAATGCTACGAGTGGAACGACACGACACAGCACATGCTGGAGGAGTGCCCATTGTGGACAGACCTTCGCGTCGCATTCGTCGAGTAAGTTAGTGCCGTCCTCTTGCTTCCGGCTATCATCATCCATGATCAGAGCGAGAAGTCATGGGAAGCGGTCGCCTGTGCGATAGAGTCATAGCAAAAAGACAATGGAGCGGGCGAAGAAGAGACATCCATTATTATCCCAAAAAATGGAGTTCCCGCAGAATAGCGGGAAAAAGTATATCCACGCTAGGAATGACGCACACGCGGCAAGTTATACTCTTTCCGTTATAATAAGATACATAATAATAGCATATGATATGTTGATAAAGTAAAAACATATATTTTATAAGATAAACTTAACAAAAATTCTTACTCGGTCAAAAGTTACACGAGTTCTTCAAAGTTTTATACAACATCCGCATTCTTCGTTAAAATCTCTTGTGAACTGTTATAAAAAGAAACAAAAATGTTGATTGTAACTAATGCCACCAAACCCTCCCTCCTACAAAAGCAGGATTATTTTGATATTAATATTCACATCCCACTGCAGGGACATCCTATATGTTTACTTCCTGTACTATTAACTGGTAAAATGGTTGGTGTGAATGTATGAAAAGAAAACAAGTACACAAATAAATACAATTTAATGTTTAACACGCATGATAAATGTAGAATGTATTGATAACATACCAAATAAAATTATGTAGCAGTTACTACTAATATAATAATAAGAAGAATTAAAAAGACAGAGTCCCTATGGCAGGGAACTCGCTAACCTAAAACGCTTGCAGCGTTACCTCGTTGAATGCGTTAAACGATGTCACTGCCAGTCTTTGGGTCACCTGTGGTTTCACGCAGGCGTTTGGCGATGTCCTTATCAAACATAATAAGTTACATTTATTCTGTGTGAAGATAGGCGACACTAATAGCAGGTTCATTTATAATTTTGAGATGAAAACGGAACAAAGGAAAAATAACTTTCATTAATTTGTTTTACACTTGTCTTGTTGATGGCATCAAATTGTTTCATTTCAATTTTCTCTGTAACTATGGCTGTTGCAAATAAACATTTTCGTATTTGTATTTTCAATATTATGAAGGTTCACTGAACTGTTTTTTTTTCTGTTTTTATATTTATTAAAATACTCTTTCCCCCGTTTGTTTGATGTTCAAGTGACTCCCGCGATACACAGAACGGTTTATATTATCATATTACATTCCTGTGGGACTATATCTCATGTTGCTTATGTTGAATAATATAAGACAATAAACGAGGTATACATTTAATATGTTTAAAAAACAACTATATAAAATTTTAGGATTCTTGCATATTCAAGTTGTTGTTGTAAGCGTATTCAAGTTGTAGCATTGTTCAAGACTTGCGTAACATAGCATGTTTCTCGTACAGTCAACAAAGGAGTTGACGTTGATGAGTCTGTATATATGATTAAAGATTTCTAAATATTGCGTAAAGGGATTTACTTGAAATTTTATTTATCAATAGTATTCATATTGTACTATGTAATTACAAATTTTCAAGTAAATCCCTTCACGCAATATTTAGAAATCTTTAATCATATAATATACAGAGGGGGGTCAGTCAACTCCTTTGTTGACTGTACAAATAAAACTTTGCGCATAGTGTGCTCGATTTGTGTGCCTCTGCGCACAAGGCGTCCACACGTCCACATTATGGGAATTTTGTTACATTGCATACATTATTGCAGTTTACCTAGCATTAGGGTTCCGTAGTAAACTAACAAGAAATAGTAGAAAAATAGATTCGCCACATCCGACTATACGTCGGTCTGTGGTCTAGCCTAATTATTTTATATTTAACACAGAAGGATAATATGCTGTAAATGTCGAGGGCCTGCAGAATAAATTATTTTTGAATTTGACTTTAGCTCAGAGCCTAATAATAGAAAACTCTAGTTTTACCTAGTGATGGGCAGGAGAACATTTCCGTTCCGAGAACTTTCTTGGAACGAGAACATTCTGAAACATTCTCTTGAACGGAGAATTTAAGAGAATTTACGGAAATTTAAGAGAATCTAAACCAAGTATGTAGACTTTTTAATTTTGACATAAAAATAGTTGACTATGCATGTAATTTCAGTAGCTATGAATGCCATAGTGAAGATACATGTCAGGTAGGTAGTTATAATGACGTTACATTTGATTTTCTATATATATAAAATTCAAAGTCCTGTCTGACTGACTGACTTAACTATATATCAACGCACAGCCCAAACCGCTGGGTCTAGAGATTCAAAATTTGGAAAGTAGGTTCCTTAAAACGTCTAGGGGTGTACGAAGAAATAATTTTTCAAAATTCCCACGGGAAAGCGAGATATACGCAAACGAAATTGCAAGGGTTTTACTGATCCGCTGGGTCTATTGATTCCAAATTTGGAATGTTGGTTCCTTACAATATTTAGGAGTGTACCAAGAAAGGATTTTTCAAAATTCCCACGGGAAAGCGAGATATACGCAAACGAAGTTGCGAGGGTATATCAACGCACAGCCCAAACCGTTGGGTCCAGAGATTCCAAATTTGGAACGTAGGTTCCTTACGACATCTAGGAGTGTACCAAGAAAGGATTTTTTAAAATTCCTATGGGAAAGTGAGAACGCAAATGAAGTTGCAACGGTTTTACTGATCCGCTGGGTCTGTTGATTCCAAATTTGGAATGTAGGTTCCTTACAACATCTAGGGGTGTACTGAGAAATGATTTTTCAAAATTCTCACGGGAAAGCGAGATACACGCAAACGAAGTTGCGAGGGTATCTCAACGCACAGCCCAAACCGCTGGGTCTAGAGTACTCTAGAGATTCCAAATTTAGAATATAGGTTTCTTACGACGTGTAGGGGTATACTGAGAAATGATTTTTCAAAATTCCCACGGGAAAGCGAGATATACGCAAACGAAGTTGCAATGGTTTTACTGATCCACTGGGTCCGCAAGAAATACAAGTTCAAGCAAGTTCATTTGCGTATATCCCGCTTTCCCGTAGGAATTTTGAAAAATCCTTTCTTGGTGCACCCCCAGATGTCGTAAGGAACCTACATTCTAAATTCGGATCTCTAGACCCAGCGGTTTGGGCTGTGCGTTGATATACCCTCGCAACTTCGTTTGCGTATATCTCGTTCTCCCGTAGGAATTTTGAAAAATCCTTTCTTGGTACACCCTTGATGTCGTAAGGAACCTATATTCCATATTTGGAATCAATAGACCCAGCGCGGATCAGTAAAACCCTTGCAATTTCGTTTGCGTATATCTCGCTTTACCGTGGGAATTTTGAAAAATTATTTCTCAATACACCCCTAGACGTCGTAAGGAACCTACATTCCAAATTTGGAATCTCTAGAGTACTCTAGACCCAGCGGTTTGGGCTGTGCGTTAACATAGCCTCGCAACTTCGTTTGCGTATATCTCGCTTTCCCGTGGGAATTTTGAAAAATCATTTCTCAATACACCCCTAGATGTCGTAAGGAACCTACATTCCAAATTTGGAATCAATAAACCCAGCGGATCAGTAAAACCATTGCAACTTCATTTGCGTTCTTGCTTTCCCATAGGAATTTTAAAAAATCCTTTCTTGGTACACTCCTAGATGTCGTAAGGAACCTACATTCCAAATTTGGAATCTCTGGACCCCGCGGTTTGGGCTGTGCGTTGATATACCCTCGCAACTTCGTTTGGATATATCTCGCTTTCCCGTGGGAATTTTGAAAAATCCTTTTTTGGTACACCCCTAGATGTTATAAGGAACCAACATTCCAAATTTGGAATCAATAGACCCAGCGGATCAGTAAAACCCTTGTAATTTCGTTTGCGTATATCTCGCTTTCCCGTGGGAATTTTGAAAAATTCTTTCTTAGTACACCCCTAGACGTTGTAAGGAACCTACATTCCAAATTTTGAATCTCTAGACCCAGCGGTTTGGGCTGTGCGTTGATATATAGTTAAGTCAGTCAGTCAGACAGGACGTTGAATAATATATATAAAGAAAATCAAATGTAACGTCATTATAACTACCTACCTGACATGTATCTTCACTATGGCATTCATAGCTACTGAAATTACATGCATAGTCATTTATTTTTATGTCAAAATTAAAAAGTCTACATACTTGGTTTAGATTCTCTTAAATTTCCGTAAATTCTCTCCTTTCCGAGAACGTTTCCTCAATGTTTCCACTAAGAGAACATTTCCGGAAATCGCCCATCACTAGTTTTACCCGATCAAATCGATCACATAATAACTATGTTAACAAAGTTATAGAAGAAATTCTTGAAAAATATATTTTGGGAGTGCCTCCGCAACACGTAAAGGGGAAATAAAATTTTTCGCTCCCACCCTATAATTTATTTGCGTAAAAACCACAATCGCAGTGTTTTTCGAAGATTAGTAGATAAGTATTATAAATTAGTCATTAAGTACATAGGAGTTGTTTTTCCTAATATAATAAATCTAATCCTTATATTGGATTAACGCATGATTTTAAAAATAAGTATGTACGTATCTGCATGCCTGCAATCCTCGAGGGTATAAGCAGTGTCCGATAATCAAAATAAAGTAATTTTAAACGCGTAGAAACAACCTTCGGACTCCTAGATATAAATGGAGTAAGTGACAATTTGTTATGACAGACAGACACTTCAATTTTATTTATATAAACAAAGTTATAAAAATATGTTTCAATCTCAAAGGCAAAGTCTTATTTTATTCAAGGGACTCGTTCCTAGAGGCATTGTTTGACTGTAAGTGACAGTTTATCACTCTATTCTGGGACCAATAAGATTGCTCGTCCCAAAATTATGTATGTACGTGTACATATAACCTATACTTTTTGACATTGGAAATGTCTTTTCGTTCGCTCCAGTAGTGTAGGCTCCGATTTCACGAAAAAGTGCGATCCCCTTATATCTCGGAGAGTTGTGAAGATATGAAAATCAAAAAAGGCTCAAAAGACGCGTACCTATTCACGAGAGCTGTAAGGTGCAAAAAGAATTATTTGAGAAAGTCAAAAACGAAAAAAAGGAATTCGCTCGATGGAGACGCCATTGCATATTGGTATAATCTGTTTTTTTTTATCAAACGAGTACTCAGTATGTCCCTTGCACGTTGACGAGATGGGTAAATGTATCGTATCAAGCAATAGCAACGCTCGCAATCGCAATGCAACCAATAGCAATAATTACATGGACCATAAGTTTGTCGCACGCAACGCATAAAAAGTTTTTGGTACATACAATCGTTTGTAAAAAAAAAAAGCTTCGGAGAAGCTCTATATCCAGTAGGTAGATACAGGCTGATGATGATGAAACGTCACTGAGGAGATGTCCGCGTCAAGCACAAAAATTAAGCAACAACGTCAGTCAGTCAGTCACTTTGCCTTTTATCTATAATTATGTAGATTACTCTCAGAACAAACAGACGACTTTAAGTAGATCTCAAAGAAACTCAAACAAATGACATTCTTTGAGCGAACATTAATCCTTTTGTTTGGATTTAATTTTAAAGCTACTTTTTTTAAATTAATTAGATGAAATACGACATTGCTTTTTGTCTTTTAATATTTACTTGTGAATACATTATTTTATTTTTTATATGTAAATAACTCAGCGCATTGAAATGAAATGAAATGAAATCGTTTATTTCAGAAAATTAGACCTTCACACTTTTTCTTGTCATTTACAACTTGTGTATATGTATAAAAAAAATGAGCTACGTTATAAACTACCACCATTTCGGACACAAGCAAAATGGCCACCGGTAAAAGAAATGGCGAAAGAAAACCGGTTACGGCCTTTTTTGTCATTTAGCAATTTTTATTCTTGTATGTACTTAGTTTTTTATTTTGAAAAAATTTACGATGTATTTTATTTTTTACTAGCAAAACCCGCGCAACTTCGTTCGCGTGTATCCCGCTTTCCCGTGGGAATTTCGGAATGTATTATGCATATAAACCTTTCTCTTGAATCACTATAACTATTTAAAAAACCGCATCATAATACGTTGCGTAGTTTTAAAGATTTGCATACATAGGGACAAACAGACGCACAGACAGACAGGGAAGCGACTTCATGGTAAGCCATATAAAGATAAATTCAATCCAATGATTGTCACCATTGTTACAATTACATGCAAACAATAGCGAAATCTTGCCTCAAAAAAGGTATGTATACGCCCTCGAATTATTTATTCAGTCGTCAAAGTGAAGCCGTTTTATACCTTTGATATGTTATATTGTGTGCCCCCGCTCTTAATATTGAATCAATTGGGTTATAAGGCATGTAACACAACGAGATAAATGTATATTTTGATAATCAAAAAGATATATTTTCAACAAAATATTCATTAGATTTGTCAATCAAAACATCAATTTGCATAAAAATGTACAAGTGTTCACAAAAGGTGTTACAATAATAATAAGCAGATCCGTTTTCACTCATTCATTCAGACCTCCGGTCATTTTGCAATCGTCCTAGGAATATCGTTGATCCATTTTCATCGTAAGACGATCGCAAAAGACCGATTAGTAAAAATGTTTTGAAGTATTTCACTCATCAATTTGCAAAATCGTGTGCACCCGTTCTCGGACTGATTTCCAGAACCAAATCTTTTTATTAGTTCAGTTTGTAATCTGTCTGTGTATCTCTTAAACATTAAAAAAACGTAAAAATCTACACATCCATAACTAATTTTTCGTTTATATTATTTTGAATAATAAATAAATATATAGGGACAATTCACACAGATTGAGCTAGCCCAAAAGTAAGTTCGAAACTTGTGTTATGTATGGGATACTAACTCAACGATATTATATTTAAAACAAATACATATATAGATAAACATCCAAGAGCCGAGGCCAATCAGAAAAAGTTCCTTTCATCATGACCCGACCGGGATTCGAACCCGGGACCTCCTGGGTGGCGGCGGTCTGGCATGTTAACCATTACGCCACGGAGGTCCTCTCTCTCACCTCTGTGTGAATGGCTCCTAATCTCCCTACACAAATCTTTTGTGATTTCAGCAGTAATGACATAAATAAAACAGCGCGAGACAGCGAAGTCTCTTTGAATTTTGTACGGTTCGCAAATTGCATTTGAAAATCGTGCGACATTTTTTTCCTAACCGCCTCACAGCCAGTTAGTTTGTGAAAGGCATTTTTAAAGTAGAATGGCCGAGTCCTAAGAAGAAACCAATGTTGAACTTCATACAGCTTTGAATTTATATAAGTCGATTCGTAGAAGCACGTAGAAGTCGTAGAGCTCGTACAAAATAAGACACATGTGACACCGCACGTCGGCGGAATATTTTTAGTGTTATTTAGGGTTCCATTTAGTGATTTTAGTGTTTTTTTAGGATTCCATAGTAAACTTAAAAACAGTTATACTTTCGTCATGTCTGTCCGTCTGTCTGTCTACGACTGCATCTAAAGCGTGTATAATTTTTTTCGCGCTTGTGGAATAAACATTAAAGTAATGAGCTCTAGCAGGGTTGACGTTGTTTAACTTGCGTGTTCGTGTTAGCGTGCAAAAAACCTTGACGTCATCAAGCTCCTCAAAAAATTTACTTGTATGAGAATGAATATTCGCAAGAATCTGATTAGTACTTACCAAAATTACTTAGGCCTAAACTAAAAACAACTCTTTAATAAATTAGTAAAGCTAATCAAATTCTAAGTATCAAAAAGCCTAAGTTACGTTAGTCTTTTCCAAGTAAACAAGGTGTTTTCTCGCGTGAACTTAGAAGCTCGTAGAAGTGAAAGTAACTCGTAGCGTTTTTACGGCTGCGAACTAATTATAAAGATTAAGTATAAAAGCTCCTTTAACTTAGAAATCTGTAGAGAAAGACTTCCCGGTATAACTAATATAATTAATGAGCTTTGACGTCAAATATATTTTGTGACTACATAAATATCGAGTGTCTAGTTGCCCTTATCCTTTGTGGTAAATTCCAATGGGAAAAGCTCAGGGTAACACATTCTAATTTTATGTAGTCAGAAAATATATTTGATGCCTCATCATCGTCTCAGCCACAAGACGTCCACTGCTGGACAGGTGGGCGTCCTACACTGCGCTTTCCGGTACGCAGTCGCCATTTCAGAACGCTCTTGCCCCATCGGCCATCGGTTCTGCGCGCCCTGCCCACTGCCACTTAAGCTTGCTGATCCGTTTGGCTATGACGGTTATTTTGGTTCTGTTACGGATCTCCTCATTTCTGATTCGATCTCGTAGAGAAACCCCGAGCATAGGGTTCTCCATGGCTCGCTGAGAGACAGTGAGCCTTCTTATGAGACCCATAGTGAAGGACGTTTACGCCTATTCTGCCTTATTGCCTAATTTGTGGTAAATTGTTATGGGAGACTAGGGAACTACTAGAAAGAGATTTGACATAGGATATGGTACTTGTCCCACCAACTTTGTCTGATTTTGTAGAAACTTTTTACCACGACATCATAATATGCATCGAACTACGATCGATGATAATATTTATCAAAAAAAAATTGTGACGATTTGAAAGAGCTTATATTAGGTCTATTTAAATAAATATATTTGACATCAAAAAATAATTTCGTTTATTAAGTATTCAACGCTTATCTACCATGATACGGTCGTTACCGTCCGGTTTTCAACATGTAATGTAAAGCGAGTGATACTGTTTGCTCACGGAGGTAAGTCAAATTCAATAAATCTTCACCGACACCCGTCCCAGTACAAAATAGAGCACCAGCCATTTTCAATCTAAATCTGTTTGTTTTTCTATGGAATTTTACATATACAGTACGATTTATTGACAGACCGATGGCTTTACCAACCAACTCTACTCCTCACGGTTTTTAAAACAATCGGAAATCGATTGTCGTTATAAGCATGAGTTTCGAAGTTTGTTTTATGACTGCGCGAGTCAGCCGTGTTGGCGACCGTAGAGTAGTATTTAAATAAAATAACACTAATGAAACATTAATTTATAGTTCACGCATACATAAATGGCGACTAATGGTGTAAAAAATTTCCAGTGTTCTTTTTTTCTGTGAAGCAATCATTAATGAAAATTGTACGTATACGGCCGAGCACAGTGTGGGTTCCATGTTGATGTGCTTTGCTTACTTGCATACCTAATCTTAGTCCACCGCCACCGTCATGCGTCACCGTCACATGCCGTCACGTCACCGAGATCGACATGACAGCTTCGAAGTAGCGTACATACATTCATAAAGCCGTGTGTCTATCGCACGCCCACCCGTAATCCGAGCGCACCGTGACGGGCCTGCGGTGGACACACACACATACCTATAGTAAATGTACGTATCGCTACTTCGGCCGCTTCGGCGTCGTCGTCATGTCGGTGGACAAACGGCCATAATCGTTGACAGGTAAAGCCTACTTAGTCGTGATAGTTTTCCTTTTGAATGGAACGGCTTTTCTAGTGCTGCAAACTTGCACCAAAGTTGGCACAGGTCTTTCGAAGTTTCAAACTTGTATATAGTGTTGGTAGTGGTGTGGGAGCACTAAAATTATTTTAAAAATTCAACCGCTGGTGTGTAAAAAGATTAAATTAGGCTAAGTAAAATTTTCAAATCCCGTTTTCCGTGCTCTTACAACAAACAATTATAATTTTCTTTTAAAATATTTTATTTATAATTTATTTCGTGACTCATGATACATCGAGTAAAATGTATATGACAGGAAATTAATAAGCTCGTGTCTTCAGTCGCTTTTAACTAATACTAATATTACATTGACATTTAAATAAAGCTCACCTTCAAAAAAGCTTAATACAAGCTTAAATGATTGTCTGAAAATTTTGTAGCATTAACGAGGTCACCTTTCTTGTATAGTCAGCAACATAAATATGTTGTCAATTTAGTACCTTGTGAAACTGTTGTTTGAACAGAGAAATAAATCATATTTATTTAAGGATAACTGTGTTTTATTACAATTGTTTCGTTGAATTCATTTTATACGAATCTTTTTTGCATGTTCCGGTACCGTTACGGTCATGGTATGCACGGTTCAGTGGGTAGAGTCCTTTATACGCACGCCTATAATAATGATGATACTTTAAGGGTCTACTTGCCAAGTTTTGGGGCCCTAAAACGTAATTTGTTTTGACCATTCATCAAATTCATTCAGTTCAACAACCTCACATTCACCGCTGAAGTTTAAAATGCCTAAAAGCTTCCTCGTGAAAACCGCCGCTGACTAATTGATTTAGATACAAAGTTTGTTTGTGATTTAAACATTCACAAAATTAATTTTTAATGGATTTTTATTAAGGTATAATAACAGTTTGTAATGTGTTTTATTGTAATTAAGTACCCAAAATGCTTCATGACTTTTCAAGTAGGTATTTTGTAAAATAAAAATTCGTGTAACTTTCGTGCAATGTTTAGAGATATAAGAGGTAGCGCACAGAAGATAATTCGCTCAAATAGAAGCAGCCCGTCTGGGGAAGGACCTCCAACTTACAGAAGATCGTAGCCAAATAGCATTGGTCTCGATAAAAAAGATAGCTTGAATCTACAATAATGTTGACGATCTCCGTGGCGTAATGGTTACTACGCCGGACCGCCACCCAGGAGGTTGGAATCCCGGTCGGGTATAATGAAAATTAACTTTTTCTGATTGGCCTATTGTCTTGGATGTTTATCTATATTTATGTATTAGTTATAAAATAAAGTATCGTTGAGTTAGTTTCCCATAACACAAGTTTCGAACTTACTCTGGGGCTCAAACTATGTAATTTGTCCCTATATATTTATTTATTCGTTTATATTTACATCCCTGCCTTGTACTATTATTTATTCTGTGGCCCTGCTCACCTCTTTCATTGGCTGACTGTACACTCAAAAGATTTATTAACCCTTCTATAAGAATAGAAAATGATTGTTCAAACTCGATTTAAAAGCTATTCAAACTATTTTACGATTGTCATAAATTCCACAATCTTTTCTTAATTATTGAAATATTCATAATTATCTATTGTGAAATTTATTATTGAATTCTGTGCTCAATGAAACAGTAACCTCTCGATCTGTTGACATTTTAAAACTTTTTAGATTGTTGCTTAACCCTAAAACTGGTGGTTGCCACTTCTCTGCACTCCATCGGGACGTGAGCGGCGGTTTCTTTAGCCTCTTTGCAGGCTCTGAGTCCTTAGTACGTTCTTTTTGTTCACGTTCGATTATGTCAACGTAAACAAACCGACCAAATAGAGAATAACTCTCATGTTGCGAATTTATAACGCGCGTGTTTACATTACATATATAAATTATGTGGCTTACTTGCTCACAATTTAAAGTGAGTGAGATTTGCAAAATTTTAACTGCGCACATGGCCGATAAAAATGTGCGGCCATGTGCGCATTAGTTTAGTGTAGCTTGTAGTTAAGGCATTGCGTACGAAATAAATCCTTACTAAAAATTATAAAGGTGAAATTTTGTGAGAATGTTTGTTACTGTTTCACGCAATAACGGCTTGATAAAATTACTTGAAATTTGGTACATGGGTAGTTTATAACCTGGATTAACACATAGGAATGATACTTTTAAGACTTGTTCATTCCACACCATTGTGTATAACATTCCGCGTATTCTTCTTATAAATTTTAATGTACTTATACCTACATTGTAACTAATGAGTGGAAAAAAAAGGAAAAAAAAATAGTACAAAATGACAAAAAAGGCCGTAACCGGTTTTCTTTCGCCATTTCTTTTTACCGGTTGCCATTTTGCTTGTGTCCGAAATGGTGGTAGTATATAACGTAGTTTATTTTTTTTATTTAAACAAGTTGTAAATGACAAGAAAAAGTGCCTGTGAAGGTCTAATTTCTGAAATAAACGATTTCATTTCATTTCATTTCATTTATCCAGGATATCAATCCGGGAACGGAAATAACTAGATTTCGCTGGTAAAACCGCAGGCATCGGCTAATTAACCATAAATATGATGTAGAAAGAAAAAAATCTACTATTTTATTGTTTTGAGTGCTACTTTTAAAGTATTATTTATGACACCAAAAAATAATAATTTATAACTCGTTACACAAAGGGATCTCTCTACATTTTAGAAACAAAGATGGCTTCTATTTTCGTAAAGTTAAGCTTGGATTATGTTGTATGAAATGTTATTTATATTTGAAAAGGGCGATTGCTAGTTTGATTTATAACAGCTAAGGCTTAAGTGTAAAAAATATAAAGCTGAAAGAGGCAAGAATGATATTTATAAAATACTTACCAATATAATATTTTATTTGTTAAAAATTATATCAAAATGTATTATTTTCACACTTTTATTACTAAAAGGTAAAGTTTGTGGATTTAAATTTTTTCCAGGTATCTAGTTTATGAAACTGTAGCATAGGTATGCTTTAGGTAGGTACCTAAAGGCACAGTAAAAAAGGCTACTAAATAAATATAATCCCGATTAAGTAATTGGAATGTTAGATCTGATTGCAGATCACTTTGAACTATTACAATTTTTTATTTAAGTATAAACAACATTGGATATTTTTCAATTCATTCTCTGGACACAGAGAGCTAACTAAATATTGAACTGATTAAAATAGAATTTTTCGCTAAGCAAAATAGTCAAATATAAAGTTTAAAGAAAAAATATACCTAAACTAAAAATAAAATCATTTATTTTGCAAGTAATAAAGAAATTTTACACAATTCACACAGCGCCTCATGGTCCCAAGGTAAGCTAGGCTTAGCCTGCTTATGTTATGGGTAAGTACTATAATAGATACACTTATGTAAGTAATATAGAAAACACTCAGAATCGTCATACGTCATCAGAAATGTCATTACATAAATGTTTGCCCCGAGCGCGAATCGAACCCGCGCCCTCTCATGCCGAAGGAAGCTCACCGGACCTGTCACTCGACCACGGGCTTGTCATTCGACCACCGCACCTGTCACTCGACCACGGGCTTGTCATTCGACCACCGCACCTGTCACTCGACCACGGGCTTGTCATTCGACCACCGCACCTGTCAATCGACCACGGGCTTGTCATTCGACCACCGCACCTGTCACTCAACGACGGACCTGTCACTCGAACACGGACTTGTCATTCGACCACCGCACCTGTCACTCGACCACGGACCTGTCACTCGACCACGGGCCTGTCACTCGACCACGGGCCTGTCACTCGACCACGGACCTGTCACTCGACCACGGGCCTGTCACTCGACCACGGACCTGTCACTAAGCCACGGGCCTGTCACTCGGCCACGGGCGTTTCACTCGATCACGGGCCTGTCACTCGACCACCAGGCCAGTCACTCGTCCACCGGGCCGGTCGACTGCAACATTATTATAATTTCTATACCGCTTCAGGAAATTAACAACCTGTGGATTGTAGGGATGAAACTGGAAATAGAATGGGCTCATCACTGTGCAAATCTCCGTGAAATACAAATCCCGTACGTGCAGACGATCCCCTTTGAATGCCTAAATAAGACTTAACGTTGCTAAAAACAATACAAAAATGTGACCTTTTTTTTTCTAAAATTAACTAGAAAAGTGATTTCGCCGCCTATGAATATCTGCAAATACCAGGCGCTATTAATAGGTTGAATACTACAAGGAATAGGGAGGGAAAAAATAAACAAGGAGTCTACGAGTATCCCTACGGTTACGGTAACTATTAAGTAATCTGTGGTTACGGTACGAACCCCCAAAACGATACTCCAGGGGTATTTTTATCAAATAGCATTTTATTAGTGGTGTTGGTACCATGTAGTCACCAACACCAGTAATAAAATAAAATGCTAATTTATTCTTAAAATAATGTTGTTGCCCATGAAAATTTTTAATAAACGAAATTTTTTAAGACACATAATTTTTATTGACTTGAAGCTCAATAATCCTTAGGTGTATCGTTTTGGGGATGTCGTTAACTATTAACGATCTCTACTGTACCGTATCGTGTGTGATGAAATAAAAATATCGGGTATGTAAGACCTTGTCCAAAAAGAGCGAATAAATTGGGAGTTTCCTCACGTTTCATTAACCATGGCGGTGTAGCAATCATTTCATCGTGAGGAGAGCTCAATGTAGCTCAAAATGACGCCAGCATAATATGTAAGTACATGGTCTTACTGGATGAAATAAAAATGATTATTATGTATTATTCATCAAATTCGCTTGGTTTGTGAAGGCATGACGTTCGATTATAGCATTTAAATGTGACTCGATTTATTGAATACGCATACAAAAATAATTCGCTACCGTTCGCTTCCTTAATGGCATTATGTAGACCTTGGCGTATAAATGAATACGCTTTACATATTGACATTATCAAAATTGTTATTTAAGAAAAGGACTCTGATGCCCGATTTTATCAACATTTCCTAGCTAAGAATTACAAAAGAGGATATCCTAAACAAACCCAGGCTCCGGCGCAAAATTTTGTATTCCAGATTTTATTTAGAGCATATTTATAAATACTATTCTACACCTTCCTTTTACATAAAGAGGCTCTATGAAAGCACATGAGTAAATAAACTGACGGACAGAGGCTTCACTTCCATACAACGTCGCGCGCCGAGGACACGCACACAAGCATGAGGCGCGTGTATTGCGTGTCCAAAGCGCTCGTCACGTACACATGCTTGTGTGCGTGTCCTCGGCGCGCGCTATTGTATGGAGTGAAGTCTCTGTTCCGTCAGTTTATTTACTCATGTGATGAAAGTGTCCATTCGAAACAACGAAACAAGTAGCCCTGTCAAAAAAGACATTACAGTTAGAATAAGGTTCAAAATTATGTCAGTCCGTATTTTTGGGATTTTCTTTCACTGTTGGCTATTGTGGGTTTTTCTACTAAGGGAATTGTATCACTTCCTATGTCTAGTTATTTCTAAAGCTAGGAGGCGTTGCTGTAAACGGGCCCTCTCTCTCTGCCCACTGATACATACCATAGCCGTAACAAGTGCGTATCACTCCATGCACAATGTACGGTTCCCTATTTCCAACGCATTGCGTGCTTGAAGAGTGCAACGTCATGTTCTTTGTCATTTTGTACCATTTCAAAATTGTTTCACATTTAATTTTCGTCGTAACTCGGTAACTACATAGAGCGCCTATACGTAACCTTGATAATTTTCCTTTTAGGTTCACTGCTGTATTTTTTTTCAAATTCCTAAACACTAGGTATTATAATAAAAAGATTAAAGGTATCAATTTATAAAAAAACTAAAATAATAAGAATATAAATTAATTTTATGGATATAAATATATATTTTTAAGGACAATTCATACAGATTGAGCTAGCACCAAAGTAAGTTCGAAACTTGTGTTATGGGATACTAACTCAACGATATTATATTTTATAACAAATACATATATGTATAGATAAACATCCAAGACCCGAGGCCAATCAGACAAAGTTCGTTTTTCATCATGACCCGACCGGGAATCGAACCCGGGACCTCCTGGATGGCGGTCTGGCGTGGTAACCATTACGCCATGGAGGTCGTCACAGAATTGCAATATTATTTGAGAGCTTACAGGTAAGAAACTAATTTACAGTATAGAAACAATTAGTGAACAACAATGTATGAAGTTTTATAAATGACAGTGACTTCCAACTCTCTGGCAAATGGTTATACAGCTATTACTCGTTCATCGTGAAATCAGCAAAAGTACTTAATAATCTGGCCGGCTGCCCAAAACTTGACCTTTTTAACTCAAAACCAAAATCCTTTAAAAATATAATGGTTCTCACTCTGTAAGTAAATAAATTTTATTTTTTCTCTCACTTATATCAAACAGATAAGCGTTTTTGGTTCATTTATGCTAGAACATGTACTTAAACGGTATTTTATTTCAAATCAGACACTATGTTTTCCGAATAAAATAAAAATTCATTATTTACTCAAAAATATCTGACTCAAAGTAAAATCAAAATAATTTAAAATTTTCTATATTGTACCAAACAATCAAAGCGCCAACTTGCGGTTTACTAACGAAACACTGTATAACACAATTCGTAATCTTACTGAACTAACAACAAACAAGCCGTCCAGACTGGGGTGTGAGTGAACCCTCCGAGACGCATCTAGGTAGACACTGTAAATTCTAAGTTGTGAGAGCTTTCCGCTCCCGCAAAAGCTCGCTGTATTAGTAGCACAAGATCACTTATATTAAAGTCAACGTTTTTTTATTCAAATAGACCTATTGCAAGCTTTTTCGAATCGTCAAATTTTTTCTTACCAGTTCAGACGGCAGATTTGTACTAAGAAAAACAGGCAAGAAACTTAGCAATTCCTTAGAAGTTTAAATGAAGATACGCATGTGTTATATATAGTAATATATTGATTAAAAATAATTTTATGAATTATTAGAAATTCATGTAATAACAGAATTAAAAACTGTAGTGATTTCAAATTAATAATTATGACTTTTGAAAAACCGGAAATCCGAAGGTCGTGTGATTAGCTAGATAGAATTGGTTCACCAAATATTATGTTATGATTACCATGATTTATTGTATTAATAAATCATGTTGTTTTATTATTTACTATAATATGTTAATTAGAAAGTTGTATCTTCTCAAATTTTATAGATTAACTTTATAAGTTGTGTTGTGTAAAGCAAAGTCTGTCGTGATTGGTTAATGTCGCTAAATCTTGATAGCTATTGGCTAGACGTTATTCATCAAAAACTATTATTTAATTCGATTATTCTAATGTTTATGTAATTCCTAGGATACTCTGCATTATATTTTATGTAAAAAATATACTTAAACTGTTGTAATGTTTCTATATTTTGAATAATAACAAGTTATACGTTTGCTCAATTGTCATTGGTAGATGATTTTTATCGTCTGTTGCGAGGTGGGAAAAGAGTTTTTATAAGCGATAGCATGGGCGAACTAGACACAGTTCTACCCCCGGAGACGACACGAGTTGACTCGCCAATAAGCCTGGCTCGCACTGAAGTTAACGAAGTTCTAAACTGACACTTATTCTCTGGTACTTAACAAAGTAAAAGTTAAAATAGTCAAATAAGTTGTCAGTCGCGTTGTTGGCACGTATTCCTACCACCTAGCAACAAACAGATTAAGTTAAGTACTAAACTTGTTTCTTTATCTATTATGGTCGTAATATTGTAATAATGTGCTGGTATAATTTTCGATGTATTTGTGAAAGTTCTATTAAAAAAAGGCCGTAACCGGTTTTCTTTCGCCATTTCTTTTACCGGTGGTCATTTTGCTTTGTGTCCGAAATGGTAGTAGTATATAGAGTAGTTTATGTTAAAAATGGATTGTTTACTAAAAATATACAATTTACTAAGTATTTTGTTTAATTTACTTTCTTGATATTTACTCCCCTTGATAGTACCTCATCATATCAACCCGTAATCATCCCACTGCTGGGATACGGATTTCCTTTCAATCGAAGGTGATTAGAGTGTACTCTGCCACGCTGCTCCAATGCGGATTGGCAGATGCCGGTGTTTTCAGAACGCCCTAAGGCCACCGACTTGGCTTAACGACTGTCATCCATCAACAGCCGTATTAGAACTAATAAACTGTTGATTCATGGGATTGATAACTTAATTACCCATAATTTAATTGTAATAAACAAGCTGTAAGCGACTAGCAACAGTATCAACACGCTATACATACATACACTTAGGGGACGCTAGATGTCGTAACACGTTAAACAAGTCTCTGTGCTAATTAATTTTTTTTAAATACAAAAAAGTAATAGTTTAATCGAAAAGTATACAAAATCTGTTAATAGTGAAACAAGATACAAGTGGCAGTGTAGGATTTAATTAATTTTACGTGTTAAGAAGAAATTTTAATAAACAAGTTTTCTGAATTTACATTCTACTAAAAACCATTTATAAGTAGATTCTATGGAAATATACAAACCTAAAAGTTACTAAGGACAATAAAAAAACATTTGTGCAGGGAAAACTAAGTGAAAAAGTGAAAAAGTGAAAAATTTGCATTCATCACGAATATTCACGAATATTAGTGGGTACATTATTGTCAAAATTTAAAAAGTTGAACTTTGGACCCAACCAAGTTGTAACTGACAACGCGTTTGTAAGCGTTTTAAACCAATTTAAAATTTCGTAGTGATTGATATCTAGCGGCTTGGACAAATGGTTAAGAACTAACACTTCATAGTTCCCACAGCACCAGGTTCGAACCCCAGTCACCGGGGCCGACTTTTTGAGAAAGAGAATTTTAATCTGGATTGAACTTGCGAATAAAGCGCGTCACAGACGAATATTTCGCTAATCAAACAGCGACATCTAGTGACGAGTTTGACTTAATACGAAGAGTCATTCACTAAATCACTATAAAACTAAACAATGGTACCACAAATTGTAAACTGCAATAAGTGTCTTAAGACTATACAAAGGAGAGAATTATTAAAATGTTCTATTTGCTCAAAAACATATCATGCAGATTGCACTAACCATCCTCGCAAACTCTTTGACATAATGACAAAGGAGCGAAGATGTACATGGAGGTGTGCGACTTGTCTAAAAAACGTTGGAAAACTCACAAGAAAATCTTTCGATACAAAAACACAGTCCTCCTCAGCGCCATCTTCATCCAAAAAGATTAATAATGAACAAAGAGACCATGTTTTGCCAGACATTCCTCCTTCTTCTTCTGCAAGTAAAGCAAAAATGGCAACTGAAGTTTCCCCAAAGGGCATACAGAGTGATCCTACGCAATCGAGGGTAGGTTCTCCGTATGCAAGAGATGAAGACCAAGGTCCATCCTCTATGGAAAATGTCACAATTAGAAATACAATTAAAAGAGTCAACATACCTACGGAAAATTCGTTCGAGTCATTGTCCATCGATGAAGATGTTGAAAATTTGTCTTTTATGTCGACAGACACAAAACTAAGAAGTAGTTGTCCAGACCTAAGAAACTATGACCATGTAAAATTTGATCAAATGGAAAAACAAATTTTTGATCTTACAGAAAAATTACAAAGCGCAGAAAACGAAATAGTAAATTTGTTGACGGAAAACAGTTTATTAAGGCAGCAAATCAAGAGCTCTAATTTAAAAGTGGACCATCTAAAAGAATTATGTAAACCAACCCCCGGGAAACCATCGAATATAAAAAAAAGGAAAAGCCTAAACAGAAGTAAATCTATCTTTACACAAGACGACGATGTTATTAACACCCCATCAATATGTAATGATACAACGCCGAAAATGCATGACAATGAATTAGCTTTGAATAATGAGTCCGTTTCCAGCAACACCAAGATAAAAGTGGTAACTTCTAAACAAGCAAGACGCAATATTTTCATTGTTGGAGATCAACAGGCGCGAGGCCTCTCTTCTAGACTAATAAAAAGCAGGGCTGGAAAATGGAACGACGTGTATGATATCACTGGAGTGGTGAAACCTTATGCATCCTCAAAAGAGGTTCTGCATAGTCTTCATGATCTATCGGATTGGATAACTAAAGATGATTTAATCATAATTTCTGTTGGTAGCAATGATAAAGATCCATACGCTTTACTAAGTAATCTGTGTAACGTTTTTTTCAAGTTCAGCAATTGTCAGATATTAGTTCTAAATATTTACCAAAATTGTTATTTGGATGTTGACATTTTAAATTCGCAACTAAAATTTTTAACATATCAATACAAAAATTGCAAATTAATAGACATTACACAATTCGATAGATATTATCATAAAATGACAAAATTGAATTTTATTACGTTTAAGTTGAATGTGGAAATAGACTTTTTGAAATATGAACATGAATACCTTAAAAATTACTTAGCATTTTGTCCACGGATAGATAATGATCAATGTAAGCTTTTTCGTCCCTAATGCAAATTTTGGCAGTCAGATTACACGACAATCTTGTAAAAGGCAGGAGAGTAGTTCAAATAAAATAACGATTCTACACCAGAACATAGCTGGTCTTATAAATAAGCTAGACCTATTAGAGTTAACTTTGAATGAACTACAGGACATAGACACAGAGGTTGACAAATTATGTTTTAGCGAGAGCTTTGTCAGGGAGGGCATGGAAGAAAATGTTAAACTAAAAAACTACAAAATAGCCGCAACATACTGTCGCCAGGATAAAAATCGCGGAGGCTCGTGTGTAATGGTTAGAAAAGCTTGGGATGTGAAGCCATTAAAAATAACAAATGACTTATCCTCTAAATTATACTTTGAAAGCTGTGGTGTTGAAGTTACCGGGCTAAATTTGATAGTATGCAACATTTATAGGATCCCAGATCAAAGAAAAGCTTGTATAGGTATATTTCTACACAAACTTGAAAAATTATTAAATTATTTGACTGACAAATTTAAGCAAAAGAAAATAGTCATTTGTGGTGACTGGAACTTAGACATACTGAAACCAAATAACTACATAGAAGACCTTTATAGCATATTGAGAAGTTACAATTTTCAGACACACATACAGGAACCCACAAGGAAAACGTCATGTTTAGATCAAATAGCGAGTAACATAACAAAAGTAGAAACGAATATACTCAATCTTGGTATGTCAGACCATGAAACAGCGCAAATCATATCATTTAATGTCAATAAAATGAAGTGCGGCATTACTTGGTTCGAATATAAACGAGACTATAATGTAGATAATATTAGAAAGTTCAAGGAATGCATCTCTTCGCTCTCATTCGCAGAAGTCTTCACTGCTAGTGGGGTGGAAGTTGCTTTTGAATCTTTTTATGAAAATATATGCATGTTTTACAACTTGTGTTTTCCTGAAATCAAAGTAAAGATTAGCAATCGCCCAGGTAAACTAAAATGGCTTACAAAAGGCTTGAAAAAGTCTAGTAAACAGAAACGACAGTTATATCTTATCTATAGATCAACGAAATTGAATAAAACAATACTTGGATCGAAACTTAAGCGGTACAACAAAATCTTGAAGGCATGTATAAGAAAATCACAAAAAATAAGCAACAAAAGATATATAAATGGTTGTAAAAACAAAAGCAAAGCAATATGGAATACAATTTCAACGTGTTTAACAAATAATATATTCAATAACGACATTGACAAAATTAAATTTAACGATAAGATCTATACCAATCCCCATGACATTTGCAATCAACTAAATACATTTTTTATTACTCTTACTGACAAACAGACTAAAAAACATGACATGAATGCAAAAAAAATAAACAGTAATTTAAACTCAATCTACCTCAACCCTGCAGTAGAGAGTGAAACCTACAATACCATCATGTCTCTGAAAAATAGCAAGTGTAGTGGTTATGATGAGATTACCACAAAGATTTTGAAATCTTGTGCAATATACATCTGCAAACCATTAACACACATTATTAATCTGACATTTACCGAGGGCTCTTTTCCGAAAAAATTAAAACCGTCTATCGTTAGGCCTTTATTCAAGAAAGGTTACAGATCGGAACCGGGAAACTACAGACCTATTACCATCCTACCAACGCTATCTAAAATACTAGAAAAGGCAATGCTTACGAGATTAAATAGCTTTCTGGCAAAGTATAATGTACTTTCCTCACACCAATTCGGTTTCCGGAAGGGAAGCTCGACTACACTAGCTAGTTTCGAACTATTAAAAATTATTACAGAAAATATAAACAACAATATACCTGTAATTTCACTATTTCTGGACATGAGCAGCGCGTTTGATTTTGTTAATCATGAAATACTTTTAAGCAAACTAGAGGCGTATGGTATAAGGGGTAAGGCATATGAGTGGATAGATAGCTATTTAAGGAACAGAACACAATGTACAGAAATAAGTAAAATATGTAAAAAATACAAAAACCTTACAAAGGTAAAATATAGATCCCTCCCTCTAACAAAAACTACAGGTGTTCCTCAGGGAAGTATTCTTGGGCCACTACTTTTCCTAATATACATCAATGACCTGCCGAATGTAACTCCACATAAATGCATACTATTCGCTGATGATGTCACTCTTGCAATAAAATGCGAAGATAAAAGAAAAATTGTGGAAACAGCAAATGAAGCATTAGCAGATGTGGTAAACTGGTTAAACATAAATAACCTGAACATTAATCTCTGTAAAACTAAAGTCATGCAGTTTACTTCCTATAACGCTATACCGATACCACTCAATATTAAGTATAAAGAAATTGAGATAGGTGAGGTCGACAATTTAAAATTTTTGGGCATAAATATAGACACGCATCTAAACTGGAAAAAACATGTCGATATTCAGTGTAAAAAACTAGACCGATACGTGTTTGCTCTCAGAAGACTGAGACAAATAGTTTCACGAGAAGCTGCGTTAACTGCGTATCATGCCTATGTTGCTTCAGTATTAAATTACGGATTAGTTCTATGGGGCAACTCTGTTGAATTAGAAAAATTATTCAAGGTGCAGAAGAGATGTATTCGTGCTATGGAGATTGCAGAGTTTTCGGAAAGTTGCAGGCCTTTATTCAAAAAGTTTAATATACTTCCATTGCCATCCAAGTATATAAAGGAAGTTTGTCTATTTGTAAAGGCAAATTACTCCAGATATTACACAAATCGTGGTAGAGCTACTTCAACATTAATTAGATCGAAATACATAAATCAGATCTATCAGCCTCTTGGTCGTAAGGATGTGTATAGAAGAAACGCATTTAACATGAGCATAGTTCTGTATAATAAATTGCCTGATGAATTAAAATCGTTCAAAGGAACTGCTTTTAAGTCAGCATTGACGAAATGGTTATTGGACAAATGTTTTTATAGTGTTAAGGAATTTTTAAATTACAATGAATTATCTGTCCTTTAATTAGGTACTTGATTTAACCAATTTATTGTTGTTATTGTTACAATTGTTATTATTTTTATTTTTTTCTCAATAATGATAATAATGTTATAATGTCATAAATACAATTTCAAGTTGTTTTCCACATTTTAATTTTGACGACTTACATACTTTCTTCTTTGTTCTCACAAATTTTTGCACGTCTGCACGCAGACTGGATACACAATCTGTACAACTCTATGTAAGAACTTTTAACTATGTATCTTTGCAAATAAACATTTGAATTTGAATTTGAATACACTGTCTGATATAGTTGGGGAGTTTCTGACACATGCATACACACTTTCACATTAAATATTAATCTGGAATTAATATAATATTTTAAAAAGTAGACTGCATGAAAGTTCAGGGTTCATGATTTCCACTCATAAAAGTCTTTACAGACGCACTTAACCTGATTTACTAAAAATTCTCTCAGTTTTAATTGGATCAGTTTCCCAGAGTTCGAAAATATACCTTTATGGATATTTAAATCCTTACTCCCCCACCCATAATAATATTAACTTATTATACCCCTAGCCTACCTACCTAACCTAACCTATAACCCTTATTATAGCTATTATTAACTGTATGTAATTTATTTTAAAACCGCATTCATGTATTTATTAATAACTTACTAGATGGAGTGGGGTCATACAAGCGCTCTGTCAAAAGTGAATCGCTAAACGCTCGATGATATTGTCGGTGACATGCACTTGACACTTGCGGAATGTTGCCAATGGACGTGTAGTTTCCAAAAAGCGGGGAAATAAATAGAGTTTGTTCAAATTTCTCAACTTTCAAGTAACAAAATTTTAGGTATACGATATCGTAAATTCACAAGGACTTCCATTAGAGAACGTGTCACATACCTACGTAGATATACTGATATTATAGCAGCAGCAACTGACAACTGTTTTAAAATTAATCAGTCGAAGCAATAAAAATAGTTAAAATGGGAAACTATTTTCACAATCGTATTATTTATTTTTCATAATTAACTACAAATTACTATGAAATATTTAAAACTTTAATGTGAAAAGTGATATCATTACATTTCTTTTGTTTTTCAGACGTGTTGTGATACGATTTAATAGCACAAACCGCCATATTACATTTTTTTCCGGAAGACACGTTTGCCGCGTTTTGACATCGACAACTACGAAGGGGTTCGGCCAAGTTCGGGTTTGGTGCCAGACTGGCACCAGTTGAGATGTATCAAACCGGGTGCAGGGACACTCCCTCTTTATGTTATTACTCTGAGCTGGTAGATAATGCTTTTAGCATTAAGTCCGCCTTTTGTACCCATTTAGTGTGGTCAATAAAGTTTAAATAAATAAATATTAATAAACATAGGATTTTGGCGCCAACTCTACCTTGAGTTCGTCTTGAAAATATAAATATAGTGTGTCAAGGTTTGATTCATAGCATAGTGTGAAGCGAAAATTGATAAAAGTGTTTAGTGATTGGAGTTTTTGATTAGGAACTATTAATGAAGAAAAGTGCATTATCGTTTTGATCAAAATTCGCCTTCTCTGAAGAGATTTTGCTATCATCTCATTTTCGTTGGGCGTCTTTACTCAGAGACTGTATAATGAGTTGACAACATTACTACTCTGCTTTGAATCATTATAGCGTCTGCTTTGAATCATCAGACTACATGACACTGACTAATGGCAACGAACAAAAAGCAGCAACCATAACTTTAAAAAAAAACATAATATAAGCGTTCACACCTTGAAATAAATTTAGGTTCCTAAAGTCTGTTTTCACCAACAATTCCTATTTTAAAGTGTCTGAACAGCTTTCTTTATGTCCATTCTTGTTTTCTTCCTTGTTTTTGTAACGTGTATGATATAAAATTTACGATTTTTAAAAACCGTGTTTGAATCGATAATTTTATGTCAAACACGTACCTGTGAAAAGCCAAGGCAGACCGCTAGTCTCAAATATGTTGCAAATATGCTAAATATGAAATGTTTGGGTAACATGCTCTTCCTATGAAAATTTCTGCACACGAAATGTTCGTATCTAGAGAATGGAATGGAGATTATGTTTTATGTGGTAGTTAATTGTGAGTTTATCTAGAGATTAAAATAAAGCTCACTTGTTTAGTGAACTGTTATTTTCGAGGTGAATTTCCTCTTTGATACTGAATTTTACGGTGAATGAAAACATAATAATGAAATCTGCATGTTCAAAGAATTTCATCATCATCGTTATCTCCGCCACAAGAAGTCCAATGCTAGGTTGTCTCCTAAATATTCGTGTATTATGCCATGTTTTTAAATGGGCATTATTTTTGAAAAGATTAAGTTCTTTTGCAGCCAGTTTCAGAAACGCATTATAATTTTAATCCCACAGTAAGAGTCAAGTTTATACTTTTCTTCTTTAGTTTAACAGTAACAGCTATAATTTAACATTAACATTAGAAATGCCTTTCAGAAACGGACTGTTAGATAATTTGAAACACACCTCTTTGACTATAACGTCAAGGGATTTCAACAAAAACCCATTTTGGAGCGTCACTAAGCTTTAGTACGTCACGTTCCGGAAACCGAGCTTTAGAACGTCATGTCCCACGACCGTAGCTTTATTCAAAACTTAAAGTCTTTATTTCTCCTTATGGCAGATTTCCGATAAAGCCTCTGAACATGTGTAACACAATATTCCGTTGTGGTTTTATTATTATATTTATAAATAATGTATTTTACATAATTCGCATCACACAGCACCACCAAGTTTCAAAGTAAGCTGGGCTTCTGTTATGGGTAACAGACAACGAATATATACACTTAATCTGTAAATAAACATTTTGAACTTTGAACATTTTCCTTAAACTCTACACTACTATTTTTCTTTTGTAACTGTTCACTCCTAATTATTATTATCATCATAATAATATTATTTTCTGTGGTAACCACCACCATTCGTAACATCGTTTATTAGTACCAAAACTTATCTTGTTTGTTACCTACGTTGTAAAAAATACTATCATCATTTACAATATTTACAGCCCTTCAACGAACGAATGTCCAATAGGCATTTGTGTGGGAGGAAGTTAAATCGTGTTAATTTATTCATGGGTACAGTAAATGCTGTGAAAATATAGGCCAACGAGTTAAGTGTCGTGACGGAACGAAACTCTATTTGGTTGTTGCCACAAAATAAATATAAACAGACAGGCTGATTCAATCATCGTGACTTCTTTTTGATGAAGACAAACTAGCGAGGGTCACCTAGATCACGGATCAAGGTCTCACACCTTATTAAAAAAACTAAGATCAATTGAGGTGTAACTAAAAGTTGTTCTGTTACTTTCATACTTTACTTATTCTCAAGAATTTGTGCTAACTGTTTGTTAATTTAAATAAAAACTCCTAATGCGGGAATGGAACCTGCTTACTTTGGTGCCGAACGCAGGATCACTACCAACGTACCACCATCGTGCAGCCGAGAATTCCAGCTAGAATCTATCTTTTTCGCTCCACTTCCACCTTCATGGCCGCGCTTCTACATGGTTCCTCCTCCGTTGTTTCATGTCAGAGCGGTCGTGGTTTCATGATACTGTCTTTGGATAGCCCTCCATTCGTTAATTTCTTCAGCGTTTCGGGAATACTGGAATTTTGTGTGGCAGCTTTTATTGAATCTGTCCAACGTATGGGTGATCGACCTCTGGACCGCTTTTCTTTCACTTGTCCCTGGACAACGAGTCGTTCCATGTAGTTCTGGTTTCGAGCAATGACTCCAAAGTGTTTGAGGATTCGTAGTTGCACAGTGTAGACGATAATCTATCTTTGATTTTGACCTGCAACATTGTGATATTTGGTTCGAAACGCCGACGCCGTCCAAGGACTCCAAGGTATCTTTAGCAGTCGTCGCCAGCACCATCTACTTACATGGTCACCGCCGTCTATAAACATCAGCATCTTCATAGGCGGCGGTGACCACTTTCATCGGGTGACCAGTGTTGACCTGTTGTGTACGACGGGAAGAATAGTAAAAGATCGGAATTTAGAGAGTCGATCTGAATTTCGAAAATTAATTATTCCGACAGTCTAAATTTCGGAAAGCAGTAGTTGGAAACTCTTTACTTCAACAGAACATATTATATTTCTGAACTTCGATATACCAAAGTAATTTATTTAAAATCACACATTTCTATTTGAGTTTCTACTCTGACATTTAGAGTATGTCTATCCTTGTGTGGTTTTATTTAAGCTGTTGATCTTCCGTCCCCAAGTCCACCACTAAACGAATTCACCAAACCACTTCAAACAGAATTTGTTAGTATAAACAATGTTTAATTTAATCATGTACGGTATGTACAAAAACATCCTACGTTTGCGCCTATTTATAGGGAAAAAATAAAGTTTGCTTTTGTTTTTCTTCATTTAATTTTGTTTTTGTTTGTTTGAATATATTTATCAAATTGTATTTTTAGAGTGTTAATGAGTATTGTTATAAATACGCATAGTATTAACAAACAATTTTGTTATTTTTATGGAAAAAATATGATATAAAGTTTTGTTGAAGAATATTACATAACGTTAAGATACATTATAGAACCGTAGATCACTGTCACCATTTATACCTTGAATGATAATGAGTGAAAGCTAATTAGCTAACGTTTTAAAACATTTTATTTTCGCTGGAACACATGTAGTACTATTTTCGACAGTGTTTTCCATTCTAGAAACTTACGAAAAGTGTGCTTTTGCAACAACAAACACGTCATTTACTTAATTAAATCCAATTTATTTTTATGCTTAAACGCAATAGTAAAACTGTAGTTACTCCCAAGGTTTCATTACGTAATGTATTGCAAGACGATATAACTATTTAATTATTGCAATTTGTAAATGGCAGATGCAAAAGAAAAGTTCTGTTTTATCCTTATTTTGTTACTATCGGACGCCCAAATAATGTTACATTACATCAATGATTTGTCCGTACTGCGAAATTTCACCGCAAAAAAATTTCAAATATTCAAATGTGTTACAGAATTGCGAGAAAAATTTCGGGCGGTGAAATTTTGCACTGCGGTCTGGCTCTTATCTAACTGAATGTGGGACCAGTTTACCACTATCATTTTCTATTCAGGGCCCATTAGTCCGCGGGCCCAGTTGTACGCGCACAGGTGACCTTCTAACCCGTTGTGTGGGTTGGTATATTTTTTTCTTGTACGAATCACATAACGCCTTCTAATCCCAAAAATATATATATAGGGACCTACTAGATTGCAGATAAATTTATATAAAAACTTTTTTTGTAGATAACTACTTATTATACATAGAAAACAACCAGACCAAGATAAACATACGTCATGTTTGTTTCAAGCTGGATTCAAACCCGCGACTCTTGGGACTCGCAACTTAGCCTCTCCAAAAATAAATATTACCAAATAAAATTATGGAAACAAAAATTATGGAAAAATCCGGATTTCCTTCAATTCCCATCAATTTTGGTGTCCAGCGCCTGTCCTGAGCAAAACTCCATTAACGGACGTCAACATTGTACAGGCTGATTTAAACGAGGTGCTTTGTCAACTGACAGACTGTGGTTATTAAAGGCGACGAGGTATATTTGACTATATAACACCACTCGAGCGTACCGGAGAAACCAAACGGGACACCAATATCGGGAATTTCCAATACCTTACATTGCTGTGTCAAAGACAAGTTCAATGACCATTTGGCTAGATTAATACCGCCCCGGCCGGGGCCCGGCCCAGGCACGGCACGGTGTAACGTGAATCAGTCTTTAAAGTGTGGTGTGTCACAA
This sequence comes from Endotricha flammealis, assembly GCA_905163395.2. Taxonomy (NCBI): domain Eukaryota; kingdom Metazoa; phylum Arthropoda; class Insecta; order Lepidoptera; family Pyralidae; genus Endotricha; species Endotricha flammealis. Next base: position 17,691,358 of record LR990854.1, on the reverse strand, counting down.
TATTGGTTTCATTTTGTATCGGTTTTCCAAATACATATTTTTGAAAGTAAAATAAGTATGTACTTACAAAAAAGGTATTTTATGTTATGTAAATACAAGCTTTGCTTAGTTTAGAACTAGATGGCGTTGTGTTTCATCCAAGAATATTTAAAAATAAAAAAAAAACAGGCTAGAACAAAAAGCCGTACACCTTATTGCATCAATATTTTTGGTGTATTGTATAGGTAGCCTAGGCTTTCGATAAAACATAATGAAAGCAATAAAGAGTATCCTGGCACAAAATTGAAATTGAAATTATAGCCGTACACCAGACAGAAGATATTTTTGTAAATATTATGAAAAAAACATCTCCGAACCTGTCTCTTTTAACTATACAATATAAACTACATAAAATTGTATGTTATTTTTAAATAAACTATGAGACCACTTCATAATTATTTACTTACTGTAACAAAATTAATTAAACTTCTGCTACTTGACAACCCATAAAAGTATAGCACTGTCATACTTGTTACATAAAGTCTTAAATTTTACCTTAATGCCTCTTTTAATTACCAACTATTAACAAAATAACGAACATAATCAGGGAGGGATAAAAATGTCATAATATGTATAAACTCAAGGCTACATGAATAATAACTCCTTATCAACATTGATACAATAATACCCTTATATTTCGAGCTTAAGCCTTTTCAATTATGAATGGCTCAAGACGAGCTTTGCAGTTCAAAGAACCGCCACAATATAAATACAAGAATATTAAATATTTCAAAGCAAAATAAAAAATATGCGGTGTAAAGGAATGGAGTGTATGTGGGATGTTTATTCACTACACTGCTTCACGAATTTAATCAACCTACGATTAGGTTGAGCATGAAAATAACATTCAATTAATAGCTTAGAGCAATAGCACAGGGCTTATTTAAAAATGCGCAAATGATGCGCAAATGAAATTAAAGGAAAATGTCTTTATTCCAATAGGCCTATTACGAGCTCTTTCGAATTAAATATAAATATACTCACTTTAAACGAGATATAAAGCACACGGGACGATCGTGAAACGCGCATCTACTGTGCGTTTACGCGCATTTACATACGATTACGTAAACAGCGCGCGCACTTCGTCTGCCCCTTCCCTGCTGCATCTACGGTACTGTCGAAAACGTTCCTGAAACGCGCATTAATTGCACGTTGCACGCAAAACTATGCTGTATTCGCTCTTATGGCAGAATTACATAAAGAGTGGTGTATCGTATCGCGACATAAGGCCATCGATGTCGTATATTTCGTATCCCTCATACGTGTGTTTGGCACGTGACGACTTATAGGATGAAAATATAACTTATGTAATACAATTGTTATGTTTATCGTGAACAAGAAAATATAAACTAAACGGATAAGTAGACGTGGTGATATACTTTTATGTTCAAATAAAATAAAAATATATTTATTTCCGTATGAAATGTTAACCTTTGGAAGGCATTGAAAGGCTTATTTTATACATTATTTTTATATACTCTTTAAAGGTGAGAGTAGACTTGAGCATTGTTACACTAACCGAACAACGAGCCGCTCTATGATATGTTCTAGTATTACCCTTTCACGAACCAAATGGCAAACATGCTCGCCGTTTTATAAAAAGGGATATGTGTAATTAAAATGCGTTTCAGAAACTGAGTATTTTTAGTAATCATTAAGTGAACATAACAATAGTTTTCTTTTAAAATAAAATTCTTTTAAACCGAATACGCGTAGGTACTAAATTTAATTTTAGTAACAATATTACTAGCCTTGTGAACCGGTGACGGAAAGGGAATATTAAGATACCTTTATAGAATTTCCTGTGGAAAAATAATTCATAAAAATTGAAATTTTATAAAGAAGCAATCACTAGAATTTTACTTACATTTACATAATTTTTAGACAGTATTATGATGACCATCTTTTATTATAGGACAAGGGATATTAGTGAAGCTGTTGTGTAGAGTTTGGTCCCCTGTCGCCCTCCCTCCAGATGAATAGACGACCTCAAAAAAGAGAGTAGAGGTGGATGAATGCGAAAGGCGGAGGATCGCATTTGGTGGAAAGCATTGGGAAAGGCCTATATACAGCAGTGGGTCAGGCCGGTGATGATGAAATGGCCGTTTTGACTTTTACAATACGATCTAGAGTCAAATGGACATTAAAGTAAATTATTTATTTATTTCACACACAAACAACCTTTATAACACACTATAACGACTCCTTTTACAATATAATACGATACAATATTCATATTATTATAATTATTGCACATTAATTTAACAAATAAAAACGGTAATTTAAAAAACTAAAAAACCCGACTGCGTTTCTGTGTAATTCGGAAATGAAAATCCATGTTGTAGCATTGTAGCAGTCGGGACCCATTCAAGAAATGGACACTTCATAAATTGAAAGCACACACATACATTATATTACATTGCTTTTTTTTAATGGGTCCCGACTGCTACAATGCTACAACATGGATTTGACGCTTATAAACATCGCCTTAGCAACTTTGGAAATACTTAGGTTAAGTGCAATCGAGTATGACGACTTTCTTGTTTTAGGGTTTTTTCATTTCCGAATTACACAGAAACGCAGTCGGGTTTTTTAGTTTTTTAAATTACCGTTTTTATTTCTGGCTTTTTAGTTTGTAGTTGTAGCGGGAGCGATGGCGATGTGCTCGACCGCCACAAAGGGAAGATCTTCCGGCCAGGCTGGGTGTCATGCCTGGGGAACCGCGGCTCCGACAATGTATGTGTCGGAGGTTGTATGTATATATATCTCCATATCGTAGAAACTTCGATAGCGTGATTCAGGATTTCTAAGTGTCGTCGTATATGACGTCATGAGTTTGCATTGTGAACTTTTTCTTCACTCTGTAGTTCTTCTGTATGGCGATAGGTGTCGCCACATAGTGTTCAAAACTAGTATCCATGTCGCCGTCATCTGGTTGAATCTGTTATTTAATTGAATGACTAGGCCGCACGTTGATTGAAAAGCGTCACTCAACGTCCAACTAGTTAGCGGATTGTAACATAGCCCTTTGAACAGAGCGGACGTCAGTCAGTCAGGTGATTGAAATTTAGTTCATTTGTTCAATTTCAGGATCTCAAAGAAAACCATGGACTACCCAAAGAGTCGCGCCTCGCTCGCTTTGCTCGCTCGGCGGTGTTATGATCACAAGCTAACCCTAACATAACCCACCATATCCCATTCAACGACCACGGGACCATTCCACGGGAAAGCGAGCGAGATATACGCATACGAAGTTGCGAGGGGACGCACAGCCCAAACCGTCTAGAGATGCCAAATTTTACATGTAGGGCCGGAACGGATCAGACCTGATCGGTCTGGAAGGAACCTCACCGTACCGGGCCGTCCTGGACCGGATCGAACCGGACCGGACCGGATTTTTTTTCATAGATAAAATTCAAAGTCCTTTCTGACTGACTGACTGACTTAACTACATATCAACGCACAGCCCAAACCAATGGGTCTAGAGATTCCAAATTTGGACTGTAGGTTCCTTACGACGTCTAGGGATGTACTAAGCAAGGATTTTTAAAAATTCTCACGGGAAAGCGAGATATACGCAAACGAAGTTGAGAGGGGACGCACAGCCTAAACCACTGGGTCTAGAGATGCCAAATTTGTCATGTAGGGTCCTTATAAGGACCGGACCAATCGGACCAGACCGGACCGGATCGACCGGACCTGATTGGACCGGATGAAACCGTACCGTACCGGGCCGTGCCGGACCGGAATTTGTTTCTGAAGAAAGATATGCTAATTGTTACTAGGCCACGCGGGCGAAGCTGCGGGCGGAAGCTAGTTTTATAAATAGTCCGGTCCGATCAGGTCCAGTCGGTCCGGTCCGGTCCGATCAGTCCGGTCCTGATAAGGAACCTACATACCAATTAGCATAATTATATTTCTGCAGAAAAAAAATCCGGTATGGTCCGGTACGGTGCGGTTCCTTCCGGACCGGTCGGTCCGAACCTTATAAGGACCCTGCATGCCAAATTTGGAATCTCTAGACCCAGCGGTTTGGGCTGTGCGTCTCCTCGCAATTTCGTTTGCGTATATCTCGCTTTCCCGTGGGAATTTTGAAAAGTCCTTTCTTAGTACATCCCTAGACGTCGTAAGGAACCTACATGCCAAATTTTATATACCCTCGCAAATTCGCTTGCTTATATCTCGGTTTCCCGTGGGAATTTTGAAAAATCCTTTCTTAGTACACCCATAGACATCGTAAGGAACCTACAGTCCAAATTTGAAATCTCTAGACCCATTGGTTTGGGCTGTGCGTTGATATATAGTTAAGTCAGTCAGTCAGTCAGTCAGTCAGGACTTTGAATTTTATCTATGAAAAAAAATCCGGTCCGGTCCGGTTCGATCCGGTCCGGCACGGCCCGGTACGGTGCGGTTCCTTCCAGACCGATCAGGTCTGATCCGTTCCGGTCCGGTCCGGTCCGGCCCGTTTCGGTCCGGTCCAGTCCGTTCCGGTCCGGTCCGGTCGGTCTGGACCTTATAAGGACCCTACATGTCAAATTTGGCATCTCTAGACCCAGCGGTTTGGGCTGTGCGTCCCTTCGCAACTTCGTATGCGTATATCTCGCTTTCCCGAGGGAATTTTGAAAAATTCTTTCTTAGTACATCCCTAGACGTCGTAAGGAACCTACATGCCAAATTTGGAATCTCTAGACCCAGCGGTTTGGGCTGTGCGTTGATATATCCTCGCAACTTCGTTTGCGTATATCTCGGTTTCCCGTAGGAATTTTGAAAAATCCTTTCTTAGTCACCCCTAGACGTCGTAAGGAACCTACAATCCAAATTTGGAATCTCTAGACTTACCGGTTTGGGCTGTGCGTTGATATATAGTTAAGTCAGTCAGTCAGTCAGTCAGTCAGGACTTTGAATTTTATATTATAGATTAGCTGATTAATGTTAACAAAAGCTCAAAAATATTCGGGTTTGATGGGTGCTCCCCTGCGTTACCGGGTAGGCCACCGTGCTAAATCAAACGTATACGTAAACAATGAATTTAACATAAGCCCGAAAGCATTTCAATAGTATATAGGCGTGTACGCACGACCGAACACGAACATGGTGAACATCGAACACGAACACTTTGTTCGCACGTGCGTACCACTAACGAACATCAAACAATTTGTTCGTCAAAAGTGTTCGTGTCGATCCAATTTGGTTGTTCTGTGTGGACGATGTTCTCAGCATGACCGAACAAGAACATTGTTAACTCGAACAACGAACCAAAAGATTAAGGCTTTAGCCTCTTTTGTTCGACACCATGTTCTTGTTTGGTCGTAAGTGGTTGCACGCGATCACAAGTAGAACTATGTTTGTAGGTGTTCATGTTCGCTTTGCTAATTTACGTCCACACGTGCGAGCCACATGTTCCGTGTTCGTGTTCGATGTTCACCATGTTCGTGTTCGGTCGTGCGTACACTCCTTATTACAATGGGTGTTTTAGCCATTATAAAACTGTTACCGCCTTCACTACGTGGAGGTACTCCCAGCTTATATTATTTTATTTTATTTTATTTTATTTATGTCGTGTTCTAATTAAAAATTTATAAGCAGTGTCACTCCCACAATTAATACGATTCTAACGACGCCTTTGAAGCTAAAATCCTTCAAGCCGTTTAGGCTACAGAGAGAGCAATCTTCGAATTTGGCGCCAAAAATCCGCCATTTTGTTTTTTTAAATATTTTTATATACCCAGTGTCACTCTCACAGTAAACACAAATCTAACGACACCTCTCAAGCTAAAATCCATCGAGTCATTCAGGCTGCAGAGCGTGCCAAACAATTATACATACATACATACATACATACATACTCTCGATAAACATAACCCTCCTTCTGGTGCAGTCGGGTAAAAAATATTACATAGTGTTATGGAAAGTACAACAGGCGGTCTTATCGCTTGTCTTCCAGACAACTGGGTAGATGGATATTACAAAGAAAATGAAGGAGGCGCAGAGTAATGTTTTTAAAAATTGTTATTGATGTGTGAGATGCTGGTGCCTGAGTAGGCTTGAAAAGCTTACTGGCTACAGGTTACCAGGTTCTCACCTCTCAGAAGAAGTTTAACATGTTTTCCAAATCTTTTAGGTTGTTTGGAAGAAATTGCCTAGCAATAAGGCAGTCTTTTGTACTTCCTGATTTTATGTTATTTTTGAAAAAAAAAAAAATGTTTTTTTGGAGCAATGAAGAGTTGTGAATTGTATTGTTAAAATTTCAACATCTATAACAAAGAAATCTATATTTTACATACTAATAATAATCTAAGTTAATTAAGTTATAGTATGACGTGAATCCTGATACTGTCATTGTCAAATTAGAAAAAATATCAACCTATCTTTAACTTGACATTCTATGTGCCATTAACTCTAAAATATTTGTGTGTAACTGACTGTACTTTACTTAAAAGGAAAACTACCGACCATACGTAAGAAATATAAGTGTACTTATAAAAGAAAATTGAAACAAATAAATCCGGCTCGAAGGACCACTTGCAACTATTTGTGACGAAATTATTACGTATCAACAATGTAAGTTATTGAGCTCTTGTACCCAATCAGGGCTAAGCCCGATCAGTGTACTGTACAAACAAGTCGAGACGTGCTCGACTGACCTCGTAAAGCTAATAACGGATTAAACAAACTTGATAAGGGACACCGACTTAGGGCTTGGTGATAGGCCCTGTTACTATGATAGTGTGAGGTCTAGTAGGCGGTTTCAAAGTTGTGGGAGATACGGATATGAAAGAGAAGAGGATAAACGAGTCAGCGGGTCACCTCATGGTAAGCAATCATGGACGTTCACGACTACAAGATCTTGGATGCGTTGCCCACCTATGAGGGAATGAGAAAGGAAAGTGAAGAAGGGAGTAGGAAGCAGGAGGAGTATTCAGCTTTCCTCTCTCTCACACTCTGCACAGCCGTATATTGGAGCAGCGTAACAGAGTACGCTCTAATACCCTTTAATACCCCTGCAGTGGGATGATTATGGGTTGATAATGAAGTTTTAGTAAAACGGTAGCATATAACTCTTTAAAAGACTGACATAAGTATTAAAAGATGAAACCTTTTCCATTTTAATGGAACTCGAACCATTTCTACATTACGCAACGCTTTTCACGAACCCCCAAACGATGCCTTGATTTGATTTAGATGATAACCAGAGACTCGATCAAAATTCGATCGTTGTTTACCAACGATGCAGGAAATAAATAACTTGTTTTTCTTAGGAACTCACTACAGGAAACATGATTATAGGATGTTAAGACAAAAGGGTCTATTTCTCGAAATAAAAACGTTTATATCTAAGCTCAATCTCTAGCGCTACTTATACATACATATATCAATCGTTTTATATTTGGTATGAGCAAGACTAAGACTATTTTTATTATGAGATTTTTTTTAAACTGATCAAATTTAAAACAATATATCATGAGCCGTACTTAATGGATCATTTTTTTTGACTTCTTACATTCACAACATAACGTAACGGGTAACAGAATGCGCCAAAACTAAGCGGGGAGGAGAGAGCGGGGTTATTGACAAAGGACTAAATGTTGCCAGACTATAAAATGCCATAGACAAAAAGTATTTTCACCTCACAAGCTCGGAAAGAATCTGTTTGTCATTCGAAATCTGAGCGCAAACGTGCATTTTGTGCCCTAGCGTGGAAAGAATTTTTAAAATTCGAACCTTTCTATTCTATAATTTTTTATACCGCTAGTCTTCTGAAAATGATTAATACTTATTTCATGCCAGTGCGCCAACCTTTTTTTTAGAATAATCGAACTGGCCAGCACGACACCGCATGAAAAAAAAATAAACACTTATTATTTGAGTTTTTCTTGCACCAAGCATTTTCCTCGCTGTAGTGAGGTGAAAAGTTGTGTGTTTCGCTCGGCAGCAAAGTTATTCTGCGTCTCGTACCTTTGAAACCCTCGCAACGCTCAGGATTCTATATTTGAACCACTCGCTTCGCTCGTGGTTCAATCCTAGAATCCTTCGCTAGCTCGGGTTTCAATATAAGTACTCGCGCCAAAAAACAACTTTGCAGCCTTGCATAACAAATAATTTTTTTTTTCTGTCCTTGAAAAAATTACGTTACTTAGGTGGAAATTCCGCTACTTCCGTTTTTAGAGGACCAACTTCATAACCATTTTATTTATTTTTATTCCTTTACAAGGGGTTAAATTAACTTGTGGTTGAAAATACTACTAGTTATGTTTCAATTACGAAAATTTCTGTTAAATAAATAAATGCATTTTCGAGAGATTTTAATGAACTGTAAAGTTACCAAGGCGTAGAGTGGCCATGCTAAATTTTGCTTTTCTGTGACACATTTTCGCCTATATTTTAATTATTTACAATGGATTTCATTTTTTATTTTTATTATTATATTTGTATTTTGTCTAGTAGAGATATTATTCTTAGAAGTGAAATGCGATAGGTATATATGCTGAAAAAAATATTGTCGAAGTCGGAGGACATGTCATTTTTGTGGTGCCCATCTTTTTTGAAAACCGCCTAATTAGGAAACAAAGAATGTTGCAGCAAAACATGTATTGCACATTACCAATTTAACAGAAATTCTAAAACTTGAACGGCGTGTTCTTTGTATGACGTAAGATTCAATAAGAAAAGATTTTTAGAAATTCTTACCAGACCAGACCAGAAAGTATGATTTTTTATATTACTAAGGGGGCAAACGAGCATACGGCCCACCTGATGGTCAGCAGTCAACGTAGCCTATGGGCGCTTGCAATACCGGGGGTATCACTCGCGCGTTGCCGATGCTGTAGAAAGTGGAGCTTTGGAAACCTTACTCACCGTAGGAACACAACATGGCCGAGACCAACGCTATTTGGCTACGTACGATCTTCTGTAAGGTGGAAGTGCTTCCCCAGATAGGCTGCACCGATATGGGCGGATTATCCGCTGTACCCTACCTCTCTTCTTCGGGATACACTCAAACGAAATTGCGCGGGTTTCGCTAGTAATAAAAAAATCAAAAGTTTTTAACGGCATAAGCATAACCATAGAATATTGCGAATTCGAGACGAGACCTTTATTGCAATTTCCCGGAGACTGATTATAATTGAGAGGAAAAAAAAAACAAGGTAATAATCGACATACAATTTTAAGTATGTTCAAGCAAATTGTTTGAAATGTTTCTAATGAAAATATTTTTAATCAAGAACCATTCAAATGCACCGATTCTGGAGACCTTACTCACCATAGGAACACAACATGGCCGAGACCAATGCTATTTGGCTACGATCTTCTGTAAGGTCCTTTCCCAGACGGGCTGCTCCGATTTGAGCGGATTATCCGCTGTGCCGCAATGAATGTCTGCACTCCCAATGGTTGACTGGTAGAGAATTCAATTATAGCATAATCCGCCAATTGTACCAGTATTTTGTGTATTGTTGTCAATAAAGTTAAAAAAATAATAACAAAATACAGTTTATTAGTTTTTGTATCGTATTTAATTATTCAAAATTAATAATTAAAATGAGTTTTCGTATTTTTTTACATTGATTAAACATTACGCATCAATATCATTGAATAACGTCGAAATTATTACCAGTTGGATGGGAACATCCTAGTTATACTTGCAAACAACCATAGATCTACATATTTATTGCTCAGCCGTGACGTCTCAAGATCCTCTCTACAACGAGGCTTTTGTTGACAATAAATTTCTAGGAACGGCTCATGGTTTATTTATCCTCACTAATATTATAAATAAGAAAGTGAGATGTTTGTTTGTTATTCCTTCACGGCTTTACTAATATGCCGATCATTATGAAAATTTTTATACATATTGTCAGGGGTACAGCCCAAAGGAGGCCGCGGAGCGGGTGAGGGAAAGAGATTCTGCCGCCGCCCCCCAGCTCCGCCGTCAGCCCTCATTGCTAGAGAGGTGAGCCCGACAGACCCCCGTCGCTTCATTAATTGGCGGGACATGCAGTAATCCATTTTCCTGACTTTAAACAAAAAAAAGCGGCCAAGTGCGAGTCCGACTCGCCCATGAAGGGTTCCGTAGCAGCAATTGCGGGTTACGATTTATGACGTATTAAAAAAAACTACTGACTAGATCTCGTTCAAACCAATTATCGTTGGAAGTTTGTATGGTATATTGTACTTCATATTTATTTTTTTGTTTTATCATTCTCTTATTTTAGAAGTTACAGGGGGGGGGGGGGGAAGGACACTCATTTTATCACTTTGGAAGTGTCTATCGCGCAAATTATTCAGTTTAGAAAAAAAAAATTTTAGAAACCTCAATATCATTTTCGAAGACCTATCCATAGATACCCCCCACACGTATGGGTTTGATGAAAAAAAATTTTCGACTTTCAGTTCAAAGTATGGGGAACACCCAAAATTTATTGTTTTTTTTTCTATTTTTGTGTGAAAATCTTAATGCGGTTCACAAAATACATCTACATACCAAGTTTCAACAGTATAGTTCTAGTTTCAGAAAAAAGTGGCTGTGACATACGGACAGACAGACAGACAGACAGACATGACGAATCATAAGGGTTCCCTTTTTTGCCATTTGGCTACGAAACCCTAAAAAGGGGGGTACAGAGCCCAACATAAACTTTTTATCCCGTGAAAGTATGTCATTCCAATGAGAAAATATTTTTTCTACTACTGATGGCGCTGCAATTGCGATGTCGGCCAACAAAAGCAAATACGAAACCCTACCTTGTACGTGGCCCAACACGCACTTGCCCAAATTTTGTACAATCCACACATGAGGTTTATTTTGATTCTATAAAAAATAGGAGGACAACGAGTAACTTCTTTCTCGTTCTCCCTCTCCGTCTTACTTTTTGTCCTATCAGGACCACGAAAAAACGGGGGTTTCCATTACTAATATACTCTGTAACGTGTATAACAAAACCCAGAGGATTGACAGGGAAAATATGAGTGTCTCGCAATAAACTTTGAAAAAGAATAACTATTCTGATGCAGAGTCACGTTTTAGGGATTTGTGGAAATATGCAATTTTATATACTGTTTACTTTAAATAATTCCTACTATAGAAACACTTGTATATAGAAACACTTGTATATAAATGCAATTCCATCTCGTGGCTCGTGTAAGGGTCAACTCATAATATTAAATCATTGTAATTTGTACCATAAGTCGCACAGCGCCACTTTGTCCCAAAGTAAGCTTGGCTTAATATACTTGTGTACCAGAAGCCAAGCCAAGCAAATATTCCTACCGCTTCGTCTCCTGTGTAGCCAGGATCAACAACGACGACCTCAGATTGACAATAAGCATTGAAGCTTATTGACGTCCCGGAGGAAAAACTACAGCTGTCTTGGAACTCACAACGAATTTAATCAGAAAGTACCAGAATAATACTAAAATCTTAATAATAGATTATAATCGTTAAATTAAATAAAAAATCTCGGGTTCACTGATAAGGGATCTCAAGCGTTGATTATAAATGACAGTCGTTTAGTCTAAGCCAGTGTCCGTGCTGTGGCTTGGAAACAATGATATCAGCTAACCCGTAGTCAGCTTTATCTGATGGAATTAACAAACCTTAATTAGTTTTTTTTGTCTTTTAACACATTTAAATATATTTTTCATACAGCCAGTTATAAAAATGCATTTTAATATTAACTCCAAATTAAGTCTAATGCTATCTCTCTTTCTCTTTGACAGTGACAACCATCTATATATATAAGTATAAAATAAGCATATATAAAATTCAAAATCCTGACTGATTTAACTATATATCAACGCACAGTCCTAGTCTAGAGATTCCTTTGGAATGAAGGTTCCTTACGACGTCTGGGGGTGTACTAAGAAAGGATTTTTCAAAATTCCCACGGGATAGCGAGATATACGCAAACGAAGTTGCGAGAATTTTACTAGTACCTAATTTAATATGTTTCCTGAGATTCGCTTCGATTCCATCATCGCTACTGGGATCTGGGACGAAAACAACGGGATCTTGCGAGTATATTATGAGAGAGAACCACGGGCATTTAGTTGCATATAAAGTAAGAATAGAATTGGAAATTCCTATGGGAATATCACCAAAGAAATTCAAAGACTCAAAACGTTTATTCAGAGAGTAGATCTTTACAGGCTCTCTAATCTGAGTCTATACAATCATAAATAATTTGTGTATATAATCTACTACACTATAAACTATTACCATTTTGGAAACAAAAGCAATTATTTTTTTTTTTTTTTTCAAACAAAAAAGTACATTTTTAATGTGTTTTATTCTGCCAAACTGTGCAACAGTTTGTCGGCAGCAGCTCTCGTGGATACATTGTACTTATACCTATTATTTAAACGTTCAGGATAAAAAAAATCCCTTCACCATCCAAACTTTTTCTATGAAGGTATGAAAAACAAAAACAAAGTAATCTTTAATCAATTTTCAAAGTAATAATACTTAATAGTATTTTCCCGGATTGCGCGCACGGTGTCTACGAATTTAGATAACTTTGTAATGCTGTAACTTCATATTTTAGTACTATATAGATAGCCACCCTTCTTCCACAGATTCATTGCTTGATCCCTCAATAGATCCTAGGTGACTTTGAAATGGCGAAAGAAAACCATTTACGGCCTTTTTTGTCAGTTAAAATATCCGATTACACGAATAACACCGCTCGTGTATGCTAGTATATTTTACTGAACGATGTGTATGTAATTATGTACCTAACCTGCCTAGTTTCGATTCCAGAAGAGTAAGTTTTTCGAGATTTTAGGGTCTATCGGTGATGCGTAAAAAAAGGTTCAAAGATTGAGAGGGACGAACAGTTTCCAACATTTCGAATTATTTACGATGTATTCATTTCGTTTAGAATTATTTACGATGTACAATCCAAGTGGAACGTAATAAATATTAAGCTTATTGGCGTCGGTCAGTAGATAATTACATCGGGTAGCATGTTAATTTGCTAAAAATATGTACCTACCTAATTTAACCGTTATAGTTTTCCTTATAGGTTCACTATATGGACTACTACCATGATTTTTTGTCAATTTCTAAACACAAGACTTTCAGAGATAGAGGGGGACCACCATGCAAAACGAAAATTGACACGTTAAATGTAAATAATTCGCAAACGGATCGTTGTATCGGAAAATGATCTTCCCACACCATCGATGTTTTTAAGAGACCTATCTAACGAAACCCCACAACATGGGTTCGGTGCGAAATAAATTTTTCATTCCTACTTTACCTGAAGGCACACCAAAAAAAATTTTTTTTCAAAATTTTGTTCCAGCACTTTGTTAGCATTGATAATATGTTTATAGGTACGTACCAAATTACAACTTTCTAGCATTAGGCGTCTAGGCGCTAGACCGCGGACGGACAGACAGACAGACAGACGCACATTGTAGTACTAAGGAACCCTAAAAACATGAAAAAAAATAAAAGAAGTGTAAAGGAATCTCGCCGACCAGTTAAACAGCGCGGCGTGCGGCCTCCTTACATGGATTCTCCCCAACAATCGGCGTCCACTCTTTGATCCAGTTTTTTGTGGACTGAAGTGAAATAAGTTTTGTCCTAGGATCCACTGGGGATCCTTGTGGAAGGAGGGGCATGAGCGGGCTCGATGGCGTCACTGTTCGTCGCACCTCAAACGAACACGCAAGTTAACCAACGTCGACCCTAGCCAGTGTTTGGATGGGTTTCGTTATCTTGAGCCGTTAAGCACGTCCTTCCCAGTTTTATTTACCAATACATTCATTTAGTGTTACTAACGTACTTAATAAAAATCCAGCCGCTGTTATCGGAGCCACACTCAATTTGATAAATTAGTATCACTGTGTTTCGGGTTTTATCTGTGTGAAATTTGATCAGCTTATGGTTAATTATTGTCACCAAGCTAATGAGGTTATTAATAACTAAAAACAGGGCAATGAACAGTGTAGGATTTCGTATTTAGTATGCTTTTCTTGCTTGCGAATGAATGCAATGCCATATTCTACGACACTTGTAGGTTTTCATCAAATAAATTTTGTTTTATTACTTCAAACGCTATTATTAAAAAAACTGGGCAAGTACGTGTCGGACGCACAATGTAGGGTTCCGTAGTATTGGCTGGCTACGCATTTCTTGCTTGCAGATGAGTACAATGCCATATTCTATGACATTTGTACGTTTTCGTCAAATAAATTTTACTTCATACGTTCGTCGGCTATTACTCGGTAACTAGTAGCGCCTACTTAACCATTATAGTTTTCCTTGTAGGTTCACTATATGGACTACGACCATGAATTTTTTTAAATTTCTAAACACAAGACTTTAATTTATGTTTGCTGCCTACCGCATGAATTTTGCCCGCCTATTTTAATAAGCAAAACATGATGTACCACACCCGCTATATTTTTTTTGTCACCTAAACTACCATGTTTTATGCAAATAAAGATTCTATTCTATAAATAAATAAATTAAAAAAAAAGACTTTTTTGGAGATAGTGGAGGGGGGGGGGGGAGACCACCGTGCAAAACGAAGATTGCCACCCTCAATGTTTTGAAGAGACCTATCTAACGATACTCCACAACATGGGATGGGCGCGGAATAAAAAAATCCATTTCTACTTTACGTGACGGGTACAAAAAAAATGATTTTCAAAATTTTGATCCAGCACTTTGTTAGCATTGTTAATATGTTTATAGGTACGTACCAAATTACAACTTTCTAGCACTAAGCGTCCACGACCACGGACAGACGGACAGACAGTCGGACATGGCGTAACTATAAGTGTTCCTTGTAGTTTACTACGGAACCCTAAAAACCGGGCTAATGCTTAGTGTAGGGTTATCTGCTGCCATCTACGTACTCGACGTCTGCTAGTTCAGCTACGCTGCGCTTGCTTGCAGATGAAAGTCATAACTTTGCACTCATTGTATGACATTATTCGTACGTTATCATCAGAAAAAAAATATTTTAAGGTTTCATCGTTAATTAGTCAAGCCTGCTTAAATAAAAGTTTTTAGGTTCACTATATTGACCACTGACCTACTATGATTTAAGTATTTCAAATTTATAAAACGAACTCATATTTTTGGAGCAGAAGAGCATAATGCATGGGGCTAGCTAGACTGGGGAAGTACCACCCTCTTACTTACAGAATATCGACGTAAAGCATTAATGCGTTTGGTTCGGTCAGTGAAAAATCCGGAAGCTTAATTCTTTTATCTTCTCTTTCTCCCTTCTATCTCTATTTCCTTTCTTGTAGCAAGCAACGCATTGACTACTACTAACTACCTACTACTGTCTAACTATCCATCAGGAGTGTCAGGAGGCCCGCATACTTGTTTGCGTGCGGTATGGTATAAAAGAACCATCAAAATTTTCACAGTTTTCCTTTTTTAAACTCGTATGTCTCTATGAACATGAACCTCAGCTTTGAGGTGTTTGACCTTGTCTAGAACCCTCATTCCAAAGAGGCGTGTGTAGGCGTAACCATTGCTATGTCAAATAATTAGAACTAAAGGAAATAAATACATAATAATCGTATAAATATAAAATGTTAGGACTAAGAAGAATTAGACTAAGAAGAACTGGCAAGAAACTCCTCCCTCCCTCAACCCGCTCCCTCTTTGAAGTTAATTTTAAATGACAAAAAAGTCGTCACTGGTTTTCATTCGCTATGTTTCTTACAAGTAGTCATTTTGCTTTTGTTTCCGAAATGTTAGTAGCTTATAGAGTAGATTAATTTCCACAAACTATTTTTTACTGTATGCACTTTTTGATAAGAGTGAGTGTCTGTAAACACCTGCTATCTAATTAAACGTTTTGAATGTTTGGAATCTTTGAAGTCAGTTAAAAACATAACACTTTATAATAATTATATTCTATGAAGGCCAAGGTCTATCCCAAACACATCACGTCTCGGTAAAATAAGACGTTTGGGCCTACTTTGTGTTAACTTATAAACAACAAAACACCACTCAAAGGTTTTACCGACGATATTAACTTTTTACGTTCTTGGTAAAACTCTATACCCGTGGGAAAAGTCTAATAGGAAATCTTCTCCGATACCTTTCGCGGCTTATTCATTACTTTTTTCGTTTACTTTGTGTTTGAGTCCTAAGTTTTATAAAGAAAAAGTTTAACATTCACAGCCAAGACTTAAAGTCCAACAGTACTTAATTATTTAAGAAAAATACATTAGATGTATAATGTTTTTCCTTTACAGAAATTGCACCCGCCGCGCCTTCTTTCCCTACATTAAACTAAACATATTAGGTAAATGTAAAAAAAACGGTCACCGTAAATGGGAAAGTGTGTGTGTCTGTTTGTTTTCCCGTCTTTCACGGCAAAACGGAGCGACGAATTGACGTGATTTTTTGAGTCGAGATAGATGAAAGGATGGCGAGTGACATAGGCTTCATTTTGTATCTTTCTAACCCCCCACTTCTCTAAAATGGGGGGTGGAAGTTTGTTGTTGTTGCTAAAAATAGGTATGCAAACTATTTGTGAGTAACAAAAAAATCGTGCATCATTTTTGTCATTGGAAATGTCTTTTCGTTCGCTCCAGTATGGGCTCCGATTTCACGAAAAGGTGCGATCCCCTTATATCTCGTGGAGTTGTGAAGATATGATATTTAAAAAAGGTGTCAAAAGACGCGTATTTACGAGAGCTGTAAGGTGTAAAAAGAATTATTTTAAAAAGTCAAAAACAAAAAAAGTTATGGCCGAAATTGTGTAAATAAAAATCATTTCTTTCCGAACTTTTGATTTTGGCGCTCTATATTTTGGAAACGAAGAATGATATCAAAAATTTGAGAAAATTTCGTCTGGACAATTTAGTCAGCTACAATTTAAGCCTAAAACAAAGATGATCGGGTCAAGGGTTTTCCCTGTAGCCTCCTTTTTGAAAAAAGTCAAAAACGTTGTAGTTTTATTTTGTAACCTTTTCCTTATCCCGACTTTATCGTCGCTCATCATCATCATCATAATCAACCCATAATCATCCCACTGCTGGGCTACGGGGCTCCCTTCAATCGAAGGTGATTAAAGCGTACTCTGCCACGCTGCTCCAATGCGGATTGGCAGAGGCCGGTGTTTTCAAACCGCCCCAAGGCCACCGACTTGGCCTAACGACTGTCATCCATGCGATAACAGCCGGGACCGACGGCTTAACGTGCCCTCCGAAGCACGGAGAAGCTCGAGAAAACGGAACCCATCCAAACGCTGGCTAGGGTCGATGTCGCTAAACCCATATGCGACCAACATTAATTTGTATGGTAAAATGTTAAATAACCTTTATTAATTACCTAAAAAGACATAATTGTACATTATAAAAATAGAAAAAAAAACGATTGCGTTTTTAAATAGTAAATATAGCCCGCCCCATTTTTGGGGCGCTGCTGGGCGTTGGAGGCACCATTATAGTAAATGTAGAAAGGAATCAATATTTACAATAAAAAAATCTAACAAATTTATATTATAAGTATTTATTTACCTAAATAATATCAGTCTATCTACATAAATAATTTATGACTGAAATTTTTTAAAAGCAATTCTTGTGACAGCCCACGTTACATTTAGCACACTTTTTGAGTGTATTTTTATGGCATTCTGCACATCGTATTTGAGTTAGACTTTTTATTATAAGTGATCTATACGATCCAATCGAACATCATCTGGGATACGGCGCGCTTACGTCCAATTGACTTCGGACGACCGATTGGT
The DNA here is from genome assembly GCA_905163395.2 of Endotricha flammealis. Classification (NCBI taxonomy): domain Eukaryota; kingdom Metazoa; phylum Arthropoda; class Insecta; order Lepidoptera; family Pyralidae; genus Endotricha; species Endotricha flammealis. The sequence continues at coordinate 17,673,590 of LR990854.1, read as the reverse complement.
CGGGAAGTAGAATACATACCGAAGTACGAAGTTACTATCGCCCGTATGAAGCCCAGGTAATCTAAATGTTTTGCTTGTTGCCCTGCAGGTGACAGTCTGTATAATTGGTATGCATTATTTATGGAGACGACCTTCGTGGCGTAATGGTTACCACGCCAGACCGCCACCCAGGAGGTCCCGGGTTCGATCCCCGGTCGGGTCATGATGAAAAACGAACTTTTTCTGATTGGCCTCGGTTCTTGGATGTTTATCTATATATGTATTTGTTATAAAATATAATATCGTTGAGTTAGTATCCCATAACACAAGTTTCGAACTTACTTTGGAGCTAGCTCAATCTGTATGTTTGTCCCTATATATTTATTTATTTATATACATTTAGCGGCCACATCAGTAACTGCCAGTACCATTTCTTGCGGTTGATACTTACTCGTACGGTAGCAGGCTACATTTTGGTCAAGTCGGTTCTATTCCACCCATGTAGCGGTTGTATTCTGGGATGCAGGAAGGCTGTTGAATGCTTATCCTTCTTTTTGCGCTACTAGACCAACGAGTAGCAGTTCCCATTGGTGCAACACCGTGACATGTAGATGCTACAGTAATGTGACAACATTATTGTCGTTATACCGTACGAGTGTTATGCCAGTATTTTGGTCTGTTACTTGATGATAGGAACCTCGAGACTCCTTTTTCATGACTTGTGGAGATCTCAATGGCGCCTTTTCCACTCTGTTAGTGCGGATTGTCCCGGTGCCATGCTGCCGAGCCTCCTTCAATGCTGACAGCAGACGAAATGATGTAAAAAAAGTTATCAATGTATACTTTAGCATGACGTCCAGCCGGCAATTTAGAGATCAAGTTCATAACCACAGATCCTCCTACTCCCAGTTCGGGATTCGTGTTTCCGGTACTGGCACCTTGGTACGGTTCAGCTTGGATCAACTATCCCAATCGCGTGCATAAAGACCAATTCTTGAAGCCGAAACGTATTGGTTTACCATTAATATGTTGTTTCGTGCTGTGATGTCCGTAATACGGAATCACTGATTCATCCACCTTAGTTCATAAAAATTTGAAAAGTACTTTAGCCAGTTTTTATTTAGTTCATTCCATAGAGGTCTGACTTTAGTAAATTTGTCTGTAGAATCCAGGTTACTATTGTCACTAACATGCAAGTAACGTAATATTTGTTCGAAGCGTTTTCTACTTATAGCATTGGCCAGGGTGTTATGTATCAGCTCCAGTGTCCCAATACATGCGGTTTCTTGCATATACACAGTATCCGCTCAACAAAAGTATACCTAATATTAGGCTAATTTCATCAGAGGTAACACTGAAAGCCCCCACATACGCCTTCTTAGCCCCACGATCTTCACCCATTCTCTCCAGGTGGCCCAGCCATCGGAGTCTGTGGCCTTTGGCCTCTCCCATAATATTGTGGTCGGCCAACAGATCTTCTACCTCTAGGTTTTTGAGGATCCTCCAAGTGCCATCGGATCTTTGTCTGACTCCGAACATTCTCCTCAGGATCTTCCGCTCTGTCACAAGCAATTTGTGCTCCTCCTTTTGTGGCAGAGTCCAAGTCTCGCATCCGTATAGCAGTATTGGCCGTATTACCGTTTTATAAATACGGATTTTGGTGTTTCTGCTGAGAAGCCGGGACTTCAACACCTTGTGGAGGGCAGCACTGCACCGGAGGGCGTTTTGTGTGCGGATATGGATTTCCTCAGCTCGGGTGTTACAATCTGTGATGGTAGAGCCTAGGTATTTGAAATTTTGAACACCTTTATATGTGGAATCTCCAGCATGCAGGTCTTCTATAGGGGCGCGCAAGTTTTTGTAGCGCTTCATGTGAACATACTCCGTCTTTTCAGTGTTTATCCTAAGCCCCACCATCCGAGCCTCCGCTTCCAAGGTCTTGACCGCCCTTGCAACCTCCTCCTCAGTCTGTCCAAGGATAGCCAGGTCATCTGCGTATCCAATAATTTTGTGCTTTCCAGTTCCATCCAGCACCAATCCAAAGTCCAAAGCCAAGACTCTCCGGATGATGTGCTCCAGAACTAGGTTGAACAGCATGGGTGACAACGCATCTCCCTGTTTCAGTCCCGTGACAACCTGAAAATCCTCGCTCAGCCTGCCCTCTATCCGAACCTTTCTCCTGCTCTCCCTTGTAGCGACTTCGACCATATTAACGAGTTTCCTCGGTATGTTGAAGTTCCTCAGGATAGTTATAAGTTGGCCGTAGACCAGTAGGTCGCCCCAGATACCGCTGGAGCGACGCCGTGAAAGCCGATCTCCGCGAACTTCAAGCTGGAGACTGGCTGGCGAAGCATGGCTCAAGATCGGAAGAAATGGCGTTCTCTTGTGTCGGAGGCCAAGACTCACTTTGGGTCGCTGAGCAATTGGAGTAAGTAAGTAAGTAACACTGAAAGCCTCGTCTCGTTTTAGAAGTGCATACTTTTTGTCATTGGAAGTGTCTTTTCGTTCGGTCCAGTGTAGGCTCCAATTTCACGAAAAAGTGCGATCCCCTTATGTCTCGGAGAGTTGTGATGTGAAGATATGATATTCAGGAAAGGCTCAAAAGACACGAGAGCTGCTCACGAGCGTATTCACGAGAGCTGTAAGGTGTAAAACGAATTATTTGAGAAAGTCAAAAAAAGAAAAAGTTATAGCCGAAATTGTGAAATTAAAAATCATTTTCTTTCCGAATTTTTGATTTTGGCGTTAGATATTTTAGAAACGAAGAATGATATAAGAAAATTGAGAACAATTCCTCTGGACAATTTAGTCAGCTATAATTTGAGCCTAAAACAAAGATGATCGGCTTAAGGGTTTGCCCTGTAGCCTAACCTTTTTGAAAAAAGTCAAACACGTTGTAGTTTTATTTTGTAACATTTTCCTTATCCTGACTTTATCGTCGCTCAGCGACAATATTTTTTCGAATTCCGTTTAGTTTAGATTTTCATTTCCAATGTGCTCGATAGTCGTGTGAGGCACGAAATCTCTGAATTTTTTTTTGGAAATCTGCCCCCAGCCTTTTAAAAGAGGGGGTAAAATTTTATATGGGACTTCTCGCAGTTTTTAAGGTAGGATGTAAGGGGAACCGTGTTACCCCGAATTTAACGTGAGCAAAGCCGCGGGCAAAAGCTAGTAATATAATATAAACCAAACATTTTAACACTATCCAGCTGTAGATATAAAATAACCAGGGTTATGTGGGCGCTAGCGGGTATGATTTCTGTGTTTTCTGGGTATGGCAGAATTAATTAATATCATCGTTGTTGTATTCCACAATAGAATGTAATCAAGTTTTCGGTTTTGATTTTCAATTCAGAAATGTGTGATATTGGGAAACGCTTTGACATCAAAACTATGTTTAATATGCCCGTTTTCACCAACGCCTTCTAGCGGTGGGAATACATGTCATCAAATGTCATTCAAATTGTTTCTGCTGGATGGTCACTGCCAATACCATTCAAAAAAGAAGATAAAATTGTACGGGCGGTACCGCGGGCAGACTCTAGTTGCTATTACCCACCTACTCAAAAAAAATTAAGACGATAATGAGTAATTTTATGATTTTTATGTCAGAACCATACTAATTCCAATAAAGATGACGTATTTAATTTAAAATCTAGTTAATTTAAAACCTTGATTATAAATTAATTATTCACTTTAGTTAAATTAACATGAGTTTGTCATCTGAGATTAATTAGATTATGTATAAGTCGGCTCCGTTTAAATCTTAACCAGAGGCATTCGTGTGGGTGTCTTTGTAAGTAGGTAATTATAATTACATCTTAATGGAGATTTTGGAGTGGTTTATTAGGTGAGTTATTATCAAGTCGGTGCAAACATATGTCGCCTATTTAGCAACTCGTCAAGTGTAAAGTTGTAACTTTACAATGTTGTTAAGATGGATTGGGATTGCCTTAGGTTATACCATTTATGATCTGGGGAAATAGTATTTATATCATATTCAATTTCTGAAAATAAAAACATTTTAATTTAAGTTAAGTCTCAAGCTATGTCTTTTTAGGGTTTCTTCTCTAGTTTGACACACTTACAGCCATGTTGCAGAAATTATAAAAAAAATCACAGATTTCGTGCCTCACACGACTATCGAGCACATTGGAAATGAATCTACGGAATTCGAAAAAATATTGTCGCTGAGCGACGATAAAGTCGGGATAAAGGAAAAGGTTACAAAATAAACGTTATTAACTTTTTTCAAAAAGGTTATACAGGGCAAACCCTTAACCCGATCATCTTTGTTTTAGGCTCAAATTGTAGCTGACTAAATTGTCCAGAGGAGGTTTTTTTTTTTAAATTTTGATGTCATTCTTCGTTTCCAAAATATCGAGCGCCAAAATCAAAAATTTGGAATGTAATGATTTTTATTTTCACAAATTCGGCCATAACTTTTTTGTTTTTGACTTTCTCAAATAATCCTTTAATAATAATTCTGTTTTTGAATATCATATCTTCACAACTCTCCGAGATATAAAAGGGGTTCGCATTTTTTCGTGAAATCGGAGCCTACACTGTAGCGAACGAAAAGACATTTCCAATGTGAAAACTTTAATACTGCGTATTAAGAGACGTTTCGACTTTGATAATCAAAATCAATCCCTCATCGAGTAACATTTAATTTGTGAACGTCGACAATTAATTCGAAATTCAATAATATATATTTTGTCGAAGTAAAGACTTTCAAACTACTGGGTTTCGAAATATAGACTCTAGCCAGTGCTACTACCCCTCGTTTTTTCTATTCCGTGTCATCATTCCGTTTTTGTACCACAAAGGTGGTACACAAACATACGGTCGGCCTGATGGTAAGCCGTCACCGTAGCCTATAGACGCTTGCAATACCGGAGGTATCACTCACGCGTTGCCAACCTTCCCAACCCCTCCAGGTGAAGCTCGAGACCTTAACCGTTTGCTTCCCGGAATTGATGTCACGTACCTACGTATTTGCTTTTGTGTGTTTTGTGGAGACCTGACGGTCGTGTGACGTATTTAACTGATTCGAAATTCCACATATGGAGATAACATGGGTTCACACGTTAAATCTTAACCCCGAATTCAATTTGGCTCTGCAAAATTATTTGCGGAAACTTTTTCTTTCATAAAGCTTTCGGGTTTCTCATATCGTTTCATTTTAATCTATATGTAAATTAAAGGCTTCATGTTAGATAATAGGTACTGAATATTATAAATTAATCCTTGTACTTACATATTTATATTTTCAATGAAATAACTAAACCCTGTTTTTCTTACCTTGACAAATGTAGTAAACAATCTTAGCGTGTCTTTTTATTCAATTATCTATGTGTAAAATCGATAAATCGCCAGAATAATAAGAGTGTGGTTTTAAATGCCATTTCTAACTATATTATTATTATTTGGGTCTGAATGATAATTTTAATTGCCTATTTTCGTTAAAAAGAAGTGCTATAATGCTTTACTACATTTGTCAAGTTAAGAAAAACAGGGTTTAAATGTATGCGAGCATTCTGTGCTTCGAAAGGACCGTCAGTCCAAGCTGTTGTTGATAGATAAGGGAATTATTACTAATACGTATTTAAATTTGTCCCTGTTTATAATAAACTAGCGAAACCCGCGCAACTTCTTTGCGTATATCTCGCTTTCCCGTGGGAATTTTGAAAAATCCTTTCTTAGTGCTCCCCTACGTTATAAAAGCCCCTTTGCAAATTTCAAGTTTCTAACCCTTATAGTTAAGGCCCTGCGTTGATAGTCAGTCAGTCAGTCAGTCAGCTTCTTCTTTTATATATATGTATAAAATATAAAATATTTATGGCGTCACATGCCGTGTCCCAATAAAAAAATAGATTGTGGCATCCAAACCGATTTCAGGCGAGTTTGCCTTTGACCAGCGCGTTTTAAAGCGCTCGCTTCAACCGTTGTAAAACGAGTTTGTATCGCGCGTTTTGTAGATATCGCGCGCGCTTCGGCGGCGCAGGCCGACGCGGCGCGCGTTTCACAAACGGCGCGTTTGAACTTCATGACTATGAAACGCGGCTACTACCTAGTATATTGTAAGCGCGCGCTTCTTGACGGCGCGGTTCCAACGACTCTGAAATCAGCCTAAGCGTTTAATTAATAAATGTGAAGTCAGACAGGCACGTAGGAACCGAATAGATCGTTCGCCTGGTAATTGAAACGTGATTTATCACCCACGCTATCCTGTAATGTAATGATAGCCCTGTGGCGCGTTGGTAGTGACGATGGGCAACAGAGGGCGCGGATTCGATTCCCGCACGGAGCAAACATTTGTGTGGTGGCATTTGTGTCCTCGAGTCTAGGTGTTTTCTACGTTATATTTTACAATAAAATAATATCCGTTGAATGACACCCATAACACAGGCAGGTAACGCGTACGCAGCTACTAGTGTAGTCAGTGGCGGTACTTCCAATAAAGCCGAAAAGCCGGGCTTGCCCTACTAAAATAGGCAATATAATATAAAAAACTCATTATAGCTTAACTACATTTTCATACTTATTTTTTAAAATCAAAATCGATCGAAATAATATTCAAAAATAAATAATTCATTAGCGCGCCGCGGCCGGCGGATGAACTAAACATGAAGGTCAATTTTTAATACGAACTGTGTTCCCCATCCGCACCGCACGCGGCACACGCACACATCCCCGTCGAGATAATGATGACACAGTCTCGAGCGAGCGAGACAGAGACCGCTAAAAATGGGCTTTATATGCGATTTGTACCGTGCTACACAACGGCTTCAGACTTCTCGCTCTAACGTATGAAAAAACGCACACAAACGTATCTGACGTATCTGTCAAAATTGAACAAATTTCTATGGAAAAATAAGCCTTGATTGCTAATGAATGTAGCCGCGGATCCTCAGCGGCTCAGCGCTGGATTTGATTCGATCGAACTTCATTCATATTATTAGTGTTCATGCGGCTAATTTGTTGTTGTTTTGTGAAAAAATTTACTTTGCATTAAATACGTGTTTATAATCAGTGAATCTCAGTGAATATTGTTTCGTGTGAAGTGATAAGTTTGTGTGTTTTTACGATTTGTAAACTTAGTAAATGTGAAATCGGATAGATTTGCTGTTAGAATTTATTTTAACAGGTTAGTTAACAACTCTAAAACCTACTCTCCGGACTTAAGTAAGTATTATTAACTCTATATTAGAACGGAAGAGAAATACAATAGAAGAGAAATACAATAGTTGGCTGCTCTCGATCTTATATTGTTATTTATTTAAGTTTTGCATATTTTTAACGTAAACTCGTAAAAAATAGGTACCTACCTATCTCAATCTTATTTCACTCGATATTTCAATCATGTATTTACGTAATGACCACAATCGCAGTGTTTTCTAAAGATTAATAGATAGGTAGTTATTGACTATTTTGTGCTGTGCATTATGCACAATAAGAAATTGCCTTTTCAAAAATATAATAATTCTAATCTCTCGCTTGGATTAAATAACGCATAATTTTAGAAATAAATTCGATTCGAATTGTTATTATGACGACGACCTCCGTGGCGTAATGGTTACCACGCCAGACCGCCACCCAGGAGGTCCCTGGTTCGATCCCCGGTCGGGTCATGATGAAAAACGAACTTTTTCACTTTTTCTGATTGGCCTCGGGTCCTGGATGTTTATCTATATATGTATTTGTTATAAAATATAATATCGTTGAGTTAGTATCCCATAACACAAGTTTCGAACTTACTTTGGGGCTAGCTCAATCTGTATGAATTGTTCCCTTATATTTACCTAATTTAAATCTCGATACGATTTCTAAGATATAAAAAAAATCGATTACATAATTGTATTCTATGAAACTTTGAATAGGTAGCATCAATTCTCTCAAAAAATATAAGTACATACCTGTAACTACCTATCTGGCTTGCCTTGCTATTGAACCCTAGGCACGCCACTGAGTGTAGTACTTTGAAACCAGGTGGTGATGAAGAATTTACTTATTTAACCACTGGACTGACTTTTTTCTCTAAAAAATAATAACTTACCTGAAATTATTAAACAGTCATAAACAATATGATGTCATAACAAAATCTATTGTCCGAATGTGACGTAAGTACTACGATTACCGGTCAATCAATATGCTATCGAGGATTTATGAGCATTATACTGCTCCCATACAAAGCACTGATAATCAGGGATTTGGGACGTAAGTAGGTACATAACCTACATTGTCGAGGGTCTACTGCCCAATATATATTTAGTAAACAGAGAATAATAAATACAGTAACGTGAAAGAAAATCATTTGTTCAGAGAGTAAGGTACGTTTCCACAAAGGCGGAGCAGCGCGGAGCGGAGAGGAGAAGGGCAGTGAAAACTGGCGTTTCCATTTAAGCGGAGCACCTAGGTTACTCTACATAGCAATCGCGATATTAATTTCAATTCTGTATAATTTCAAATGCAAAATTTACAACAAATTCTGATTAGTACCATTGAAATTTTATACTTTACTAATTACTAACTATTTGGTTAGCATACAATCCGATTTCATTTAGTTTAGTATTTAGTTAGCGCTAGTTTAGCTGTAAAGAGTACCTAAAATTAACAATCCAATGGCGATCGTGCCGAATTATCTTCAAGAGTAAGGGGGCAGAGCTGAACAGCGGAGTAGAACGGAGCAAAGGGAGGCAGTCCGGGCGGAGTCTTTTGACCGCAGCGCGCGCCGCCGACCGCTCACCGTCCCGTTACCCTCCTCATAGCTGTCATTCGCTCGATCGCGCCAGCACAAAGGTATCATACTATCATAAGTATTATCGTGGTCAGGGTCCTCATATATATTTGTTCCTACAGTCCGCTCCGCCCCGCCCAGCACTTCATTTTCAATGGAAACGCACCGTAAGAATAGAAACTATCTCTATTCATGTACATATATCAATTAATTTGCATATATAATCTACCCCACAAGCAAAACAACGTTCTCTAAAGTTCAATTTGTTATTTGTAGTCCATTGGTTTAGAGGCGAGGCAAGTTCATGTACTTACTACGTTAGTTCTGGTTGTTTTAAACATGCAAAGTTAGGTTTCTTTTTATATTACAACTAGCTGTAACCCGCGGCTCCGCCCGCGTGGTCAAGCGAAAATGGCAATAAGTTCGTTCCCGTGGGAATTAAAAAAAAACACTTTATCTTTGTCAACATCATAAAAGGAATCTCTATAAAAAAATCAGCTTTCTAGGTTGAGCGCTCCCGATAATACACGTGTAGTCTTATTATTCCGAATCCTGTGGGAATTTTAAAAAATACCGTCTTTATTATCCTTGTCTACTTTATAAAGAGAAGCTTAATACAAAATCTAGGCGTTCTAGGTTGAGCGCCCACGATAATACACGTGCAGTCATATTTTTCTCTTTTGTTGTCTATCCAATTTTTCATTGTCAACAACGTCAACATCATAAAGGGAGCCTCTATACAAAATTTCAGCTTTCTAGGTAGAGCGCCTGCGATAATACTCTTACAGTCCTATTACTCCCTTTCCCGTGGGAATTTCATAAAATCCCATCTTTAGTTTAGTATCCCAGTAGTAGGTCACACTATTTCATCCCTCTAGGGGTTGAATTTTGAAAAAATCCAGAAACACGTACTTACTCATTTACCGCCATGCTGAATTTCATTCGAATAACTTCAAAAAAGGCCAAGTTTCATATAACTTTGCACCGCCGTTTAACCCCTAAGGGATGATTTTTTAAAAAATATTTTACTCGTATTTCATGCCTGTCAATAATGCTGAATTTCATTTGAATAACTTCAAAAACGGCAAAGTTTCATACTAACTTTGCGCCCCCGTTTAACCCACTAAGGGATGATTTTTGAGAAAAATATTTTACTTGTGTTTTATGCCTTTCAATAAAGAACCTTCATGCTGAATTTCATTCGAATAACTTAAAAAACAGCAAAGTTTCATACTAATTTTGCACCCCCGTTTAACCCCCTAAGGAATGAATTTTGAGAAAAATATTTTACTCGTGTTTCATGCCTTTCAATAAAGAACCTTCATGCTGAATTTCATTCGAATAACTTCAAAAACATTAAAGTTTCATACTAATTTTGCACCCCCGTTTAACCCACTAAGGGATGATTTTTGAGAAAAATATTTTGTGTTTCATGCCTTTCAATAAAGAACCTTCATGCTGAATTTCATTCGAATAACTTCAAAAACAGCAAAGTTTCATACTAAATTTGCACCCCTGTTTAACCCCCTAAGGGATGATTTTTGAGAAAAATATTTTACTCGTGTTTCATGCCTTTCAATAAAGAACCTTCATGCTGGAATTTCATTCGAATAACTTCAAAAACGGCAAAGTTTCATACTAACTTTGCACCCCCGTTTAACCCCCTAAGGGATGAATTTTGAAAAAAATATTTTCCTCATGTTTCATGCTTTTCAGTAAAGAACCTTAATGCTGAATTTCATTTGAATAACTTCAAAAACGGCAAAGTTTCATACTAACTTTGCGCCCCCGTTTAACCACATAGGGGATGTTTTTTGAGAAAAATATTTTACTCGTGTTTCATGTCTTTCAATAAAGAACCTTCATGCTGAATTTCATTCGAATAACTTCAAAAACGGCAAAGTTTCATACTATCTTTGCACCCCCCTTTAAGCCCTAAGGGATGAATTTAAAAAAAATATTTTACTCATGTTTCATGCTTTTCAGTAAAGAACCTTCATGCTGAATTTCATTGGAATAACTTCAAAAACGGCAAAGTTTCATACTAACTTTGCACCCCCGTTTTACCCCCTTAGGGGATGAATTTCAAAAATCCTTTCTTAGTGAGCACCTATGCCCCAAAAGAAACCCCCATGCAAAATTTGAGACTCCTGGCACTTGTAGTTTCGGAGATTTCGTGATGAATCAGTCAGTGATTTTCTCTTTTATATATATAGACTAGCTGACCCGGCGAACTTCGTATCGCCTAAAGAACCTTCATGCTGAATTTCATTCGAATAACTTCAAAACGGCAAAGTTTCATACTAACTTTGCACCCCCGTTTAACCCCCTAAGGGATAATTTTTGAGAAAAATATTTTACTCGTGTTTCATGCCTTTCAATAAAGAACTTTAATGCTGAATTTCATTTGAATAACTTCAAAAACGGCAAAGTTTCATACGAAATTTGCGCCCCCGTTTAACCCCCTAAGGGATGATTTTTAAGAAACATATTTTACTCGTTTTTCATGCCTTTCAATGAAGAACCTTAATGCTGAATTTCATTCGAATAACTTCAAAAACGGCAATGTTTCATACTAACTTTGCACCCCCGTTTAACCCCATAGGGGATGTTTTTTTTAAAAAAAATTTACTCATGCTTCATGCTTTTCAGTAAAGAACCTTCATGCTGAATTTCATTCGAATAACTACAAAAACGGCAAAGTTTCATACTAACTTTGCACCCCCGTTTAACCCCCTAAGGGATAATTTTTGAGAAAAATATTTTACTCGTGTTTCATGCCTTTCAATAAAGAACTTTAATGCTGAATTTCATTTGAATAACTTCAAAAACGGCAAAGTTTCATACGAAATTTGCGCCCCCGTTTAACCCCCTAAGGGATAATTTTTGAGAAAAATATTTTACTCGTGTTTCATGCCTTTCAATAAAGAACCTTAATGCTGTATTTAATTTGAATAACTTCAAAAACGGCAAAGTTTCATACTAACTTTGCACCCCCATTTAACCCCCTAAGGGATGATTTTTGAGAAAAATATTTTACTCGTGTTTCATGCCTTTCAATAAAGAACCTTCATGCTGAATTTCATTAGAATAACTTCAAAAACGGCAATGTTTCATACTATCTTTGCACCCCTGTTTAACCCCCTAAGGGATGAATTTTGAAAAAATATTTTACTCATGTTTCATGCTTTTCAGTAAAGAACCTTAATGCTGAATTTCGTCTGAATAACTTTAAAAACGGTAAAGTTTCATACTATCTTTGCACCCCCGTTTAACCCCCTAAGGGATGAATTTTGAAAAAATATTTTACTCATGTTTCATGCTTTTCAGCAAAGAACCTTAATGCTGAATTTCATTTGAATAACTTCAAAAACGGCAAAGTTTCATACTAACGTTGTGCCCCCGTTTAACCCCATAGGGGATGTTTTTTGAGAAAAATATTTTACTCGTATTTCATGCCTTTCATTAAAGAACCTTCATGCTGAATTTCATTCGAATAACTTCAAAAACGGCAAAGTTTCATACTATCTTTGCACCCCCGTTTAACCCCCTAATGGATGAATTTTGAAAAAAAAATTTTACTCATGTTTCATGCTTTTTAGTAAAGAACCTTCATGCTGAATTTCGTTCGAATAACTTCAAAAACGGCAAAGTTTCATACTAACTTTGCACCCCCGTTTTACCCCCTTAGGGGATGAATTTCTAAAAATCCTTTCTTAGTGAGCACTGACGCCCTAAAAGGAACCCCCTTGCAAAATTTGAGACTCCTGGCACTTGTGGTTTTGGAGATTTCGTGATGAATCAGTCAGTGATTTTCTCTTTTATATATATAGATAATAGATTTTATATAAAAAATTGATTAGGGCACGGGCAGACATAATGGATTTCAAAACAAATATTAATATAATAAATAAGGTATTTGTTTTTTATCTATTGAAAAATGTTACATGAAATTTTATTATATCCAATCCATTAGGTTGTCGCAAAGTAATAATAAAAAAATATCAATGTAAATTAAATTCATCTGTTTTTAGTCATAAAAAGCCTGAAATGCAGAGGTTCTCAAAATATTTCGCGAGTTTTGGTACTGTGCACATTGCGGGCAAACATTTCAACAAACGAGCCCACCATTTTTTATGTAGCCCCATTTCTTGTGCATTAGGAATATGAGAAAAACAAGACAAAAAGAGTTGTGTATAAAATTTTGTTAATTGCAACTTTTAACCTGGTTTAAAATACAGTCAAATGGTTTAAGATGGAAAAAGATTCATTAAAACTACGTTAAAATGCGTTGCCCGCTTCAAAGAAGGTAAAAAGGAAAAAGAACTATCCACTTACTCTTGAAGATAATTCCGCTAGTGCTAACTGAATACTAAACTAAATGAAATCGGATAGTATGCTAACCAAATATGTAGTTAGTAAAGTATTTAAAAACAAGGGTACGAATTAGAATTTGTTGTTAATTTTACATTTTAAATTATACAGAATTGAAATTAAAATCGCGATTGCTATGCAGAGTAACCTAGCTGATCTCTCACTCAAAAATTGAAGCACATTGCTCCTTCACACCGATATTCTGAGAGATGGTGGTACAGTCAGCTAATGAAAGGGCAGGTCCATAAATATAATTGAATTAAAATTTTCTAATGCGTGAAGGGATTTACATGAATTTTGTATTTATCAATAGTATTCATATTTTAGAATGTAAAAAATTACAGAGTTTCATAACGATAACAAATAACATTATTAGCAAAAAAATATTTTCGTCCTTAGTTCTCTATCCTGGTCATCTCTTTCATTGGTTGGCTGTGCATTAAAAGTAAAACAGTAAAATTACAATAAATCAAATAAAGTATAAAATTGTATAAAATATTTACGTAACGTTACCTTAATCAAATTATAAACTTTGATTGGTCCCAAAGTGTTTGACTTCGTGACCATGGCAAACTATACAAATTGAATTAACAATGTTAATTATAACCGTTATCTAATACTGTTTAAGTTAACTATGTAAATATTACGTAGATATTTGTCTTGATAAACGCAATACGGTATCTTGTGATTACGTTTAGCGAAGAAAGTGTGAAGAAGATTTTTATATGATACGAACTCTGGGAACATGTTTATTTTCATTCTCTTGAGATTTTAGGAAACAAACTTGGGCTCAATTCCTTTTTTGAATGGGTGAGACATCTATTGAGTTTGACACGAGATTTGTACGATTTTTGTTACGAGTATAGAGCCGCGTGGTTTTGAGACCGAGAAGGTAAGAGATAAAATAATAAGAAAAAAGGAAAAAGAGTTAATAATGAAATAGATTTACGTTCAAGGTTCCTGAAAACAAATTCTAGATCCATTTTACGCCTGAGTTAGATTAAAAGGTTAAAATATTTTAAATAAAATTTAAAACCCTCTTTCAGCCGAAACGACTACCAGAGCTATTAAAATGTCAGTTATAGGGCATAATTACACGGAAAATCATGTTAGACTAGACCGACAACGCTAGAACGGATATTTTTAAAATCATTCGCCTTATAATTACAATGTTGTGTCGTAGATCTATTATTCCTTAATGTCTTTGTGCATTTTTAAGTAAGCTGTTAGTACATTTTTGTCTACACTAAGAGAGGTAGGGCATAGCGGATAATCCGCTCAAATCGGAGCAGCACGTTTGGAGAAGGACCTTCCACCTTACAGAAGATCGTAGCCAAATAGCATTGGTCTCGGCCATGATGGAGATCTCCGTCATGGTCTCGGCCATGTTCTATTCCTACGGTGAGTAAGATCTCCAGAGCTCCACTTGGGGGGGTTGGGAGGGTTGGCAACGCGTTACTGATATCCCCCCTTTTTGCGAGCGTCTATAGGCTACGGTGAAGGCTTACCATTCAGGCTGGCCGTACCTTTGTGGTATAGAAAAAAATAAAAATAAAATCTGCTTTTGTTACGAGAATAGGATTGGACACAGTCGTTTACATCATGAATGTAAAAATTTCTCTTACTCGTATCGAGACCTCGACTCTCATGCATGTCGAGTGATTCGAAAATAGAGCTCCGGGGCGAACGTTTCGTGCTGCTATTAATCATCTAATCAGGAACTTTTAAATGTTATTATCACGCTAATGAAATAATGTCTGGAAATAGTATCTCTTTTTCTTTAATCGTCAAAAAATCTAGATTTTTTTCTTTGCATAGGAGACAATTATTAAAGAACTAGCTTCTGCCCGCGGCTTCGCCCGCGTGGCCTAGTAACAATTAGCATATTTTTCTTCAGAAACCAATTCCGGTCCTGCACGGCCCGGTACGGTACGGTTCCATCTGGTCCGGTCGGTCCGGTCAGTCCGGGCCGGTCCGGTCGGTGCCAATTAGCATATTTTTCTACAGAAAAAAAAACCGGTCCGGTCCGGCACGGCCCGGTACGGTGCGGTTCCTTCCGGACCGATCAGGTCTGATCCGTTCCGGTCCGGTCCGGTCCTTATATGGACCCTACATGACAAATTTGGCATCTCTAGACCCAGCGGTTTGGGCTGTGCGTCCTCTCGCAACTACGTTTGGATTTTGAAAAATCCTTTCTTAGTACATCCCTAGACGTCGTAAGGAACCTACATACCAAATTTGATATAGCCTCGAAACCTCGTTTGCGTATATCTCGGTTTCCCGTGGGAATTTCGAAAAATCCTTTCTTTGTACACCCCTAGACGTCGCCGTCGTAAGGAACCTACTGTCCAAATTTGGAATCTCTAGACCCACTGGTTTGGGCTGTGCGTTGATATATGTATAGTTAAGTCAGTCAGGACTTTGAATTTTATATATATATAGTCCGGTCCGATCAGGTCCAGTCGGTCCGCTCCGGTCCGGTCAGTCCGGTCCTGATAAGGTACCTACATACCAATTAACATATATTTCTTCAGAAAAAAAACCGGTCCGGTCCGGCACGGACTCGGTACGGTGCGGTTCCTTCCGGACCGATCAGGTCTAATCCGTTCCGGCCCGGTCCGGTCGGTCCGGACCTTATAATGACCCTACATGCCAAATTTGGCATCTCTAGACCCAACGGTTTGGGCTGTGCGTCCTCTCGCAACGTTTGCGTATATCTCGCTTTCCCGTGGGAATTTTGAAAAATCCTTTCTTAGTACATCCCTAGACATCGTAAGGAATCTACATGCCAAATTTGGAATCTCTAGACCCAGCGGTTTGGGCTGTGCGTTGATATCCCCTTGCAACTTCGTTTGCGTATATCTCGGATTCCCGTGGGAATTTTGAAAAGAAACATACACTAAATGTTAAGTTGAGCAAATCGCCACATATTAGTGAAAACCGCATCCAAATCGGTTCAGCCGTTTCTGAGATTAGCGTGTGCAAACAAACATATAAACATACAAACAGACGGACAAAAAAAAAACGGTCCGGTCCGGTTCGGTCCGGTCCGGCACGGACTCGGTACGGTGTGGTTCCTTCCGGACCGATCACGTCTGATCCGTTCCGGTCCGGTCCGGTCCGTTCCGTTCCGGTCCGGTCCGGTCCGGTCCATATAAGGACTCTACATGTCAAATTTGGCATCTCTAGACCCAACGGTTTGGTCGAGGTTTGGTCTGTGCGTCCTCTTGCAACTTCGTTTGCGTATATCTCGCTTTCCCATGGGAATTTTGAAAAATCCTTTCTTTGTATATCCCTAGACGTCGTAAGTAACCTACATGCCAAATTTGGAATCTCTAGACCCTGCGGTTTGGGCTGTGCGTTGAAATACCCTCGCAGCTTCGTTTGCGTATATCTCGGATTCCCGTGGGAATTTTGAAAAGAAACATACACTAAATGTTAAGTTGAGCAAATCGCCACATATTAGTGAAAACCGCATCCAAATCGGTTCAGCCGTTTCTGAGATTAGCGTGTACAAACATACATACAAACATACATACATACAAACATACAAACAGACGGACAAAATTTTTCGAAATTCTTGTTCTATTGCTTATTCTTCATCGCCCTAAACAATTTTTTTGGAAATATATTCAATGTACAGACAAACTTTTTTTACACTTTTATTATATTATAGATTATAGATTTAAAAGAGTGAGTGATACCATTTTGATACATTTCGATACTTTACAACAATTTTGATACATTAGATTTGAATAGTAGGTATTAGATTTAGATTTCTGGTAGATTTTATGAGGTGAATAAGAGATCAGAAAGCCCAAATTCTTTCTCTTTTTTCTCGATTCCTTTCCATGTACCGAACAACAGATTGGTAACATTACTGACGTTCATAATTTATCGGAGACCACTTTCCAACAAGTACCTAACCCGGTTACTAGTTTACCTGTATGTAAAAAAAGATGTAAAAAAAGATTTTTAAAAATGTTTATTGATGATTATGGAGAAGATGGACTGCCAATTTTAATAAAAGGTGATATGGACACGAATGTGGTACTTATGTTAAATTAAATCACAGAAAACCGCCCAACAAACTTAATGTGCGAGAAAGACGGAACGAGACTAACAAAAACAAAGCGTAAAGTTTCAAACAAGACAAGTATGTTTTATAAAAGATTCGAGCCAGTCAGTCGTTAACATTCACTATTGAATGATTACCATAAAATAATTTTTTTCCTTTCCATTACACAACGGAAAACATTCTCATGAACACATCGAGGAAAAAATAATCGCGGGCACCTACCTGTATGTAAGTTCATTAATTCTTAATATTCTCATCTCCGCCCAATTACCAAGAATGAAACTCGCTGACGGCACATATTATATTTCCTCCTCTAACTTTTAGGGTTCTTTAAGATAATCCCAAAGCTTTATACAGGACTTTTACTTGAAGGACTCCAAGATTTTAAGAGAGGTAGAGCACAGCGGATAATCCGCTCAAATCGGAGCAGCCTCCGATTTTTCTGGAAGGACCTCCACCTTACAGAAGATCGTAGCCAAATAGCATTGGTCTCGGACATGTTGTGTTCCTACGCTGAATAAGGTCTCCGCTCCTCTTGGGGGGTTGGGAGGGTTGGCAACGCGTGAGTAATACCCCCGGTATTGCAAGCGTCTATAGGCTATGGTGATTCTTTCCATCAGGCGGGCCGTATGCTTGTTTGCCAACTTTGTGGTATAAAATTAAAAAAAAACTAACGCTACAGGGCTTTTACTTGTAGGACCACAAGATGATCTTAAAACAAGCATATAGAACAGTACAATAGTGGCGAGGCCACTAAAAAAAGGTTTCTTATCTAGAATCAAATCTACATAGGTAGTTATAATATTTTTGGACAGCAGTACTGCCCCAGCCCCCATTCAGAACAATAATGGAAAAAATATGTCATAAGGATCTGTGTATATATGCCAAAAAAATACGTCGTACGAACAGTGTTACGCGACCGATAATACGCGTCGCATTTTCCGTCAGATAATGCAGCGACCTAAGTTTAACAATTAGGTATTGTAGATAGTTCAGTTGCTTTATTAAGGTAAGCTCCTAAATAGTATTTAAGACCAAATTTACGATCTGCTGCCTGTTACCGTGTCCCTTTGCAATTACCGGTCCATTTATAATTATGATCAATAAAAGAAAATCTAATATCATGTAAAAAGAGCAACGATTTATTTTTATACCATCCCAAAATAATGAATGTGGGATGATTTTAACTATACACCACGGAAACAGACGTGCATTAACGACTTTTGACATAAAGACTGTCTTAACGACTTATGTTGGACTAAATTTCGGCTTGCTAATTTCATTAACATGTTTTGAATCAACGACCAGTCGTTTAATAGTATCTTTATGCTGAGCTATCGGCTCACTGAATACATGAATACGTGGAAAACCATGTTACATGAATACATTAGCTATGTGACATGAATATTATTTACCATCATTAATATTAAATATGAAATTTATATTATACATAATAAAAACGTCTTTCTGATTATACCAGGCTGCTTCTTGTTTCTCCTCGCATTGTCGCGTCATCCCATTATTTTGTTTATTAGTAAGTACTAACAAGGGTCCGCTACCTGAGTCTAAAGATTTTGAATTTTAAATACGCCACGCTAATGTGACGTGGATACGTGGATTTGATACACGACAATTTGGAAGACATATAATCATATTACATGAATGCGACATGGATAGCCATAAATACAACGTAAATACTTAACATCTATCACATGTTCATGAATACACCACGCTCACAAAGACATTGAACACGGCTATGGCTATCGTGTATTCATATAATATGGCTATATTTAATGAATACACGATAGCTATGTTACATAAATACATGATATTACAAAAAACACTCACCTCCTCATATACTGGAACTTGATGACGATGAAAATAAGCAATGTGTTTGCTGACAAAGATGCCGTTAACACAGCTACATACAGCACTATGATCACAACATCTGGATTGTAGAACACACCCAGGTCTATGGGAGATCCGCCCCAGGCGTCACTCTCATTCCACGGAAAGTTTTGTAAGGTGGCGTTGAAATGCCGCAGCGGCATTTTTGAATTATTATTTATTATATCGTATGTACATTTTTTATTGCATTTTTAATTGCACACATATTTTTTTGTAAGTCACATCAGTATTTTAAATTTAGGAATAGATAGGTATTGTAGGGTTCATTCACTTCAAAAAAGTTTTTGTTTGTTTTCGACACTTCAATCACTATTCGTTCGATTTATATACATTTTGGCTTTTTTTAACTGAAATACCACTAATAACACTAAAGTAAGATAGAGCGGTAGTTTTCCCCCTGGGAAGTCAAAGGTCTTAATATGGAAACTTAGTAAAAGCACGTAAAAGGGAAGCTATGCTTTAAATGTAATGTGGCAAACCCAAAGACAGGCCCGTGGTCGAGTGGTTAGCAATGGCTACTTTATCTCTAGGGTGGTGGGTTCGATTCCCGCACTAGACAAACATTTGTGTGCATGAACATGTCTGTTTGTCTTGGTCTGAGTGTTTTCTATGTATAATATTATGTATTTATTTACGAAAAAAAAATGAGTATTTGTGTATATCTATCAGTTATCCAGTATACCCATAGTAGCTTTGTTTGGGACTAGATTGCGTTGTGTAATTCGTAAAAAAATAACGCTTTTTTATACATCTTTAAAAAATATATATACATACATTATGTCTGTGTTTTTATGTGTCTATTTTTCATTGTTCGCTTTGTTTTCTCAGTAAAGACACGATGATCACTTTTGTCATAATTTACGTCATATACCAATTTTTCTTATAATATGATTTTCTTCCATAATTCCCAAAGGTAATGTTTACTTAGAGTAGAACTTAAGTAGTTGGTACCTAAGGTACTTCTTAAGAATAAATTATAAACAAAATACAAGGACAGATTTTCATTTAGCCTTCTACATGAAAATCTGACGAGACGAGGGTAAATATTAGAGAAAATAATATGTAAGTATTCTTTTTTTTTAAAGAAAAATAAGCTTTGATTAAACTAAAACTTGTTTTGTCACTTTCGCACTTCATTTAACAAATCTGGGTAAAAAATTTTTTTGGTTCCGTATTAAACAAGGAACGCTTATGTTCCTTGTTTAATACGGAACCAAAAAAATTCGCCATGTCCTAGACGCTTAATAACTACTAGAAAGCTGTAATTTATATATTTAAAAATTTGCATTATTGCAAGTAAAATGAAAACTGTAGCGCGATCGCGATAGGTGTACTTGCGTTTTTTTTCGCGGCATCCCTACAGCGTTTCCCTAAAGAGGGCGCGCGTCCGCGCCAGTGGCCCGCGCCCCGCGAGCTCCCTTTTGGAATGGACGCTCGCGCATCTCATTTTATTTTTCATGTTTTTTTTGTGCCCGTGTAACTGGACAATATATTTTGGTACACAACAACGTCGTTTTTTTTATTAAAAGGCCGCCCTACAAAACTCATTTTCGCAATCATTTCTATATAATATTTAATACATAATAACAAATTATGTACAACATGCCTGTGAGGGCCAACTCGCTGATTCAATTATTTCAATCTCAAATTTTCTTTATTCAAATAGGTCTATTATTACAAGCTCTGTCGAATATGTAGGTACAGTTTTTTCCTACCACGACTTCAGACAGCAGATATATTTTTTTTGCCATCTGAACTGAAGATTTTATTTCATTTGATTACAAGTATGTACACTTTCAAAATTAATGTGACTTTGAGATTTATTTTCAACCTATCCGAAAGAAAATTTAGAAATTATGTTACGCATCTCCAAAAAATTAATTACACGTATGTTTGCCAGCGAGTTTTACGAGGTGAGAATTTATGCCTTTGAGTTACCCTACATCAAAGATTGAGTGTTAAAACACACGGTAAATATTATATTTAATCTGTCGCAAATATTTGGAAATATTTACTTCGTTTATAAATAACGATTAATTTATATCATGAGATTTTATTAAAGGATATTTTCTAACTTCCGGTGTTTATAAGGCAAGCCAGTTATGCCAAGTAACAGTGAAACGGTAATATTCCTACATTCCATGTAGTGTAGACGATAATACATATAAAGCTTCGTCTTGAAAATTATACATAGGGGCCTACAGACTGACAGAGGGACTTCATTTTAAACTATGTAAAGATCTAGACACAGCAAAGAGTTTATTGTAGTATAGTGTAGTCTTAGATTAACAATATATAGAGGGAGTGCCCCTGCACCCGTTTTGATACAACTGGTGCCAGTCTGGCATCAAACGCCGAACTTTGCCGAACCGCTTCGTAGTTGTCGATGTAAAAGCGCACAACATGTGTCACAACACGTCTGAAAAACAAAAGTAATATAATGATATCACTTTTCACAGGAAAGTTTTAAATATTTCATAGTAATTTGTAGTTAATTATGAAAAATAAATAATACGATTTTAGCGTATTATTTTGATTTGAAAATATGTGTGTGTGTGTGTGTGCCCGATTGTGAAAATAGTTTCCCATTTTAACTATTTTTATTGCTTCGATTGATTAATTTGTATTGTATTGTATTGTATGTGACACGTTCTCTAATGGAAGTCCTTGTGAATTTACGATATCATATACCTAAAATTTTATTACTTGAAAGTTGAGAAATTTATACAAACTCTATTTATTTCCCCGCTTTTTGGAAACTACACCTCTATTGGCAACATTCCGCAAGTGTCAAGTGCATGTCACCGACATGTCATCGAGCGTTTAGCGATTCACTTTTGACAGAGCGCTTGTATGACCCCACTCCATCTAGTAAGTTATTAATCTAAGAGTGTAGTTATAGGTCGATGACCGCTGAATTAACTATAATTTGCTATTAGAGTAAGTTTAAATTAAGAGCCATTAAGGGTGGAGTAAATGACCAGACTCCAAAGTGATTTGTTTCCTTTTCAAACTTTTAGTTGTCAAAGTATTCCAAATTACTCTTCTACTTAGGAAGCGCCGAGACTTTCAATAACTTTTGCTACATTAATATCTATCGATTGACTGTCGAAATTGACGCTTTTTTTATGACAGAGGACAAACTAGCTAGCGGGTCACCTGATGGTAAGCAATTACCGCTGCCCATGGACATCAACGACAACAAGATCTTGGATGCGTTGCCCATCTATGGATGCGTTAAGATAGGACGGATGGGAGAAGGAAAGTGAAAAAGGGAATAGGAAGCAGGATCTTTCTTTCACACTCATCTTGTGAAACACCGCTATTTCACGTTCATATCAGCATAACGACGACACACGAATAATGCTTGTGTGGTGGGTACACTTTAGTTTAGTCGGTATTTAGCATTGTGAACCGAAGTAAAGAGATAAAACGATGTCCGCTGGCGGTGTGGCCTGCGCTTCAAGCGCATCAGCGGCGCGGTGAAGACGCTACCCTCGAGAGCGGTCCCATATAAGTTTATACATTTGAATCGCCTATTCGCCGCGCTGCCGCCCCGCCGCTCCTTGTCGACTCCGAACACCAGAATCGAAAATCGAGGGACATCGGATAACCGTCTCGCGTCGTCAATAAATATAAAGTGATTGATGTTCGTTCCACATATCAAAAAGGTAATTTCATACGGTCAACGGTGTGAATAAAATTGATCATTCCATGTGTCCAATGATAACAAAGAGCCGATAGGCCGTCGTTCAGAAATGTTTTTTGTACCAATTGCATTTTCTTGAAATCAAATGAAAACCTTTATTCAGAGAGTAGGCCTATATGGCATGTTTTCTTTTCATGTTTTACATATTATATAATTCATATTTTATTTAAATAAGTTACTCTATAAACTAGCTTGGATGAAATGAAATCGTTTATTCAGAGACTAGGCCCTTTCTCTCAAGTCACAGCATACATACATACAGGGTGGTCCTAAAGTCATGGATCAAACGGAAGGAGGGAATAGGAGACAGTATTTCTGATCGATTTGATTCTCTTCATTGGGGTCCAGAAATTGACGGTTTCAAAGTTACAAAACTTTTAAGTGCCCTATAACAAAAAAAAATATATATTCTACAGTTTTTTTTTTCTTTTGATCATGTTTCTGATGAATGTACCTTCCCAATAATATCTTTATTAAATAAATTAGTTAGTGTGTGTGACTTGTAATGAACGATTATGTAAGAAATTTGGTTTTTACCCATGTAATTTGGTTTGGTTAATAACTTTGAAACCGTCAATTTCCTGACCCCAATGAAGAGAATCAAATCGATCAGAAATACTGTCTTCTATTCCCCCCTTCCGTTTGATCCATGACTTTATAATCTACTCTACAAGCTATCATCTTAAAAGTAAAAGGCATCTTAATGGCAAAACTAGTTATAAAATGCAATTAGAAATTAGCTGTAACTCTCTTAACTAAGTCATAAGAGAGTTACAGCCAGTTTCTAAAATGTATTTTAATTCCACGTTAAGTATCAAATTATTATTTTTCTTCTTTATTTTTGGCAGTGACAGCCATAATTTAATGAGTCACTAACTTAAAAAATGGTTTTGAGAAATTCACCGTATATTTCGCTTTGCAGCAATAGATTTCAATTCAATTTATTTCAATTAAAAATTTATACTTTGTGTTCAAAGTTCCATGCATAAATAAATTTCAATTTTAATATAATAATATTCATTAATAATATAGGTAGTCAATTTTACATTTAATATATTAAAAAATTAAATGTTATTATTCTAATATTAAAAAATGTAAAATAGTAAAAAAAACTGTAGTAGCATCGTTTCAATAGTTTTCTTTCAATTATCTCAATTTTTTTTTTTTTTAATTAACTAAAGATTCTGCACACTTTCGTCTATCAAACCAAATAGCAAGTGAGAGTCAAGGTATCTTTGAATAATTTTGTTTGAATAAAAAAGTTGTGAATTCACGTATTGAACGATAAAGAAACGAGAAACAATATATAGAAGGCGGTCTACAAACATTAGAAGCGAAGGTGTGTTATATGATCCGTTAAAATCCCGGTTTAGGCGTGATTGAGTATTGAATATTTCTCTTTTGTGGGTGTTGCTGACCACTGCGAGGACTCTTGATAAATTTATTAGTTTTTTACTTCCTTATGTTAGCTTGTTATTGCAGATTCTATATATATTTATAGCGATTTTCACTCAGATTAAACTATTCACAGATTTATCATACTTTGAGTATTTAGCATTGAATAATTTGTCAATCTTTATTATCTTATTTTTTTTATTTTTCAACGAGTGGAAGAAAAAATTTGTTAAATGACAAAAAAGCCCATAACCGGTTTTCTTTCGTCATTTCTTTTACTGGTTATTTTGCGTGTTTCCAAAATGGTGGTAGTTTGTTTTCTTTTATTTATGTATACAAGTTGTAAATGACAAGAAAAAGTGCCCGTGAAAGCCTAATTTCTCAAAAAGTAGTTAGTAAAAATAGTTCCACTTTCAGGATCGCCACGGCCCTTCGCCTGGGCGCACCCTGCATTGCACCACACCAATGTGGATGTGGCCATGTCGTCAATTATCTTGGTCGTCACGGTTTATCGTGTTGCAGGAGCGCCGGCGCTTTTCAAGACACGCGGAGTTAAACGATGTTATCCGTCGGTCCTTTGCTACTGCTGGTTCTTCGGCAGTTCTGGAACCCAATGGTCTGTCGAGAGATGACGGAAAAAGACCTGACGGAATGACGCTCGTACCCTGGAAGATGGGTCGGTGTTTGGTATGGGACGCTACTTGCGTTGATACTTTTGCTCCGTCGCATCTTCCAGGAACAGCAACCAAAGCTGGCTCCGCTGCCGCGACCGCTGAGAGCGCCAAGCGGCGCATATATGCCGGTTTGAGCAGTGACCTCCTTTTTGCACCGTTTGGTGTTAAATCTCTCGGGCCTTGGGGACCAGGTGCCCACTATCTCTTTAAGGAGATTTCTGAGCGCTTGGTCAATGCGTCCTATGATCGGAAGGCTGGCCTGTATTTCGCGCAAAGGATTAGCCTCGCAATACAGCGGGGTAACCCTGCCAGCCTTCTGGGAACGCTCCCGTTTTCGAGGGATCTGGGTCAAGTTTTTATTTGTAAATAGTAGATGAGTTTTATTTCTTTTAATTATGTTCCTATGTTTTGTTCTTTGCTTATTTAAATTAAATAATTTATTTCTCAAATAAACAATTTCAATGTCATAAGAAAACATTCACAAGTATGTTTTTAAATAATATTACACTCAGTAACAGAATTTACGTAAATATACGCATAGAAAAATCTTGGCGTTAGAACGTATCAAAATAACTGCGTACGTCGCTCGTAAATTTTTTACGTTCAAATAAAATTAGGGAACGATTGTTCCATATGGCATCTTTTAGGTGTGTTATTGTTACCTTTAATGGGGGAATAAAAAGGAAATACTTGCAATAAAAACACTCTTAAACCCTCTTATGTCACACAGTATCAATAAGACATTATTGACAATTTCCCAAGGATGAGGCTCTTGACCACAGAACAAAGAAATGGGGATTTTTACTCAGTAGAAATGTGTGTCTGTAAGTCAAACGTCAACTAATAACTACGCCCCTCAAAGAACCAAATCCTTTGATTAGTAGTGTATTTTTAAATATAGTCTTCGATCAAGATAAGTACAGAGACGTGAATTCAAAGTGACAATTTTTAAATGAGTAGTTTTATTTAGCACTGGCTATTACAACGTTGCTTAACTAGCATGTTCGTCTAGAATGCGACACCAACGCCATCGCCTCACTTCAACTTCGGGAGCATAATCATATATATTATGACGAAAAACGATACGAGTAATACACGTATAATACTTGAGCAAGTTGATGAGTGGGCGAATTACTTTTCTCTTTTAAAACTATCAAAATATACAATTTTCTTTTCCTACACTGTATTTGTGGTAGAATCGAGTGTAGAAATAATCCAGAAATAAATATTAAAAAAATTATGACCTATTAATAAACGTAACACCCGATATATATACATACTAGACGGATGAACGCTACACAGTTTAGCATCGTAATATTAAAGCCATCCATCCGTATTCAAATCATTTGGTTTGACCGCACATCTAAATATAGGTAGCTGTTTGAAATAATAATAACGGATAACCTGAGCAAAATTAATCCTACCGAAATCTTTGTTTAAGAAAGAGTCACTGATTGAACCGCATTCATCAATATCATCATCATATCAACCCATAATCACCCCGCAGCAAGGATACGGGTCTCCCTTCAATCGAAGGGGATTAGAGCGTACTCTGCCACGCTGCTCCAACGCAGATTAACAGAGACCGTGCAATGTTTTTAAGATGTCTGAAGATCATCGACTTGGCTTAAAAACTATCTGAATGACGTCATAACGTTCTACGTCATCACGTACATGTATATATCCATAGTACATCTATGAAATGAAACCAATATCCTTCTGTCGCGACACAATACATTACACTTTTTAAACTTTCAAACGATTGCGCTTGTTTGCCGATACAGTCTCATAGTCTGTAAGTTATCATGTTTAATGTTTTTTCTTGTTGTGTATTGCAAATAAGCATACTTCTATTCTATATACACTTTAACTACATATTTCTTTCTAGTCTGAACATTTATATGTACTACTAAATTTTTAAAGAAAATTTCTGGTACATAACGACGCAGAAAATTGCTACGATTTATTTGCGGTACGAATTTGTGCATCGATGGGTCTCCCTTCAACAGTTTCAAAGTTATCAAAGCAAAAGTCCGGCCAAGTGCGAGTCGGACTTGCGCCATAAAAGTTAAAGTCAATATACAAGTAAATATTTTGTGAATATTTCAAGCTACTGTTGCCGTTAATGTAGAGCAAAAAAAGGCAAAAAAATCACGTTTGTTGTATGTGAGCCTCTTTTAAAAATTTCATGTTTTAGGGTTCCGTAGTAAACTACAAGGAACCCTTATAGTTTCGCCATGTACCTCTGTCTGTCCGCCCGTCCGCGTTCTAGCGCCTAGACGCTTAGTGCTAGAAAGCTGTAATCAGGCATGTAGAAACATATTAACAATGCTAACAAAGCGCTGGAACAAAATTTTGATTTTTGGGGTGCCTCCCCTACATGTAAAGTAGAAATGGATTTTTTTTCCCGAGCCCACCCCATGTTGTGTTAGATAGGTCTCTTCAAAACATTGAGGGTGTGGAAAGATCATTTTCCGATACAATGATCCGTTTGCCAATTATTTACATTTAACGTGTCAATTTTCGTTTTGCACGGTGGTCCCCCGTCCCCCTCTATCTCCGAAAGTCTTGTGTTTAAAAATTTGAAAAATTTTTGAAGGTCCAAATAGTGAACCTACAAGGAAAACTATAACGGTTAAGTAGGCGCTACTAGTTACCGAGTAATAGCCGACGAACTTATGAAGTAAAATTTCTTTGACGAAAACGTTCAAATGTCATAGAATATGGGATTGTACAGTCAAGCATGTCGACCTTTACATATGGACTACCATTCTTAAGTTCTATGTTATAATACCCCGTTTACATTCAGCCGAAGTGAGCAGGGAAGTGGGCAGGGCAGTGGGCAGGGCATGTGTGTGAACACGATACTTCTCATGCCACTGCCATTGCCACTCGCGCTGCCCGTCGCTCCCCAAAAGAGCGGTTTTTTGTGCGGCAGTCAAAGGACTGGCAGGGCATGCGGCATTGCGCGTTTACATTCAGCTCCGTCACTCAGTTCTCGCCGAGCGCTTGGAGGAGATACGTGTCTTTTTTTTTTAGTTTAACGACGTTTTTTAGTTTTTCTACGACGAATTTCCTTTTTTGTATTTGATATCTTTTTAAACATCGAATATAATTGTGCATTGCAAAAAGACGCTGTAATTATTTCGACGTCTGCCATTGCCGAAACTCTACCGCGAAGTGAGTGGTAGGGCAGTATGTGAACACACACTGCTCTCGATCATGCTGCGGCATTAATCAGGGAATTATTGCCGGCAGCGCGAGGGGCAGTGGCATGGGCTGAATGTAAACGAGGCAAGAGCCAAAATTGTACTGAAGTGTAAAGCTCAACGTGCACCTGACTGTACTCATCTGCCAGCAAGAAATGAGTAGCCAGCCAATACTACGGAACCCTACATTGTGCGTGGCCCGACACGTACTTGCCCGGTTTTTCTATTATTGTATTTGTTGTTATAGCGGCAACAGAAATTCATTATCTGTAAAAATTACGCGGATGGATGCAAAAGGCGGGGATCGCATATGGTGGAAAGCATTGAGAAAGACCTTTATCCAGCAGGGGTAGATGCAGGCTGATGATGATGATGATGTGAAAATTTCGACTGTCCAGCTATCACGGTTCATGAGATACAGCCTGAACAGACAGTCAGACGGACAGTGGTCTGGAAAGCCTTAGTAATAGTGTCTCGTTGGCACCCATTGGATACGGGACCCTAAAAACTTACGAATCATTTTGCAAGTGCGATGTTTTTCGTGTCGTCGTAGCAGTAACAAGCCCTTTCTCATGTCAATAAACATGTTCAACTACCGGATGCTACATTTTACACGAGAAGACCCGTTGTCAAGTCCCGTTGTCAATTTTCCCTATGTATTTTCTGAAATGTAAACTAAACACATCGGCATAAAGAATTAAATTAAAGGCTGCATTTTATGCAAAATGTTAACTATAGTAATTTTATTTAAATTGAGATTTAATTACATAATATTCAATTAAATTTTATTTCTAGTTGACTCCTTAAATTTGGGAGTGAAACGTAACTAAATCATGTTACCATTTTTTGTAAGTGTAACAGATTCAAAGATTTAGCTTGAAAATGCATATTTTCATACAAATTGTTTAATGTTCTACTAATTAAGTCCTTATTCAAGTCATAAATTTTCTCTATACTAACTAACGTAGAATTTGCGCAAAAACATTGTAAAGCTATACACATTAATTGCTGGCTGTTATTGTCAAACTAAATAAGATAAGGGGTAAGTACCCTGAGACTTTATGTGGAATTTTCATTAAGTTTCTGCAACTAGCTGTCATCTAAATCCGTTCAGAGGTTTTTAATGAACATAAAATGGATGAGCGGATAAAAAGACAAATCAGAGTTATTTCAGAATCACGCATGTTATGCAACGTCACCCCTAGTCAAAAATTAGATGGGTTTAAAAAAATTCGAACTCCTCCGTGTTTTGGAGGGCACTTTTAGCTGTTGATCCGGACTGTTGTCGATAAGTAACAGTCGTCAAGTCAAGTCAGTGACTATTAGGTGGCTTGGAAACACTGACACCAGCTGTGCACCAGCTACACACAGTCTCACTTAATGCAGGAAGCACACGGAAATAAACTAAACTAAGGAAAGGGTTAACTTCGCATTTATAATAGGAGCTGGTTTCACCCATAGAATAAGTAATAACTAATAACCCGGGGACCACATCCAAATAGCTTATGCGTCAAATAAACTGACGGTTTTTTTGCTGTTCTATAGTCTGTTTTTGAAATAAACGAGTACAGTATTTTCCTCCCACATTTCCGATATTGACAGAGTGAGTGAATGAATGAATAAATTTATTTGCAGATAAACATGGTAGAAATACATGTCATGTTAGAATACAGAATATCTAGGTTGATTCGTATAAGCGTATTGCGACGACAATTTGGCATGCGATTAATGTTCTTTGTTCAAATAAAAACATCATCAAAATTAATAGAGTAACTAAAATAAGAAGTTAGAATATAAAATATTATTGTGAAACTAAATTATTATAAAGTGAGATGGGTTCAATTTAAACCAATCGAAATCCTCGCAATGGCAACGCAACCAATAGCAATGATTACGGGAACCAATGGCAACGAAGTAAAAAAGTACCGATTTTTTTACTTCGTTGCCATTGGTTCCTTCCTTTAAAAAACGACTACATTATGAGTTTGACGTTTCTTAATTAGCAAATAGCCTATTCGAGGCTTTATTAGCAAGTAGTGAAACTGTGACTAAGTTTGGATAATTTTATCTTCACCGTTTCCTGTTGGACCAACTGTTATTGCACGACTAGTTGTGCTAACAGGAATAATTTGGGAAAAAAAATCCTGTTGTCACCCATGATTTTTTAAATTCAAATATAACCAAGCCCAACTTGTAGTTACCAGTTAGTGTATACATAAAATTTGTACTCCACTCATAAACACAATTTTTACAGCGTCTGTATTTCTTCTGGCGGCTATTACGCGTCACTTATACGCAATAATAAATTTTCTTTTCGCCATGAAACTATTAGAGGTATATTCATATCTTTCCATTAAAAACCGGGCAAGTACGTGTCGGGCCACGCACAATGTAGGGTTCCGTAATGTGCTTTGCTTGCCTTCAGTTGAGTACAATATCAAATTCTATCACATTTGTAAATTTTCATCAAAGAAATTTTATTTTATCAGTTCGTCGGCTATTACTCGGTAACTAGTAGAGCCTACTTAACCATTATAGTTTTCATTGAAGGTTCAGCATATGGACTACTACCATGATTTTTTCACATTTCTAAACATAAGACTTTCGGAGATAGAGGGGAGGAGGGGACCACCGTGCAAAACGAAAATTAACACAATAAATGTAAATAATTCCGAAACGGATCATTGTATCGAAAAATCTTTCCACATCCTCAATGTTTTGAAGAGACCTATCAAACGATACCCCACAACATGAGGTGGGCGCGAAAAAAAAATCATTCCCACATTACCTGTAAGAGAGGCACTACAAAAAAAATATTTTTTAAATATTTTATTCTCCACTTTGTTAGAATTGTTAATATGAGTATACATACCAAATTACAGCTTTCTAGCATTAAGCGTCTAGGCGCTAGACCGCGGACGGACAGACGGACATGGTGAAACTATAAGGGTTCCTTGTAGTTTACTACGTAACCCTAAAAATGTACTATGTACCAATAGAAATAATTTGTATTAAACCTTAATGTTTATTTGTTACAATGTAAACATGTATACCGAACTATGAGGGCCTTTCCGCACAGTGAAGTTTATTTTGTAACTCATTAAATCTTATGGAAGTAGTCCCACTGGTGATAAAAACTCGCGGGGGGGCCACTGGTGAAAAAAAAAGTGATGAATCAGTACGGACAGACGTTCGTCCTAGAATCTAGATACTTTTTAGAGTCCCGCACATGTCTTTCTCACGCGGCGCAAGCTGAAACCCCGCAACAACAACCCCCATGACAATAGGTTTCTACAAATCATTGAAAAAGTAGTAATAAATCTTCCAACACAATCAAGTTATAAATTATGTATAATTATAACGTTAAGTAAGTACGTACAATAAAATTTGTTAAGCCTTTAATTTTTCACTTTCTTCAGAATCCATTTCCTTTGTCAATAAGATAAAAAGACGAGAAGGGCCGTTAAAAATACCAAGGATATTTTAAAGGTATTTTTTTATACAAAAGAGCTTTAAACTCATTAGCATATTTAGAAATTCTAAAATATTCTCGTTCTAATCTGCAGATCGTGCCTTACAGTTGACATAACATCAATCTTTCATTAATCTACTTTCACACAAGACATTAATTGCGTTTTTGTTAGTCTTTATCTATACTATTATTTTAGAAGAAAGATTTCATTGTTTGTTTGTTTGTTTTTTTGGATGTATTAAATAGCCTCCGAAACTACTGGGCCGAATTGAAAAAATCTTTCACCGTTGAGAATTCTGGATAAATTGCAAAAAACCATCTCGAGAACCATAAAACTCGCCCAATACATTGGGGTGGTTCATTTTGTTGCTTCTGAGCCCCCCAATATGCATGTTCCGGATATGCGTCGAATTACAAGTAAACCCTGTATATTTACGATAATATATCTGTTGTCTTGTACCAATAACACAAGCAGGTTTAACCCTAGATTTATTGGGACCAACCAAGAATGTGTGACTGTGAGAATTGTGAATAATATATGATTATAATATTAAAGAAGATATCTAGCCTACTCGTATCTCGCTTAGTGTTTCGGAACACTCTTTGTCAGTTCTAGTTTTAAGCAGATTTTGCAGAGGTCGTGACGATATATTCTTCTATCAGACCTTGACAGCCCCGAGGGAAATTTTTTAAACAATAGGTAATTTGCATGAATTTCTATATATTTTATATTATTATTAAAGATGGCGGTCAAAAAACTAAAATGAATGTTAGCAGAAATTAAACAAATTCAAACAGCCACAGTTTGAAGCGATTTGACGTCACAATGTAAGTATACTAATCGGATAATTTTATGGTGAACACCCACGGCAACAGCCTTCTGTTGCCGTGGGTGTTCGCCATAATTAGGAGAATCCTACTAAACGAACTCCGACGAAGTATCGGAAGAATTTTAACCATGAAATACAATGGTTTATTTGTAGTTCGTTGAGTTATAACCATGACCAAACAACCACCAATTACCTAATGTATTTCATGGCTAAAATTCTACCGATACTTCGAAGTACCGGATTTCGTTTCGCAGTAGGCCCTCTGTACTGATGACGTCACATCGCTTTGACTGAGCCCTTCGTCCCCGTTTTTTGTGGACCAACTTTTTTGTCCTATTAGTAGGACAACAAGAAAGAACTGTCGTTTTAAGAACATTTATATCATTCTTATAAAATAAAATATATTTAAAAAAAATAAAAGTTTTTTAAAAATATTTTCTTAAAATAAAAATAGGTACTTAAAATTCTGAAGAAACAAACGTTATTAAAAAAATCTTATTTGAATTTCATGCAAATTTTCTATTGTAAAAAACCCATATTTACGTTGTTTCAACTTTTTATGCGTAAATCTTAATTATAATCAATTACCATTTTCAATTACTTAGCTCAAACTTCACTAATTTCACTTCACTATTTATAATTTTCAAACACACAGTCACACAAATTACCCTTGTATGTCAGTTAGGTAATATAGATTTAACTTGAAGTCACTAGTTATTTAAAAAAAAAACGTTTTTTTTTATATTTCAATCAAAATTAATAAATATTTTAGCACACAAATATTCTATTTTTGATCACAAAAAATATTTAAATTATAAATATATTTCCAAGCTTATTAATTTCATATTTAATATATTTTTGTTATAATAACAGTATCGTAAAAGTTTCACTCGGTGTGAACCGACGTTGCGGCGTCAGAACCGTAGCTGCGACGGATAACGACTGAAAATCAAGCCTGAAGACTGAACGTATGTAACAGATAGTACCTAAATAATTGTATATATATACAGTACAGTCAATGAAAGAGATGACCACGGTAGAGAACAAAGATTTTGACGCTAATAATGTAAACATCGTTATGAAACATTGCAATTACATAGTTCAAAATAATTACATAATATAAAATAAAGTCGTCTGTTTGTCCCCCTATGTATGCTTAGATCTTTAAATAAATAAATATAAATATAAATAAATATATAGGGACAATTCATACAGATTGAGCTAGCCCCAAGTAAGTTCGAAACTTGTGTTATGGGATACTAACTCAACGATATTATATTTTATAACAAATACATATATAGATAAACATCCAAGACCCGAGGCCAATCAGAAAAAGTTCGTTTTTCATCATGACCCCACCGGGGATCGAACCCGGGACCTCCGTGGCGTGGTGACCATTACGCCACGGAGGTCGTCATCTATAATACTACGCAACGGGTTTTAAAGCGTTTTTTTTTAATAAATAGAGTGAATCAAGAGGATGGTTTAAATAATATAAAAAATCCGAAATTCCCATTGGAAAGCGGGATACACTATACGGGAGAATAGGGGGTCAGGTCCCAGAGTAGGCTAGCCCTAGTCTGCTCGTGTTATGGGTACCAGATATAATACATAGAAAACACATAAATGTTTGCCCGGAGCGGGAATCGAATTCGCGCCCTCTGGTGCCGAAGGTAGGATCACTACTAACACACCATCGGGGTGTCAATATAATAATGTGCACCTAAATCGAAAGTGTGAACTAAAGAAGGAAAAAAACATAGATAGATAGTGTAACGTCACCGTACAGATAGAATACTCTTTATTTGCATTACACACGTGAAAAAGTACAAAAAAACAATCTTACAAACTAGTGTAAGAGCAACAAGGCGGACTTATTGCTGAAAAGCAATATTTTCAAGGCAACCTTAAGGTAACGAATTTCTGTATGGAACATATAAGTAGCTTTTGATTTAATGAGGGATTAAAATGCGTTCCTGCAACTGCCTGAAAGACTAATAAAAATTCCATAATGTTTCAAAGAAAATGCTAATAAAGATGGATTATTCAAAAGAAAGATTAATAAATGCAAAATCGTGACTTATACATTTAAAAAAGTTGAAAAGGAAGTAAAAAATAATTTTCCTTACAAAATATTATACTGGACGGTACTGAAAGCGAGTGAATGAGACTCGGGAAAGATTTCGCTTTGAGAAAAGCTGAACCATATTATCAACCCACAATAATCTCACTGCAGGGATATCTACCATGCTGGTTCAATGGTGATTGGCGGCCACCGACTTGGCTTAACGACTGTCATCCATCGACAACAGTTTAGCCCGTACGACGGCCAAGCGGCATGTACAGTGCAAAAATGGTTACTTATCTCATTTTTACTGTATTTTTACTGTACATGTACCTTGTGTACGTACTAATCAATAAAGCTTAATTTGGTACCAGAGAACGTGCCTGTGAAGGTCTACTTTCTAAATATAATATAATGATTTCATTTTGAAAAATTCTGAAACACGAGTTTACTCATATCATGTATTTCAATAGGAATCCTTTTTTTTATACCACTAAGGTGGCAAACAAGCTTGCGGCCCGCCTGATGGCAAGCGGCCACCACAGCTTATGGACGCTTGCACCACCGCGGGTGCCACTCGCGTGTTGTCGATAGGAAATACTCCTGTGAAGTTTCGAATACTTAAAATAATATTTTTACTTGACTTTTATGAATTTAGATAACGTAATTTTTTGTGGACACCTGTATTTCCAAAGAACACACTCCAAATCTCATCCGTCCATTTCTAGATTAGTCAGGATTTTGAATTTTATTTATATAGAAAATGATTGGTACGAAAATCGAGTTAAAGACGACGAACTATAATTATATTATGTGACGTACATTATCCTTAATCAGCGTTATTATAGTTAAACATTATAGCTAGTTAGGGTTATGAGACAATCTTGACGGGATGGTTCATTAACGTATGAGTACTCTTTACACTGTGGTACGAGGCTGTAATCATATTATGTATCATATTTAGTACAAGCGTACGCCCGCAGTGTTACTCGTATAATCCAGTCTTCGAAGCTGATAGAAACCTTTTCAATCGATATGGATTTCAGGAGATTTTTTTTAAAACATACTAACCTTTTATTTTAAAGTAAAATGAGTATAACGTTTAGGTTTAGACATAGCCTACAATATTTTTTTTTTTTAGTGACAATGTTGTGCAAGCTAGTGAAGCGCTACACCAGCAACATAGGTTTTACGTGGGCGAGGTGTCAACCCGCCGCACAACCCCCGAAATGCTGGAGGACCACACCCGTCGTTGGTCAGCGAGTCCATCGGACTTAGCCGGTTAGTGTAGCTAGGCTGTACTACCGACCATTCCCCTATCCGCCGCCTTGGGGACGCTACGCTGTGAGGGCCAGCGCGGGGTAGCCTACAATATTTACCACACCGCCACGCCACCTAGGAGGGCCCGGGTTCGAAATCCGGTCGGGTCATGATGAAAAACGAACTTTTTCTGATTGGCTAAGGTCTTGAATGTTTATCTATATCTTTTTTTGCCCATGGTCCCATGCCCATTTATGTGATAGTATGGTACGTATTTGTCATAAAATATAGTTTCCTTGAGTTAGTATCCCATAACACAAGTCACGAACTCACTTTGGGGCTAGCGCTATCTGAGTTTTTTTAGACAAATCGTCCAAAAATAAGGAAAAAACTTTTTTCTTTTTCATAGCCCTTCGGATTAAGACCTTTAAATTAATTCTTCCTATATTTTGCTCTATGGGTATTCACATCCTAGGTCATCATCATCTCAGCTACAAGAAGTCCACTGCTGAACATGGGCTTACATTCAGCGGCTTTCTCCGCCGGCAGCAGTTTTTCCAGTAAATGGTCGTCATTCCAGAATCTTTCTGCCCCTCTGACCATCGGCATAAACTCTCCGAGATTTTTAGGTTCTCACAACACGTTCTCTTGTATACGGTAATAAATGATCTGTATAATTAATCTAATCTATAAACTACTACCATTTGTGATATTATACTTATACATCATCTCCACTTCCACCACTTCCACTTCCACCATCCACAAATAATCCATTGCTGGACATAAGCCTACCCCAAACGCTAGCAGCAACCGGCAGCCAGCAACTTTCCTTATGTCGTCTGACCACCTCGCTTCCTACGCTACGCTTTCCACGTGGTCGCCATTCCAGAACCTTCCTGCCCCAGCGAATATCGATTTTACGCGTTATGTGCCCTGGTCCATTGAGCTGTGTCGGGTCGGTTGCTTTTGTTCTACAGATCTCATCATTTCATTCGCTCTCACTCAATTATAAATGTATTCAATCAAAAAAGATATCACATACGTAATTAACGTCTGCCAAAATATTAGGGTTCAAGTTCATAAGCCAATGACAGAAAGCAATACGACTATTTTACGATGTCGTTGTCTTTATGCGACTATAAAACGTATAGAGTTATCCTCAATATCGTGGGTGTATAACCGGAGTATCCCATTTAGATTTGGGTTTTCACCTCGAAATAAAAGTATTTTATGAATGTACTATCCTTCAGTCCAATGAAAGAACTAACAAGGATAGAGAACTAAGAATAAAGATGCTGATAATGTGATCTTCGATAAACTTAGGTGCTTAATCTATCTAAATTATATAAAATTCAAAGTGCTGAGTCCTGACTGACTGACAACGCACAGCCCAAACCGCTGGGTCCAGAGATTCCAAATCTGGAATGTAGGTTCCTTACGACGTCTAGGGGTGTACTAAGAAAGTATTTTCCAAAATTCCCACGGGAAATCGAGATATACGCAAACGAAGTTACACGGGTTTTACTAGTGTAAATATGAATTGCATATTATTGATAAATAAAAATTTGAGTAAATACCTCCGTGCCATATTTAGGAAACTTGAATCATATTGTATTTTATTATTTAATTTTATCGAAGGCGATTAGATCTTGCCACGCTGCTCCAATATGGATTGGCAAAGGTCAGTGTTTTCGACGACTGTCATTCATCGACAACAACCGGGCTTAACATGCCCTCCGAACCACGGAGAAGCTCAAGATTGTCCATCCAAACACTGGTTAGGATCAACGTTCCTTACTTATGTGTTCATTTTAGAATGCGACATACACCAACGCCATCGAGCTTCTTCGCTGTATGTACAAAATTCAATTGAACTGTGAAGTCGTGGCAAGTGGCAAATTTTCTTTGAAAAATGCAAGAATACAATGACGCATCCTCCCTGTCCAGGGTCAGCACTGTCGCTCGTTAAACTTTACGCCATTCAGCTGAAATAATCTTGTTGTGTTGCACCGTTCGGTCTTGTTTTAAACACGTATTATGCTAATACAAATGGTAACTAGTCTAACCTTGGATCACAGTGAAGAAACAGTAAGACAAACTATGCGTTTTTATGCAAAAATGTGAAACGCACTGCCTGCTGACGGGTTTTCTTTTTATAATCCCGGGTTTTTCAAACGGAGCGTGAAAAAGTTTTTCAGGCCGACAAGGTGACTGTTCTTTCTGTCCGCGGTACCTACCGATGAGTGTCACCTCTGGACTCCACTACTGCTCAACATCAGGTGGAGTGGAGTCAACTTGCTCGGTTAAATAAATAAAAAATACTACAATACTTTCATGCTAGCATCTGTTCATTGTCTATTATTTTATATTTTTTCCCGCAAGCGTCTATAAGCTGCGGTGACTGCTTAGGCGGGCCGTATGCTTGTTTGCCACCTTAGTAGTATAAAAAAAGTTAGCGTGTCACCTAAGCCTATGAGGGCCTATCACAATCAATCAGACACTTTCTTATGCACGTAGCACAAAATGAAACATTTTATATAAAGTTGTGCTACTGTTTCCATATTGTGCTCAGGCTAACGAGCTTCGGCAAGGTTACAAAACAAGTCAAGAATACTCGAGTGGCTTAAAAGCATTATTTTGGCACTCATTGTATAACAGAATTACGATATTAAGTATAAACTTAGTTACATATATTTAGAAATTCTCTTTAATTAGTAACATTGAAATATTGTTACCACTCTTATTGAATAATCTCCTTGTAAATATAATTCTCAATCATTTGTGGCATATGTGCCTGTGACTCGTGTTCGTGTAGATGTTATTAACATTATCTTGTGGGATAGAAAGTTAGTTAATGAAACGTATCTTAATTCCACATTAAGTCTCACTCAAGTTATCAATTTTTCTTGTTTGACAGTGATAACGGTAATATAATGTGTCCTTAACTATAAAAAAGGTTTACAGCAAGCCACCACTATCTGTTAATGCAAGATTTCTAACGGTAACTGAAGGTACTTGATAAAACTTGGTTTTTTACCTATCTGTTTTCATTTTCATCAACATCAGCTGAATGAATGAAGCTCCACCAATGTGCTCCTGCAACACTTCCTTCCTCGTGTCAAGTGCCCAACTCAAAAAGGTAGTTTGCATGAAGGGAAAGCCGTTTTGCTGCATTTTGGCCTTTTATAATTTTGTATTTAAATCATAGTACGCGGTAAACATGACTTTGATGCTGTCGATGTCGCCCCCACACTTGAGGTCGACGACAATAATGTGTGAACTTGTTAATTTTCTTACAAATTAGATTCCGCCCACCCGTAATTCTTGCGGTACCTTTTGTAGTTTTGAGTTCTATTATTTTACCCTTTCAGCCGGCTGAACTACCTTTTAATCTCAATTCTAAATAATAAATCCGTCTCTTTTTTAGGGTTCCGTACTAAACTACAAGAAACCCTTATGGTTTCGCCACCCTTATACTTTCGCCATGTCCGTCTGTCCGTCTGACCGTCTGTCTGCCCGCGGTCTAGCGCCTAGACGCTTGATGCTAGAAAGTTGTAATTTTATATGTATACACATATTAACAATGCTAACAAAGGTTGTAAAACAAAATTTTGAAATATTTTTTTTTTTTGGGTGCCGGGTATAGTGGGAATGAATTTTTTTTTGCGTTATGATTTTGAATGCTGTTACTACAGGTTAGCTGGCGACTGTAACTGACGATCAAATACCTATTTATAATTGTCAGGATTGTCAGGATAGTTTAACGTAGTCCATAGTATTAAAAAACTTGAAATATTAAAACTTATTCAACTTAAACTTGCACGTTCATTCAGTTCAAGATATATCTTTTGAATGCTGTCTGAAAATACTTTTGAAGTAATATGTAACGAAGTATAACCATTGAGTTCTGAAATATTTTTAAAAATTTCTTTTGTACTTTCCAATGTTTTATCATTGCTTTTATCAGAAAATTTTGATTTCTTTGTTTTCGTATTCAGTGTTCTGTTTTTAAATATAGCGTGACTATTGGCTGTAGGTCCTAAGAGACTAAAAGCCTGCGCTGCACGGTTCAATACACAGTTTGGAAACGAGATTTAAAACAGTACAGAGGGTTTAAAATAGAGGAGAGCAGCACCTTGGGCTTCCGCAAATATCCGTTAAGAGTAGAAGTGATTCCCGCAATTAGTGTTACACAGTTAACCGCTTGAAGTCTGCTATTTTAAATTAGGCGACTAACTATTGCTATACCATCACCACCCACCCTATTGTCATTATAGTTCCATAGTGCCAAAATTTGGTATTCTGCTAAAAGTTAACTAATATCTCAATATATTGACTACCTCCGTGGCGTAATGGTTACCACGCCAGACCGCCACCCAGGAGGTCCCGGGTTCGATCCCCGGTCGGGTCATGATGAAAAACGAACTTTTTCTGATTGGCCTCGGGTCTTGGATGTTTATCTATATATGTATTTGTTATAAAATATAATATCGTTGAGTTAGTATCCCATAACACAAGTCTCGAACTTACTTTGGGGCTAGCTCAATCAGTATGAATTGTCCCTTTATATTTATATTTATTTATTTTATTTATAGAGTGTCAGTGGACTATGAACGGAATGGTCGACAGTTAAAATCTACTATGAACTGCTATTTCAGTTAAAAAAAATATATAGGGATAATTAATAGTAGTTCGATAGTGTGTCAATGAAATGGCCTGGGACTTAAACAAATATGAGAATATCAAATGTCAAAAACTATTCAAGTGACACACTGTCGACACTCTATTGGTGCATTTGTATTTGTATTTAGCAGACTTGGGCCCCAGCTAGGTGTGTGTTTTCAAGCCACTTAACGGTCACTTACTTCACTTGACGACTAATTACTGTGTTGTTGACTTAAAACAGCTTAACGTGCCCTCCGAAGCAAAGTTTAAAAGTTGAAAATGATGATATACATTTTATTTTAAGTGCTCACCCATAACGTTGCGTTATAATATAGATTTAATGAAAGCCTAAAACAATTTCATTTGCAGCATTAATCAAATTAAACTTCACAGATTTTTTTCGAGGGCGACACTTTTGGGTGTAATCAAGGTTTGATTAACGTCTAGGTTAATTAGAAAAATTCTAAATGAGTTCACAACTTTGTTTTGGCATACCTCATGCCATGTCGTTAGTTAAAGTGGCCGAATCTACACTAGAATTGACTTTGGATTAAAGCCAGCGACAACTATCTGAAATTCGGTTCAGATACAAACATACATTACATAGCGCGTTTTGTTTCTGAATGTCAATGCATACCTTTTGTGTATGTAACAGAAAATTTATGTCAAAAATAAACATAATATTCATACTTGACAGTCCGGTGCGTTGATAGTGTACCTTATCTTCGACACCAAAAGGTGGGTCCAGATATGTTCTTTTGCCCGTACCGTACCTCCGTTTCGTATAAGCATCGCGATCCAAGAACGCTAGTTTGGACGCCTGTTCGGAACGGTGCGGTGGTACGGCATCGCGATCGGAGGCAGGTACGCTCCGACGCTTGATACGATACGGAGGTAAAAGAACATATCTGGACCCACCTAAAGGGTTCATTTCCCGCTCGGGGCAAACATTTATAAATATAAATAAATATTCTTGGACGAATCACACAACGCCATCTAGTCCCAAACTAAGCAACTAAACTTGTACTATGGGTAATAACTTTATTGTAAATAAATACTTATTATACATAGAAAACACCCAGACCAAGGCAAACAGACACGTGTTTGCCTTGCGCAGAATTCGAACCCGCGGCCCTCGAGATAAAGTGACCATTGCTAGCCAATCGATCACCGGGCTTGTCAAGTGTGACCATTTAAAATAATTTAAATGATAACATTGGGTTTTTTCTGTGTATTATAAGTACATATTTACAATAATATTTCTGTAGTCTGGTACCCATAACACAAACAGGTTACTGTGCGAGGCACAAACCCACTCCTTATGATATTCTATGGATATTGATCACTTCACTTAACAAATAATAAATCATAAAATTGTACAATATATCATTGAAGAGTTTGTTTGTTGGAACGTGTAAATTTATGTTAACACCGATCGAATTTAAACAATTGTTTTCGCATTTGATAGCCTATTTTTTGGGGTTGATTATAAGCCATTGATCAATACACTATGGCTGGTAGAAGTCGAACAAATTGAAAGTAGGCGAAGCCGCGAGCAAATTCTACTTGAAAACGAAGTATATTCATTTATCATAAACGATGTCAGGGAAACACCTGCCCTTAATAACCAATACTGAGTTTGGAAGTATGCTTGATTAAAATCTTTAGCCAAGTAATATTCAATATGGTAATTAGCTTTTGCCCGCGGTTTCGCTCCGGGAAACGTTACCCTTCTCTTTAAATTCCTTTGATCGTTTAAAAATATCCATCTGTTCTGAATACTACAATTGGTTAACGATTGACTCGATGAAAATCGTCATTGAATGTAGATCCACGTTGGGCGCCAATCAATAAATACATTGGGACAAATCACATAGATTGGGCTAGCCCCAAAGTAAGTTCGAGACTTGTGTTATGGGATACTAACTCAACGATACTATATTTTATATCAAATACATATATAGATAAACATCCAAGACCCGGCCAATCAGAAAAAGTTTGTTTTTCATCATGACCCGACCGGGATTCGAACCCGGGACCTCCTGGGTGGCGCGGCGGTCCGGCATGGTAACCATTACGCCACGGAGGTCGTCTCAATATTAGTTACTGGCGCCCGACGTGGATCTACGTGTTTTTACATTTTTTAAGTTGGGATTAAAAGAAGGAATGGTTATTGTTAGCACAGGCCGAAGAATAATATTGAATATTTTTATTACAAAACTAAATAAAGTATTTTTAATATTATAACCTATATTAGACAACAAAATTTATATTAGAAGTTTTTGTAGTTTGCAGACAGAGTTTATTTTCAGTAATCTTAAAGTTTTTATTGAAATATGTTTTGTCAACTTTGGTGAGGCGGGGGCAAACTATACTTTTCTTTGAAGTGAAATTTATATTTGTAGGTATCTGCAGTATTGTCTGTGTATACGTAGTTTATTTTTATTATAGTCTCTCATACATGTGATCTCAAGTTAAAAATTGTATTCCTTTTAAAATAAATTGTTTGTAAACAATAAGTG
The DNA here is from genome assembly GCA_905163395.2 of Endotricha flammealis. Classification (NCBI taxonomy): domain Eukaryota; kingdom Metazoa; phylum Arthropoda; class Insecta; order Lepidoptera; family Pyralidae; genus Endotricha; species Endotricha flammealis. The sequence goes on along the minus strand of LR990854.1, from coordinate 17,630,710 downwards.
ATTTTTTAAATCGGCTAACCAAGCAATTATTTAAATGTTTTCACCCATAAAATAGCGAGAAGGGCCATTCTTTCCCATTTCATAAATTCAAGCGTTAGGGTATAAAGTGGAAACTTTCGCAAGAATTTTCTTGTTTGCAAGCCCAAGTCAGCAAGTTTGAAGTGAAGCTTGAATTATAAATGAAGCGTGCACATTTTAATTAATTTGTATTCATATTTGCAATGCACCTCCTTTTCTTGGAGTTCCGCCTTTATTTTAATTGTTATGCATATTTACTAAAACATCAGCAAAGTGCTTATCCAGAAAACGGATACAATTTATAAGTAAGTATACAAAGGAAAGACTCAGAATAAAGACAAACACAATCGTTAAGATTACATTATCATGGGGATTTACTCTTAAAAAGAATTCCGCTCGATCTGCATTGGATTGTTATAGCGCTAACTATAATACTAAACAAATAATATTAGTAAAGTATATTATTTCAAGATAACGTCGTCAGCCTGATGGCTAAATACTTTTTGGTTGAAAATATTTTTTTAAAAGATTTTAATATTTTCATTTATTGTCTTACTCTTTATTGTCTTTGTTCTTCATTGTTTTTTTTTATACCACTAATGTGACAAACAAGCATACGGCCCGCCTGATGGTAAGCATCACCGTAGCCTATAGATGCTTGCAATACCGTGGGTATCACTCGCGCGTTGCCAACCCTCCCAACCTCTCCAAGTGGAGCTCTGGAGACCTTACTCACCGTAGGAACACAACATGGCCGAGACCAATGCTATTTGGCTAACAAATTGCATTTTGTCCTGTAAAATTGTAATACACATTAAAATTTATTATTTGTGGAGACGAATAAAAACATGTTTTTTTTTCCTCTTCTCGTTGTCCTCTGCTTCTCATTGAAATTATACGAAATTTAAATAAAAATTGCGATTAGGTTTAAGAGTAAGGTCTCGAGCACTTCGGTAGCTATCTATCATAATCAAAAAGATATACATTATTTTATCGACTTTCTGTTACGTAAATATTTCTCTTCAATTTCATTGAAGACATGACATCACGGAAGCTATTTCCTGTTGCGTAAAAAAAATTACAAATTGTTTTTCAGTATAAAAATGTATACACATTTCCGTCCTGTCGTGTCCAATTTATACACGCATTTGACATAATTTCACGGGCACTCAAACGATACTTATTCGATATACACACTTTGATGATCAAGACGTGACTTGTGCAATACAAATTGATCAAAACTTCGAAATTATTTCGAGATTATTTTTAACATTTAAGTACTTATAGTCTCAGTTCTGACGAACTCTGTGGCGTTGCTGTGTGTCGCACCACAAACGAATACGCAAGTTAGCGTCGACCCTAGCCACTGTGTGGAAGGGATATTCATTATCTCGAGCTTCGGAGGGCACGTTAAGCCGTCGTCGGTTGAAAATACCTTGGCCTCTGCCAATCTAGCGTCACAGAGTACGCTCAAAACCCTTTCTATTGAAGGGAAACCCGGTTCCCTGCAGTGGGATGATAGACACAAAATAAAATAAAAAATAAAATACAGTAAAAACTTACAAACTAGTGTATACACAACAAGGCGGCCTTGCCTTGGGCAGGGCAGGGCTAGCAAGACATAACTTAAGAAAATGATAGCATCTAAATATTAAAATGTTGATGATAATTGGTTGATGTGATGAGTCTCAAAGTAGCCTGCCTACCCGGACCACCTGGACCCTACAATAACATTTTAAAAGTAGCAATACATGTTTTATAATGTTTATTAATAACTTTTTAATAAATTAATATAACCGTCCATCTCAATATGAAAATATACAATCAAAACCAACTTTGCTGACAAAATAATCTCACGAAAATACGAAAATTATGCTTCGTTGACCAGACGGCATCAAACGGATTGTAACGAGAATAAATTTTACAAATTCGCAATAAATAAATTATGTAAGACCTTTTGCAATTGTCGAGGGTTCAATTCGAAATAATAATTGTCGTTGATTTCGTCAAATTCAATTCGTATTTTAATTGTGTCTTGATTGTCGTTATTACGTTACTAAGATAATATTTTAAAAATCTTTAAGTAGGGTAAATTCCCTGTCGTGGGACATTTAATCTATTAGACATTTTGCGGACACTTTGTATTTTTTAAGGCCATCTGTTCACCTTAATTTGAGCAATATATTCTATTCTTTTCTTATAGCGGATTTTTAAAAAATATTTGTCTACTTCTGTACATGTTAATACTAGAGACACAGTGATTTTACAAAAAGTCTTGAAGATCTAGTCGTTTGTCAGCATTTTACAGGCAATATCGCCAGCTAATAGCAATTTTGAACATTATGGTGGAAATTGTATACTGAGTCTAGCAACTAGTGTCAGTAATCTAAATCTTGCTTCTGGCGAGACTACATAATCAAATGACAGGCCCGGTGGAGTGGCTAGCCATGGTCACTTTATCTCGAGGGCAGCGGGTTCGAAACCTGCGCAAGGCAAACATTTGTGTGCATGAACTGTTTGCCTTGGTCTGTGTGTTTTCTGTGTATAATTAGTATTTATTTACAAAAAAAAGTATTTCTATGTATTTATCGGCAATCTAGTACCCATAGTACAAGCTAGTTGCTTAGTTTGGGACTATATGGCGTTTTGTGATTCGTCCAAGAATAAAAAAAAATATATATACGGTCCTAATTTATTAATGAACTTCATTTTAACACATGACTATATAGGTTACATATGATCGTTTAAATAAGGAAATAATGGTCTAGTATTCAGTAAAAAAAAGGCATTAAATTTAGAAATACTCGATAAAATGCGCCTCTCTTGCAGCAGCCGTCACTAGAATAAAAAGGTTTAGGGGTGCGGTGCGAAGGGCGCGTCAACGCGTCTCACATAATATCAAAATGGTTGAATATGGATGAATTTATGTAGTAAGCAATTTTTTCTAACTACTTACAATACCATCTATTTTTTTTACTGAATACTAGACCATTATTTCCTTGCTTAAACGATCAAATGTAACCTATATAGTCATGTGTTAAAAGGAAGTTCATTAATAAATTAGGACCTTAAATTATATATTCCTTCTAGAATACAAGAAACCCTAACAACAGTCACGCCAAAATGGACAAGTAATGCATTTCACGTGTGAATTGCTACGATATTAAATACGTCACGGGGTGTTGACGTCACGGGGTATATTTCATACCCCTGTAGCATTCGACCCATAAGTCCCAATAACAGCCAGCACGACTATAAATGAGATCCTTAATCACTCTATGTAATGTTGAAACTGACAGTTTGTCTAAGTGTAGATCCACACTATAGATCGAAATATAGTATTTGAAAAATAATTTAATGCTTTGTCCTCAATGATTGACTGACTGATGAATCAACGCAGAAACCTGAAACTTGGGTGTGTTCTTTCACGACGTTTGATTTTTTATTGTTTTTATAGTTGTTTATCGGTTCAACTAACCATTCTTATTTTGAAAAATATTTGAAAGAAAAAATTCACGTCCCCCGCCCCGTGGGATTCGAACCAACGTCCTCTGGATATCCGGCAGTGTTTTTACCACTGAGTACTACTAGCCTGAGTAGTTGGTATTGAAATGAAATGAAATGAAATCGTTTATTTCAGAAATTAGACCTTCACAGGCACTTTTTCTTGTCATTTACAACTTGTTTAAATGAAAAAATAAACTACGTTATATACTACCACCATTTCGGACACAAGCAAAATGGCAACCGGTAAAAAGAAATGGCGAAAGAAAACCGGTTACGGCCTTTTTTGTCATTTTGTACTTTTTTTTCCACTCATTAGTTACAATGTAGGTATAAGTACATTAAAATTTATAAGAAGAATACGCGGAATGTTATACACAATGGTGTGGAATGAACAAGTCTTAAATCTACAATAAAATAAAATAAAGTCAGTACTGACAAGAGTGAGTATTAACTATCAAGTAGACTGGCGGCACTGCGACTTGCGCAGTTTAAAGGAATGAGAAATTATTTTATTAGCAAAGATTATTTATTAATACATCTGTAACTGTAATTATTGTAACTATTTAGCTTCCTATTTAATTTTGCATACCGTAATGGTAGAATATGGCACAGAAACTACAATACCACTTAATACCTCTTCTGTAACCTGTATTCAAGCAAATAAATTTAATTTGAATTTGAAAAATTTTCCACCATTACTAACCTTTCCCGTAACTCAGTAAGAGCACTCGGCCGGATATTGAATCCCATCTGGGGTGGAGAGGTGAAATTTTTCTTTCAAACATATTTCAGAATTTCAACTTCTCCTTAAACGAGAAGTTTTTAATGAATTAACCATTTCTGTGTATATTCACAATCCCAGTATATTCGGGGTTGTCAAAAGATTTTTCAAAATTGCAAGTATCAATTGAAACTTACGTGCTAGCGAATTATAATGAGAATCACTCTAGTGTGGGCCAACACTTGTGTCTCCGAATCTCAAAATGATTACCGACTAACGACGGTCCCTTTTCGAAGTAGGCTGAGGATTGAGGACAATTATTAAGGTCCGTTTGTTTACATTGATTATTTGTACTTTAAGGTAAATCAATAGTTTTAATACATAAAACAAGTACTTACCGTAGTCTGTGTTTGGATGGGTTTAGAGGGCAGTTCAGTGAACTGCTTTGATTTGTCGACTGCATAAAAATACCATAATAGTAGTACTTAACTATTGTATTGTTTTGTACTTGAGATTTAATAAGAAATGAAGATTAAAATGCGTTTCAAAAAGAATCTGTTAAAGGCAAGTAAATAACTTCTTTAAAACTTTGTTCAACTTAAAACTATGGCTTTCTGTTTCCAAAGAAACCTTATGTTAGAGCGTTTTAAAGAACATTTCAATGAAATAAGTTTGTTCAGCAAAAGAAATTATATACTTTAGTAGAGTCAGCCAATGAAAGAGTAAATATGATTCAAGTTTTGTAAATATTGCATTACTCTATCCACATTATATATTTTATGTAATTACAAAGTTTTTTTTTTATACCACAAAGTTGGCATATAAGCATACGGCCCGCCTGTAGGTAAACATCACCGTAGCCTATAGACGCTTGCAATACCGGAGGTATCTATCACTCACGCGTTGCCGCTCCCAACCCCCCCAAGTGGGAGCTCTGGAGACCTTACTCACCGCAGGAACATGGCCGAGACGACCAATGCTATTTGGCTACGATCTTCTGTAAGGTGGAGGTCCTTCCCCAGACGGGCTGCTCTTAAAATCTTTGTTCTTATTTCTCTATCCTGCTCATTTCTTTCGTTGGTTGACTGTACCTACTAACTTCGCCTCGGCAAACTTCGTGTGTAGAATTGGTGTAAGGATTATTTGACGATTGGATACATTTGTAATTTTTTTATTTAACGCTGGAATACTTTTGAAATTTTACATAAAATAGCTACATGTTTAAACAAGAACGGTACACAACCGTGAAAATGAAAATGGCGCCCTTGGAAGACAATGCTCTTAGTGCTCGGAAGAAAGATGTTTTCCAGGTCAACAACCTATTGTGGAAAAGTGAAGGGAACATGGTGTGTTTTGTGTGTAATTATGTACCTAACGAAACCCGACCCGCGCAACTTCGTATGCGTGCGTTTTGCGCGTCAGCGTTTAATAAATAAATATATAGGGACAATTTTATTCATACAGATTGAGCTAGCCCCAAAGGAAGTTCGAAACTTGTGTTATGGGATACTAACTCAACGATATTATATTTTTATAACAAATACATATATAGATAAACATCCAAGACCCGAGGCCAATCAGAAAAAGTTCGTTTTTCATCATGACCCGACCGGGGATCGAGCCCGGGACCTCCTGGGTGGCGGTCTGGCGTGGTAACCATTACGCCACGGAGGTCGTCGTTTGTGCTTTCCCATGAAATTTCGGTCTATTAAAAAACCGCATCGAAATCCGTTGCGTAGTTTTAGAGACCTAAGCATTAATAGGAACAGACAGACAGCAGAAGCGACTTCATTTTATGTTATGTAAAGATTTCAATAAACATAATTAAAAATCTATGTCTGATTACTTTTATCGATAATTCAAATTCAAATTCAAAACTTTTATTCAGAGAATAGGTTTTCACAAACACGTTCTCTTGTCAGAGTATACAGTAATAAATGATTTGTATAAATTAATCTACTCTATAAACTACTACCATTTCGGAAACAAAAGCAAAATGACCACTGGTAAAAAAGAAATGGCGAAAGAAAACCAGTTACGGCCTTTTTTGTCATTTAAAAATATATCGAAATTTTCTTTTTTCTTTTCTTTTTCAACATAGAATTTAAAACTAGGTACATACATACAACATTACGTACGCGGAATGTCAATAAATAGTGCCATTAATTTGTCTCAACATAAAATTAAATCTAAAATATAAAATGCTAAATCGGTGTTAAAGATAGGAGCAGACCGCCCGCAAGGCAGCAACCGTTCTCGTGTATTTTCGAGTTGACGTGAGAGTCGGCCTTCCAGCCTCCATTACTGGGCTCACCATCACGATATTATGAACAATATTGTAGGGAACAACAGTAACCCGACCCCCAACGCCACCACCAGTTTGGACAATTTGCGAGCATGACATGCACGTACACATTAACATCCTTGTCATATATTAATTATATTAAAATGTAAATAATAAGAAAAACAGCACCACTTAGATGACACTACGACGTACATGTTACAATATTGAACACAAATTTTATTCATGTAGTTTATTGAACATTGACTGGCTTTTCACGACAAGTTTTAGCATTTCACCTTCACAAGAGGGCCAGGGATTCCTTTCATTTAGATACTCGTTGATAGTATAGTACGCTTTGCTGGTTAAGAATTTTTTTACATTTAATTTAAATCTATTATTGGGCAAGTTTTTAATATATTCTGGAATTTTATTATACATATGCAAACTTTGGATCATAAATGACTTGCCCGCTTTCCTAAGCCTGAATTTAGGAACAGCTAATTTATTTCTATTACGCGTATTAAAATTATGAATATCGGACACCTGGTTATAGTCATTAATGTTTTTACGAACAAACATAATGCTGTCAAGAATGCACTGTGATGCCACCGTGAGAATATTAGTGCTTTTGAAGAACTCGCGAAGTGATTCACGGTAACCTAATTTATAAATAAAACGCACTACACGCTTTTGCAGCACGAAAATCGTCTCTATATCCGCTGCTTTACCCCAGAGTAAAATGCCGTACGATAGCAAACTATGAAAATAACTGAAATAAACTAGTCGTGCCGTGTCGACATTGGTGAACTGTCGAACTTTCCTAACAGCGAAAGCAGCAGCACTTAGTCTACCTGCTAGTGTTCTAATATGAGGATGCCATTGTAGTTTGCTATCAAGTACAATGCCCAGAAAAGTGGTAGTTTCGACCAATTCTAAGTTTTCATCGTTAAGAATGACTGATGTAATAGATTGGGATACATTCGGGAGTGAGAAAGCTATGCATTTGGTTTTGCTGGCGTTAAGCACCAAATTATTTACTGTGAACCATTGATGTAGTTGAGATAACGTTTTGTTAATAGTATCTACATTAGGATTTTTTCTGTCTACCTTGAAAATTAAAGAAGTGTCATCAGCAAACAAAATAATGTCGCATAAATGTTCAGTTAAGTACGGCAAATCATTTATATATACTAAAAAAAGAAAAGGGCCCAATATTGAGCCTTGAGGAACGCCTATACTAGCAGGACAACCTACAGAGGTCGCTTCATTTACTCTCACTTTCATAATTCTGGCATTAAGGTAAGAGGACATAAGATTGATTGAGGAACTGTCCAAGCCATAGAATTTTAACTTATTTACTAAGGTCTGATGATCGACACAGTCAAAAGCCTTGGAAAGGTCGCAAAAAACACCAACAGCGTTCTTGCTGTCCTCCCAGGCCTCCATTATAACTTTAAATAACATGGCAGCGGCGTCTGTAGTGGATCTACCTTTAGTGAAATGATGAAGAAGAAAGGATGAATGAAGATATGTTCCAGTCCTCTGTATACGCAACGGGATAATACCACGGACGGGACGGAGACGTGACTTTTTGTTCGACACGGCCACGTTCCCGTCCCGTCCGTGTATCCGCGACATATGCATATGGAACTATATTTATCTTCCCGTCCCGTCCGGGAAAAAACACGTTGCGTATACAGCGACCTTAAAATAGTAGTCAATATAAAATTGAGAATAATATAACGCAAGGGCGAAGGGGCTGCACATCCCGCAGAGCCGGAGACGTCACAGTTCTACTAAACATCCAGCCAAGCCAAGCCTGCCAATACTGCAAAGACTGCGAAGCCTGCCAAGACTGCCAATACTGGCAAGACTGCCAAGACTTATTTTAAACTTTCGATCAAACAACCATTAATGGCGTTTTAATATTCGGCCTTCAGTTCATAGGTTTTATGAAATTTGGTATTTTGGCTTCGGCATTGTAATACGTATCATTAGGTGGTCCTCCCGATAACATTAGGTGGCTTTAATATACCTACTATTTTATATTTTTAGATAGAATTGACGATCAATGTAATGTAAGCCGAGTTATATTTTAAACGTAGGTACTGGGTCAAAAAATTAGAAGCTAATAGAATTATTATTTTGGTGCCATATCATATAGGTATTAAAATTTTGGAACATTTCCGATTCTGTCAAAAATTTACATTCATTTAACGAATTCAATAGTTCTATTGTTACAAAAAATGTTTTATGCATAAACGTCGACGAATAAAACAAATAAAGTGAAGAACCGAGCATTCCTAATGAAAAACTGCGGATGCATGAATTTCAAATGCACCCAATTTCAAAGCTCACGGGCTCAGTAAACTGGAGGTTTGCACGGGTTACGGGTTTTGGGCACACTACGCGAATGACGGAATTATCTTATAGGCAGGTTATAAGTAGGTGTTTAAAAATTAAAAGATTATTATATCTATTTACTCCCCAGTCTGATGGATAAATATGGAATCAGTGCGGTGCGTGATTTTATTAGGAACGTTGTTAAAAAAGTCCAAGTCTGAAAAAACTAAAAACATAACCTGTTAATGGAAAACTTAACAATTAACGAGCAGATGCAGATTTATAGAGTTAAAGGCGGCAGACCATCCATGGAGCACTTTTTGTCTGTGGAACCTATGCTATGCAGAAACGCAAACGACGCGCCAAACAGTCCCTTGCACAAAAAAATCGTATTGTTCTGATAGATCGCGTTACGCCACGTCGCGCTATTTCACATAAAAAAGTAACGTTTGATTCATTCAACGTACAAATAACCCTTTCTTCCTCGTGGTCAAACTGTTTAGTCAAACTGATTTGACCACGAGGAATTTTAACATTCTATAACAATAATAATATCTGTACGCAGGTACTAAATAAAAGTGCGTCGTATGCGTTGAAAATAACGAAAGATTTTTTGAGCGCCATACAAACTTTGCTTACATCGCAGAAAGTGTCGTCTGCGTAGCCCGTAAGATTTTATTTTATTTTTCCACTCAGTGTAAACTTTACTTACCTCTCTGCAGTTCTTGCACACAACTAAGAATGCATCGTTCATTTCCGTTTCACTTCCAAGCTTAGAGAAAGGATGAATAGAGGCGACACGGTAGGAGTGAGCGAGATGAGTAAATACAATATTCCCAAGGCCAAAAAGAGCTAGAGAAACATTTTTTGTCCTTATCGACGTATACTATTTTTTACAGTTAGCGACTGTGCCCAGCAAATGAAAGCAGTTTTCTTTATTTCGGCCATTCTTCGATTAGCTAGATTTTGTGCGTCCGGGCTTGTATATTCGTATTATTATCAAATTCAAAAAGGGAAATATTTTTATATGTTAGTTAGCATCCATGTCTAGCTGGTAACAAAAACATAGGCCCCGATTACATAGTTATCTGGCTAAATTAATTTCACAAACGTCTGTTCTCTAAGCACCGTGCCCTGTCCGCACCCCAAAATGTGGTTAAAACTGGCTTGTAACTTTTATGATGTACGGATTTTATTTTTTCCATTCAACATTTTAATGAGTATTAGGCAACGGGTATCACATGAAAAAATATCCACTCAATAAAATCAGTCTGTATGTAAATAATTATCATTGAGTAACCGCATGTCCGAACTAAAGTTATAATTGCCGTGACGTTTTCTTTTCGAGGGTGCACATTCCTAATTATGATATTTGGCACATAACTACTTGTACACATCTCAAGCCCTCAGTTTCTGCCGCGGTCTTGCAGCAGGTGCAGGTCTTTTACGTTAGTGTATAAGTCAATGAAGCACGTTAGTATATAATTACCGTATCCTTCGTTCAAAACTTTTCTAATTACCGTGTACTTAATTTTATACTAGATTGGTTAAGGTAGACTCTAATTGCTTATATAAATAGAGACAGTGCTTTGGTCTCAGTACAGTGTTGTAATGCAGTATTTCAATACTCTGTAGGTTTTCGAAAATTTTATGAAAAATCGGCGTTTTCTAATTACCGTATACCAATTACCATGTATTTCTAACTACCGTTGTATGAAATTATTAAACTTTTGCTGTGCCGATTTAGTTCCAAACTCCTTCCATTTCCTCAATTACTCCAGCTAATTTCATGTCATTTCTCACGCCATCACTCCATCTCTTTTTTGGCCTACCCCTGCCCTTCCATCCATCCACATTCATTCTTGGCACCCTCTGGGTCACATGACTGTCCAGACTGTTTGTTTCTGTATAGTTTTTTCTGACCTAGTTCATTATCTAATTCATTATATACTTTTTCTTCTACCCCGGATTTGGAACTCGCAACCACCACCTTTGCCCGTCTCCTCGCCTCGTTATACCTCTCCCTCAATTCAGTTTTCCTATGATCATGTCACGTAACTCTGCCATTCCTTGAATGCACTCTTTTTGATTTTTAATGCTTTTTGGACACTTTCGTTCCACCACCACGTTTCCTTTTCAATTTTCGCCCACCTCGTGTTTCCCCAAGGACTTCTTTTGCAGCAGTTCTTATTGCTTTAGCCATTTTCTTCCAATTAGCATCAACATTCATACCTCTTATCGTGTAGTTGTGTCTATACATGTTATACATGTTATTTTTATTATTATTTTAAATAGACATAATGATCTTTTCTAATTACCATTACATTAAGGAATAGATTTATCTAATTACCGTACCCATGAAATGTTTAAGTCTCATTAACTCGGAAACCGCTTTTAATAAACGAATGCCATTTTAATTGTTACATTCGCATGTTTCATGAGTTACATATTTCAATCCTTTTAAAACAAACTAGAGAAAAATAAAAAAGGGTACGGTAATTAGGCGAAGAACGCCTAATGTCGAGAATGACCGATTTCTCAAAATCTGAACTTTCAGGGTGAAAACAAGGCGAAAACTGTGTTCTGTGGTTGAGTTGATGTGTTTTTGCGTTCATAGATTGTAGTGTTTTAGGCTGCAATAGCCGCAGTGAACGTAAAATCGACAACATAACCTTTCACTCGTAAGTACACTATTTAGACTTTATTTCGGCCATAATTGATAAAAATGAATACAGATTATATTTATTAAGACTCAAATGACGGCTTTAATGTACAGAAATAAAGAAATAAAACATAAATGGTCAAGAAAATAATCGTATTTTGTAGTATTATGCACCTAAATTAAGTAGGTAAGTAAAATGAAGCCAGGCGGCCACTTTCCTGTGTCTCCTGAATTTAGTCGGGTACCACGCGTATTGGGGATACCAGCAATTTACTTGAATTTACCCATGCAATATTACCCACAATTGAGGTAAAAAAGTGACAACCTAAATTAAAAATAATATCTATTTAATACAAGCTGAGAGAGATCTGTAGTCACACTAACCTTCCCATACTAATAGGAGACAATAGGACTTAGCGGAGATACAGACAAACAGGCGCGGACAGCGACTTCGATTTATTTATACAAGTATAAATCGATCCCAATATATTGATGATTATAATATGAAAAAATACATCGCAAATCGTATTAGTTTATCGTATATAAAAATATAAAAAAAACATGGGGTAAATCATGGGGTAATATTCTCTTTTCTGGTAACACTGCGTAATCAATGTACTTTGTTTCTCTCCCATATGGGTATACGCCAAATGACAACTCTATTCATCCTTTCTCTAAGCTTCCAAGACATTTTGATTGCTAGTAATCGTAACCTATCTGTCTGTAGCTGAATTCCCGGTGCGCTTTCCTTTTGAAATACAAACTCTAGGCAGACTCTAGACATAATGAATAAAAATAACGAACGAAAAGAGAGAATAATCATGTGAAAGATACTCATCTAATAAGTTTTCTACTACTGACAGTTTCTAAATTTATGTAAGTTTAAATGGAGTTCATAAAGGGGATCTGGATCTACTGAACCGATTTTAAAAATTCTTTTAGCCTATTTATAATAGATAGAAAGCCGCTTTATAACCATGTTATATGCTTTATATTAACTCTAAAAAGCCCACGCGGGCAACAACTAAGTAGTATGACGTAAAATAAACTACACTTTTTTACCGAAACAATAACTTTCTAATCACGAAAGAATCCCAAACAATAGATACGAAAAGTTCGCTCAATCCTGACGAGTGATTTATTGGGGATCGGCGGTCGAATAACTTTTCCAATTCTATTTACCGTTTTCCTATGATGTACTCATGCGTACATTATGAGTAATAAATCACTTTTAACTCGCATTTTCCGTTTCAAAGTTAAAATTGCTTTATTCCTCACTTTCAATATTTCCTTCTAATTCTCTTTCTGATAAAATTCGTTGTGAGTTCCAAGACAACTGTATTATGGTACAAAAGGGTAGTTTCTTGCTTATTGTCAATCTGAGGTCGCCGTTGTTGATCCTGACTATACAGGAGACACGGTTTTCGCAGATTTCAACTTCTAATTAAGTATATAAATTGTAATCTCACTCTTCTGGCATGCGATCCGATGGGCAATCCTGTCCTACGTGACTTGTCTTTATATGTGACGTTAAAAGAAATTACTTGCCTCTGATATTTGCTTAGGATCACGATGTTTATTTTACTAGAACGTGAATAAAATATTGTTACTGCCTTGTAGCGGTAAGTTGCAGAAATACAATGTACATATTATGCCCGCTCCACACTTCGTGCGCGAAGCGGCAAAAATACCACGAAAGTAGCCGCGAAAAATGTGCGAATCGACACCACACTTCGCGTCCGCGCTATTTTCGCGGCTCTTTCGCGGCTTTGCGCGCGATTCTCGCACGATGTGGAGGGACCATTAAATGTACATAAGTATTGAAAACTCGAAGTAAAAATTCTATGAAAAAATAATTTTTAATTTTTCCGATCGACCCCCGAATATTTTATTTTGTTTTTACAGACTATTGTAAACTTGTCAGGTAATTGTAAAACCGATCCTTGTCCTTATTCGCTATAGATGTAAAACATTCCCGAAATTATCGCCTCAATATTCTCTCAACATTTTCGGTTGAGAGAATATTTTCGAGTTCGGGAGCTCGGTTCACTCGAGATATTAATTCGGAGTATCGCACCCTTGTTATAGGATTAAAGTTTAGAACTATCGTTTAGTAAAACTCCCATGTCTATTTAACAAATTTGACTAATTTACAGTGTTTGCTGTAAAAATACCTCCCTCTGAAGCATTTCTAGCTTACTTTCTAAGCTAGGGTATTTTTATGAACAGGTTATAAAGAAATTTTAATAAAACTCGCAAAATTTACACAAAAATATAATAATTATTCACAATTCCTCGTTATAGTCAATTATATTAATAATAACAAATATAAAATTCTATATACCGACACTAGAAAAACACTCGTCACACAAATCTCTCCCTTATTACAAAACATAGTAGAATTAAAATTCATCAATATTCGGGAAAGGATTATCCGAACAATGTACTGCTATCCTCTTTTTATTATACAAAGCAGAACGGGATAAAAATAATTATCCTTCCACTCAGAAAACGTTTGAATCCATAATCTATCATGTTTTGTAAAAAGGATAATAATCATTCAATATACTCAATACATAATTCCATTAATAATACATAAGCTGAAAAATATATAAATAAATATTTAGGTAAAAATCACACAGATTGAGCTTAGCCCCAAAGTAAGTTCGAAACTTGTGTTATGGGATACTAACTCAACGATACTATATAATATTTTATAACAAATACATAATATAGATAAACATCCAAGACCCGAGGCCAATCAGAAAAACATCGTTTTTCATCGTGACCCGACCGTGATTCGAACCCGGGCCTCCTGGGTGGCGAGCAGGCATTGTAACCATTGCGCCACGAAGACTTGAAACTTGATTTTATCTGTTGTTTTTACAAAAATAGACCCACAGATAAAATGTGTCCCTTGTCATGTATCACTATTATATTTATTTTTCCTTCTTGTCATAATCATTTGCTGGCAGAAGGCGCTTTTTCACTATAGGATAAAATATATATTATACATCTTGAGCTATGAATGGAAACTGAGGCGAGGCAGGAGGAGAAAATGGTGTTGGTGGTCGCGAGGTAATGTAATACCTCGCGTCCCCGGATAATTACTAATTATAGCATTGTGAATGGTCTCGTACAAAATGTATAACGAGCGATAAAATTATTATTAATTTTATTGAAACTTTATTGCACACAATACATAATGTGTATACAATAGGCGAACTTAATGCTAAAGCATTGTCTCCCTGTTTACCTTTGGGACATTTTAATCGGTTACATGAGGGGTGCAACATATTTTTTTATTGAAACAATTAAATACTAAATAAAATACCTAAATATATATATAAATAATTACAAATTATACGCGTAAACAATACATACAATTGTACAGTGCAGCCAATGCAGACTTATGACAAAATACTGTCATAATTCCATTATATCTCAAAATGTAATATATATTATAATTGTCATAGTGAAAAACCTGCTTTAAACTATATTTTCTTAGGGCGTTTTCGCCGCATTTTCGTGCGATGATTGTGAGCGTAATGCATTGGTGCTTAAATATTTCGAAAACATGCGTATTAATTACGCTAATATTTTAGGGCGAATTCGCCCATTGTGGACAAAGCTTTACGTTGGCGAGGACCAATACATTATATCTACAGGCATAGGGCGAAAATGCGGCAAATACGCCCTTTCCAGATAAGCTCTTAGCAGGCATACCATTAGCACACACTAACCTACATTCTAGAATGGAATGTAGAATATTGTAGACGGTCTCCAACAATTTATTAGAATTGCTCTAAGTCTATGCGACAATGCCTCAAATTTTAAATAATAAATTTTTCTTCTCATTAAATATCTCATTCTATATACTTATTGAATATTCGTGTTACTTTTTAAAGTTTTATAATCTCAAGCAATTCGAGTGTAGGAGGAAAAGAAAGTTTTAAATTATTTATTATACATTGATGCATTTGTATCAATGAGTGTGCCGTCAATGGGAACTCGCTCTTCTATAGTCTTATCATTTCCTTCCAAGTAAATCATCGAGCAAGTCTTGGTTGGTCATATTGGCATCTCCAAGCGCATTCGCTCTAGATTCTGTTCTAGAATTGCGTCTACTCGAAAGCGATCTCTTTCGAGGAACACTCACATCAGTAAAGACTTGGTCAGTCAGCATTTTGAAGTTGTTATTCAACTCGTTCAACGCATCCGGAGGTATCTCAGAATTAGAATTCACAAAATCATTTATTTTATCGACAGCCTGCAATTGTTGAACTAACTTGTCACTCTCAAATTTTGAACTATTAAATTGTTTCATATGTTTATCTATAACTTTGCTACTCTTTTCTATATCTTGAATTATATCTTGGCAGTATCTTTCAATAGGTTTACCGGCTATACTATTTTCACGTTTCGGTTTACTTTTAACTTCTTCTGGTTTATTTTGAATAGTGACAACCGCGGACGTTTCCTCAACAGTTACATCTTCAAAAAACGAAACGTTGGAACTCTTCCTTCCTCGAGATTTCGGGCGTTCATATTCTTCTTCTTCGACTTGTTCTTCAATAGATTCTTCTATAGAACCTCTTCTCAGAGCACTAGATTTCCTTGAGGTACCACTAGTAGGTGGATCTTCATTATTTTTAATTTTATTTAAAAGATCGGATTTCATAGCCTGAAGTTTCTTCTGGACTTCATCAGGTGAAGAATTTTTGAAATCAATATCATCATCAAATATTGTTAAGTCAGCCATACCATCCTGAACAGTCTTTGCTATTTCGATCATATTATCCTCAGATGAACTTTTCGAATTTTTCCTCTGATTAGGAGTTGATCGACTTGTGGTTGAATTAGTACGACTTCTGATGTATCGAGACCTTGGTTCGGTAGAAGACGACGTATCTTCGTCGTGGGAAAGAGCACTGCTAATATTTCTCGAACCTTCACATAACTTCGCTAGTAGGGCATGTTCAATCTAGAAATGAGTAATTTAAATCTTAGTCTTTATTTAATACATGTAAAATTTTGGTTAGCCTATTTATTAGACGAGTTTTTTGGCCTTGCTTTCATCCCATATATGACAAATAAGCTATCCAAAAGAAAAAGATCTTAGTCATTAAGAATTTGACAATACGTCATGTTTTATAAAATTTAAAGCTTGTATTGTTATCTTGACTAATACTCACTACATTAGTTCCCTCAATTCGTGTGTTCTCTTGGTTAGTTCGTGTTTTGCTAAGTGGTCGAGGAACACTCGTCATTGAAGAAGATTTTGTTGGTGATTTTACAGTACGGCTAGCAACGGTGCTTAACATTTTCTCTTTCATCTAAAACAAATAAAAACAGTAAAATGACAACAACGTTAAATAAGTAACAAAGATTATCTACATCTTTTTTTAAGCTGTTTACCTAATGAAGCACTAAACGTATATGGATTAACCGGTATTGATGACACCTAAGCCGTTAGTGGAACATGTATAGACAAAAACCCATTGAAAAAAAAATGGATAAAATCTTCTCGTGGAAAATTAACGAATACCTAATTCAAGTATTTTCTTATCTCACCTCAATAATAGTAGATAGCTTGTCCGCATTGTTAATAGCTAAATCCAGATCATGCCGAGTATCTTTGTGCTTGTTTATTTCGTTCTGTAGTTGATGTCGGAAATTTTTCGCTTCAAGCGATATGCGACGTTGCAACATGTTTATCGTTTCATTCTGCTGCTGTACTCTAGCAGATAATTCAGTTACCTGTGATTGTAATTTCTCACGTTCTAGAAGATTTCTGTAATTATTTATTAGTACTTTTTAATACCACTATCATCTTAACTATATTAATCTTTCTGCCATCCCAAATCTATTACTAATACAGAAAATACTACAAGTAATTGTGTTGGGATTATAGAGGATTTTATGAAATGCATTGTATTATTACGTGATGTGAAACAAATAACACAATATTTTAAACGAACGAAGACAGAAGAATTTTTTCAAAGACATACATCATAGCAACCACCAGTGAAAAATACTCTCCGTTACATCGATCTCAACCATCTTTACCTATCCTTGCTCAATTCCGCCAAGTGTTGATGTTCGTCCTTCAGCATTTGGTACTGCATGTCCTTCTCTTTCAGCTTTTGTGCCACCTCCCGGAACTGATGCCTCAGCTGCTTGTATTTAGTCTGTTGTATCCGCATCTCTTCACTATGGGAGTTCAGAACTTGGGGTAGCTCTGCGTTTGAATTTTCATATCTGTTAAGCCCATAACATTAATTTTAAAAAAATTAACGCCACCTAGTTCTTGACAAACATCACACACAACTATAATCCTAACGAGATAGGACAAATCTAAAAAGTTATTTTAAACACAATAAAATGCTTGAAAAGTAGTGTTATAATTTAATCATACTTTAGTGTAAGTTGCAGAAACACATTTAAAGTTAATGACACCTTACTTTACTTTAACTTAACTTTAATTGTAATTATAGTTAAACTTACTAACAAATAAATCTTTTAATCCTACCTTTGCAGTGCAATTTCGTGCTTTTTCTGCAGAGCTCGTAATATACGATTTTCGTTACTCAATTCCTGAAATCATAAAACATAGAATATTTATTTATAATGTCCTTAAACTTAAAGTCGCAATCCCAGCATGCAGACACGAAATGAACAAGAAACGGGGACATAAGGACGGCTATTTAAAATTATCTTTTTTTAGAT
Source organism: Endotricha flammealis (assembly GCA_905163395.2). Taxonomy (NCBI): domain Eukaryota; kingdom Metazoa; phylum Arthropoda; class Insecta; order Lepidoptera; family Pyralidae; genus Endotricha; species Endotricha flammealis. The sequence goes on along the minus strand of LR990854.1, from coordinate 17,612,446 downwards.
AGGTAGATAGAATATTCAAACAGAAAAAATATATCAAACACAATCCTATAGGCTAGGGCATATGCAACAAGGCAGCCTTATTGCTAAATGCTATCTTTTCAAGGCAACCTTTTGATTTCTGTATGGAGTTTTGTTTTAATTATCGCAACCCAAACCTAACTTTTTAAATCATCGTGTTTATGCTATAAATTCCGTCAACCGTAATAATCTTACAAGGGTTTTACGGAAGCAATTTAGGCGCCAAAACGTTCAATTGAAAAAGGTCGTGTCGATTTCTATCATCCGGGTATTACGGAAAGTTGCCCTTTCCAAAATTACCCATTGAAAACAATCACCCGACTCCAATTAACAGAATTGGTCGCAAAATATAATCTGCAATTACAGGGGACATTAACTTTTGTTTTATAGAAAAACTTTATTAATTTAACCTTAGTTCAGAGTTCGATAAACTCTACTTAGTTCTTTATTGGGTCAAATATATTTCGAAACCGAGAAGTTTTCCGTAAAAATTTTCGTTGTTTTTCATTTTTCAAAATTTTGTTGTACCACTTATGTGTATGTATACCAAATTACAGCTTTCTAGCATTAAGCGTCTAGGCTCTAGACTGCGGACGGACAGGCAGACGGACATGGCGAAACTATAAGGGGTCCTAAAAAGGTACAGTCAGTTAGACAGTACCTACAAGTCCTACAACCAACATGACTTTACCTTAATAGATTTGTGGAAGGCCACGGATAATAGCAACTTACTGGCTGAACATCTTGCCAGAGTTGCCAGTAGTGTGTGAGAATTAAATTTGTGTCATTTACACAAAAAGAAGAAGAACAAAACAGTAATTTACCTGTAAATGGTAATGAGCATCAGACAACTGGTTCTGCAGCTGCTTCACCCTGTGCGTCTTCGCGGAAAGCACCCGCTGTGTCACATACTTGTCGGGTCGCCCGGTTAAAGAGTGGTTGGACATTGCCTCCGATAATAAATTCAACCTCTTTCTCTTACTTAGAAGATTTAACCGCGAGTTGCTGCTGTACACGCTTTCTAGCGACTCTTTCCTATAAATCAATATTTTTTTAAAATTCAAATTCAAATTCAAATTAAATTTATTTTGCTTGAATACAGGTTACAGAAGAGGTTTTAAGTGGTATTGTACTTACATACATACATAGTTTCTATGCCATATTCTACGATTACGGTATGCAAAATTAAATAGGTAGCTAAATAGTTACAATAATTATAGTTACAGATAAATTACTAAACATTATTTGCTAATAAAATAAATTTTAAAATTAAATAATACTGAATCCGCCATAAATTCATAATAGTATAGTACACAATTTAGGGCTTGTCACATAAATATTCTTTAATTGTGTAATAGGATTTGTTGATTAGCATATTCTTAACCTTATTCTTAAAAATTACAATGTCATTAATTTCAATAATGTTCTTGGGTAGCTTATTGTACAATCTAGGTGCCATTATAAATATGCTGTTATTGTACATAGCAGTTCTGGACAGCGGAATACAAAGTTTGTGACTATTGCGGGTGCCTTTTATGTTATCAAACAAATTATAGTTTGATTTCACAAACATAATACAACTTAGTATGTACAAGCAAGGCAAAGTGAGTATTTTCAATTCTATAAAATGAGGCTTGCAACTGTCTCGCCGGTTCAAACGACATATTGAGCGAATACACCTTTTTTGAGCTTTGAACACTTTATCCTTGTCGGTGGAATTGCCCCAAAAAATTATACCATATTTCAGAATGGAGTTTATATACGCATGGTAGGAGGTAAGGACAGTCAGTCTGCTTGCTACCTTTGTGAGCATATGTAAGGCATAGGAGAACTTACTTAGCCTTGTACAGATATTCTCGATATGCACCTTCCAGTTAATACTGCAATCTATGTGAAGTCCAAGAAACTTTGTAACGTAAATTTCTACAATAGGCGTGATGAAAGATTTTGAAAACCTCTACCGTAATGTGGGTAAACATTTACTATTTATGTAAAAAACTTTATTTCGGTAATAAACCTAAGTTTAACGAAGTTTAAAACCATTTTTCTAATATTATTCAAATAGTGCGCCAAAACAGCAGCAGGTGTCATGGCGTCGGCTCTGACGTCACTCTTTGGTAAAAATGTCTTTGTGTCTATGGCTTATCTAAGAAAATGTTGTAATGTTTACCGAACTGTGACGTCAGAACCGACGCCATGACACCTGCTAGTGTTTCAACCAAAATGGCCGATTGAGGTATTTTAATGTTTTATTTTATTGAAAATCTTAACAATCTGATCTTTTTAAACAAAACTAAAGTAATGTTTTATCTTTGTTTAATATGAATGTTCACCTAAAAAAATTAAATTGACGATTTTTTGATACTGTCGTCATGCCTATTTTTTTGCCATCAAAACATATCGCCACACCAAACGAATAAAGCCGTTATTGCAAAAAGTAAATTTTACAGGAACGCCAAAAAACACTAAAATTGTCTTTACGCCTCTTGTAGTTGAGCAATTATAAATTAAAATGGTATCGTTGGGTAGGGAAAAAAATTGTGCTTTAATATGTCATATATAATACTGAAAAATATACAATAATAATTTCAATAAACACGAAAAACTAAAATACTTTTATATTCGTCTAAATTTATTAATTTGTTTTTTTTGTGTCTTCACTTACGGCTTTATTTGTCTGAAATGTTAGCAAGGTGCTGTTTGTAATAAATTCAAATCGACGTTTTTAAAGGTATTTTTAAACCTAATGACACCGTGTAATAAACTTATGCGCTGATATTCGTGTACAAATATGATATCACAAAATGTTATAATAAATGTTTATCCTCCTTTTTACTCTCTCAAAGTTTGTCAGCAGAACAATGCAAAAAGTCGGGTAACCTTTAGCTTTTTTTAAATTAATTAAGTAAAACAAGATATAAGTGATTTATTTTATTATTATTATAATCACTAATTATTATTTTAACATATGTATTTGTCCAAAAACAAAAAAAAACGCCGCCAAAACTGGCTAAATCTGAAACTAAACATAGATTACTCATAAATTACTTATTTTTCAGTAAAACATATTTTTTTCACACTTTAATAGAAGAAAAGCCTTATTATATAATACTTTTATTGAAAAGCTTATATTTTAAGTAGGATAAGTTTAATCAACAACTGTTTTGGTCCCTAATTTGTCAATGAATTAATGCTCAACTTTATTGCTTACATAGTTTTTGGCTAAAAATATGATTACACAATACAATAACTTATACTATAGGGTCTTTCAAAAGATGTTTACAACCTAGTAGGGGATGATTCTATTGCTCAAATACAACAACTTTTCTTATTTGACCAACCATCAAAATCTCACAAAAAAACTTCTTTCCCCATACAAGGACCCGAGTGACTCGACCAGCTAGCTCATTACGATTTTGCATGGGGAAGCCAAAACTTTTTTTGCCATAGTGAAGGGACATGTTTTTTGACCACGATCGACTATATATCTAACTAACTAAACTAGCTTTATTAGCTGCATTAGCTTCTTTTTGGTGTTGCGACTGTTAACCGCTGTTTTTGCTATTTGGGCTCTCCTGACAACTTCCAATCAACAATAACACATATTTGCAATCCCAAGTACACGAATTTGTGCACTACTTCTAGATCGTGCAGTTCGTGCATTCGTTGTAGTGTTCCCGCTCTATCCACGATGAGTTTTGTTTTTGATCGGTTGATGAGTAGGCCATATTCGGTATAACTTATTTTGCTGATTCTGGACACGAGTTCAGCTAATTCCGCTTCAGAGGAGCCTATTTTAGTGGTCGGCAAACCGCAGGTTACTAAGCAAATAGCCTCCTACGCGTATGCCTCCTTCCCAGTTGTCCAATACCCTTCTCATTATGTGTTCACCGATTAAATTGAACAGTTGCGGTGACAAAATGCAACAATGACGTACTCCTCTCTCAGGATGAAAAGGGTGTGACGAGTCGTCCTCTAGCCTGACCTTCCGACTTGCTGGTCAGATACAGGTTTTGCACGAGAAAGGTGAGATGGTCCGGAATACCCATATCATTCATAACACCGAACAATTTGCCCCAGTTGATGCAATCGAATGTTTTGCGTAGTCAATAAAGCAGAGGGCATCGCTGATGTTATGTTCTCTGCACTTCTCAATCAAACTGTCTGATGTTCAATATTGTTCTCTTGTGCCCCTACCTCTGATAAATCCTGCTTGCTCCTTGGATACATGCTGAGTTGTATATGCTTCTACTTTCCTATTCAGGATTCTCAAGACTTTACTGGCGTGGGAAATAAGTGAAATGGTGCGATAGTTTTCACATTTGCGTGTCGATCCCTTCATGTGTAGAGGAACCACAATCAACTCAATCCAGTCTTCTGGCCATTGTCCTGTTCGCCAGACTGTTTGACATATTGAATGCATAAGTGATTCTTTTTTTCCCATAAGATTCAGCATTGGAGCTGTTATCCCGTCACCACCGCAAGCCTTAGGTTTCAGTTTGCAGATGCCTCTTCTATCTTCTGTCTAAGGATGTCAGGTTCCTTAACGGCATAATTCCACAAGTTCCTCTCCGCGTTGTTCTCACAAAATAGATTTTGACAATATAGGGCCAGGCCAGTTTCTTTGAGCGCCTTTCTTTCATTGACTTTGTTCCATGCCACTGCACTCATCCACTCGGCCTTAGGAGCCTTAGTGCAATATCATAATATAATTATTTCATTAGCAATTCATACACGACTAGCTTGTGCCTGCGGCTTCGCCCGCGTGGCCTACTAACAATTAAGTAGCATATTTTTCTTCAGAAACAAATTCCGGTACGGTCCGGTTCAGTCTCGTCCGGTCGGTCTGGTCCGGACGGTCCGGTCCTTATAAGGAACCTACCTACATGCCAAATTTGGAATCTCCAGACCCAGTGGTTTACACTGTGCGTCGATATACCCTCGCAACTTCGTTTGCGTATATTTCGCTTTCCCGTGGGAATTTTGAAAAATCATTTCTTAGTACACCCCTAAACGTCGTAAGGAACCTATATTCCAAATTTGAAATTTCTAGACCCAGCGGTTTGGTCTGTGCGTTGATATATAGTCAGTCAGGACTTGAATTTTATATTATAGATTACTTAATAACACATTACAGTTTGGATCAAAATAACATAAAATTGTTTGATTACTTACATTACAATAATGGTTGTAATTTCATAAGAATAAAACAGTTTTAATCTAATACAAACTAGTTTTGCGTAGGATTTCGGACGAATAAAGTTGTATTAGAATGATACTCTGTTATTCTTCCAATCAATGACTTTCTCTCGGGACATAAGGTAAAATAATTATTTTGTTCGCCTAAGCTTTTGTATATATTTTTCGGTAGAAAAAAGACGTCAAACGCTTTTAATTACACTATTTGCAGTAAAAAAAATCTGAAAAAAATTCAGGTGATGTATTAAGGTCCGTAGATTTTAAATAAGCAAAAAAAAGTTTTTTTTGGTAACGTGCTATTACTGCTTTATTCGTTTGGTGTGACGATATATTTAAAGGAGGTATACGTTAGTTCTATTTCTAAATGTCATGATTTTTGTTTTTTCTATATTTAACGTGAGGTTATTACATTTGAGCCATTCAATTATATTATTTAATGTATTATTAATGTCTAGTTCAAATTGATTAATGTAATTTCCGATAAATGTAACAGTACTATCATCAGCATATAATGTCATGGTGTGGTTTGTAACACTTGGAAAGTCATTAAGGTATATTATAAATAACAGGGGACCCAATATGCTGCCCTGCGGGACTCCATATAATACTGACCGAGTCTTCGAACAATATTTTGTTTCTAATTTAGTTTCTGGGTTTATTTTCGTAATTTCTGTATATTGTTGTCTGTTACTTAAGTACGATTTTATGAGTTTTGATACAGTGCCTCTCACTCCATAGCGTTCTAGTTTTTCTATTAAAATATCATGGTCAACACAGTCGAATGCTTTGGACAGATCCATATACAGTGAGCTCACAGGTATACTTTTATCCACATTGATTAGTATTTCATGTAAAAAATTGTAGATAGCATTGTCAATACTTGTGGATTTTCTATAGCCATGTTGTTCATCAGCCAGAATATTGTGCATCTCGAGGAAATTATACAAATCACTGTAAATCACCTTTTCAAATATTTTTGATAAGATAGGGATGAGTGCTATAGGTCTATAATTACTCAAACACTCTTTGTTCCCTGTTTTTAATATAGGTTTAATAACCGTTAGTTCGCTCGTCGGGGAATGTACCTGATTCGATGCACAAATTTACAGTAAACACATTGCATAGACATACAAAATTATCATACAAATTGTATGACTAATTGTGTACTACAGTAGGTACCTACTACCTAAGCGCGCTCTGAATTTGAATTACCTACTAATCCTTGTTTTGCATACGCCAAAAATACACGTGGAAGAAGTCGCGGCTAGTCAAGAAAATAAACTATTAAGTAAATTGTTTTTTTTTTAAATCAAAAATATTAGTAACAGCTAGCTACAATATGTCTTTATAATTTGATCCAACAAGACTGGATCAATTCTTGAGAATTAGAACTGGGATTGACCAAATCAATTTGAAAAAAATATTTCCGCGGTGATTTTTCAATAGGTAACAACTAACAAGCTCGTGTCTAATGAAAATTGGCTCAGGTTTTGCGCTATCCATGTGCGATGGGTGAATACTAACTTCGAACTAAAGACAAACTTGTTTTTTTTTTTGTTAGAGTAGACCAAAAAGAATAAGCAATAAATACTTAATGTTATTTGTAGATGTTTTTGACGACGTGGCGTGGCGACGGCTTGCCCTTATTCCTTTATTTTATATCTACCATTGTTATAGTACCTTTTAATAAAAGTTGTGAACACGATAGCGAATCGATTTTAGATACAACGAAAAGGTCGAAAAGTTAATGAACTGGATCTTTCGCATACAACAGTTATGTCCTAAATTCCTAATTTATGAGTAAAAAAATGCATTATACACTAGTTAATCCAGTAAGAAACTTTGTCGCCTGAAAGTATGGGGTAGTGGTAGTATGCGTCAAATCCGGTAGTTCTGATTTTTTGCAGACTTGTTTAAGATGTTGGCCTAATGAATAATCCAAGTTTGTGACCTCCATCGCCGAACGCAACTTTATCAAAAATCGAAAAAACCGCAAAAAAAAAATGTTTTTATTTTGAATTTCGGCGATTATAACCCTAAAAGACTAGTTTTTGGAAAAACTTTTTAGAAAGTTTTTAAAGTAGACTAAATTTGCTAAAATATGATACTTACTATAATTGTGTCTGTAGACCCAATAGTTTCTGAGATTAGCCTTTCAAAAAATCCGGATGTTGAAAAGCAAGCTGCGATTTTTATCGACACCAACTTTACACCTGACGAGATAGCAGCAGCAGGAGAACGAGTCATAATTGCTCTATACGGAGGCAACCCCAACACCCATAACCTTGAAGAGCTGCGGTACCAACTATTCGCAAGGGCTGCGATGAAAAATTTCATAATTCGTAGCGTAGCTTAATTAAACATCATAGTTCACACTTCTCATTTTCTTTTCTAACATCCCATCATAAAAGCTTCGCTTCGATAGTATAATCATGGTCAAAATTTATTCGGAACGAAAGAATTGCAAAAAAAATTCGAAGTTCGAAAAAAATGATAAACTTTGAAAGGCTTAATCTCAGAAACTATTGGGCCTACAGAGACAGTTTTAATATCATATTGTAGCAAATTTAGTCTACTTTAAAAAAGTTTTTTCAAAAACTAGTCCTTTAGGGTTAAATGCTACTTTTTTTTATTTTTGACAAAGTTGCGTTCATACGCTCAAGGTCACAAACTTGGATTATTTATTAAGCTAACATCATACACAAGTCTGCAAAATCAGAACTACCGGATTTGACGCATGCTGTGATGTATAAAGTTACTGGACTAAGTATCAGAAGACTTTGCAGAGCCAATTAAAAATGTTCAAATTTTATGATGACGATAATTTTTGCAAAATAATTTCCTGTAAATGTTGCAAAAATAAATTATTTTTTTAATGCGGATATTTGGCGCCAACTCAATAGCGTCAACTTGAGCTCGTGATTAGATATTTAATTTCTGTGTTAACAAGCAGACAAAAAAAATGTAGGTACCTAGTTTCTATATACCTACCTACTTAGTGTGTTTTTAGCCGTATACTGATTAATTCTTAATTAAGTATCTATCAGGTACAGCTTTTATCTTTGCCCGGCCAACAATATTTTCTGCATTGCCTGATGGTAGGATGGTTGACTGGTTTTAGGCATTAAATCCGGCAATCGCAATTCTTTTGTGCAATAAAGTTTAAATAAATAAATAATTACACATAAGTACAAAATAAGTTATTTAATACTATCCACTGTATAAATTGTGTCAAAACACCTTATAAAATTAAAATACTTATAAAATAGAATAATGAGACAAAAAAGGTACCTATCTGGGTTTCTATCGCCATTTCTTTTCCCAGTGGTCATTTTCCTAAGTTTCCGAAATCGTGGTAGTTTTTTTTTTTTTTTTTTTTATACCACAAAGGTGGCAAACAAGCTTACGGTCCGCCTGATGGTGAGCGGTCACCGCAGCCTATGGACGCTTGTAACACCGGGAGCATCACTCGCGCGTTGCCGACCCTGTAAAAATCTTTTAATGCCCTTTTTGAAGAACCCCATATTATAGTCTAAAGGAAAGACCTCGGCGGGGATCTCATTCCACAGCCTCAGCGTTCGCGGGAGGAAACTCCTCTGAAACCGCGTAGTACGCGACCATTTTGGTTCTAGTGTGTGAGGTTGGATTCCCCGCCGGTGACGAGCAGTTCGATGGTAGAAAGTGGCCGTAGGCATCAAGTCAAACAATTCCTCGGAACAAACCCCATTATACAAGCGGTAGAACACGCATAGGGAGTTTGTGTAGGTAGCAAATTTATCTAATATTTAAAACATACTCAATAGGTAACACTAAGTTATAATGTAAAATATGGCAAGAGAACGTGTATGTGGAGGCCTACTCTCTGAATAAACGATTTAATGTTATTCGGCAAGCGGGCCACATAATGGAGTGGTCACCGCCTCTTATGAACATCAGAACACCAGGGGCATTACCAATGTGTTGCCCACCTCTGACGGGACCTCTAATGCACCTCTTAAATAGTCCCATGTCATAGTCCGAACTAGTCCGAAGGAAACACGGAGGCTGGGAGCTCATTCCACATCCGTACCTATAGTGCGATCGAGAAACGTTCTTTCGAACATTCGCATGGACACCAACAGAGGGTCAACGAATAGGTAGGTGCTCATCCTCACTTCGTTTCACGGGGGGTTTCATTTCATTTTATTACCAATATTACACGCGCAGCTTCGTTAACGTTTATACCGCTTTCCCGTGGGAATTCCGGAGGATCCTGTTTTATCCGATGCCTACGTCATACAAAGAACACACCCTCCAAGTTCCAGGTTTCTACTATCAGCGGTTTAGGCTGTACGTTGATCAGTCAGTCAGTCATTTAGGACAAAGCATTTTAGTTTAGAAGATCATAAATTTTGTGACTAACCTTTGTTCTTTCTTCTTGTCTTCTGGTATTAAACTTAGCACAGACATTCTTCAAATAACAAAATCCATTATAACGTAAAATAGAAAAGGGCACGAGCGCCTTAAGCCATTTTATTTAATATTTTGACGAAAAAAACACTAAAATTGCATGAATTGTTGTGTATAAGCGTCGCTATGACAACCCGATAACTTTGTCAATCGATTTTGAAACTAATAAACCGTAGATAATGCCTAGATATTGATAGCGGCCAGTTATAATAAATTGTGAAGAGTTCCTATTCATATTAAGGTTCGTCTCCGAGAAAAATGTGAAGCTGCGCCGAAGTTAACGGATCAGATTGCATTAAAATCTACGCTCCCTTTCAGTGGATCGTGATCTGAAGTTTTACTACTATATTTTTGGTAGATAATAATTGCACAGAACTGGGAATCAATAAATTATTGACATACCTCTGGATAGAGCTAAATTGTTCTTAGTCTGTTTTGTGTAAAATATTTTTTAATTGTACTGATCTTACTCATTGTTTGCTTGCAGTATAACATAAAAATGTAGCCACTTTATACTTTTATGTTTGTGTAACATTGGTCAAAGGAAGCTCGACGTTTTGTGATGAAATAAAACACAAAAATTAAACAAAATAATATACTTATTACAATTACTGTACATGTTACAACATTTATTTACATGTAACAAATGGACCTCAACAATAAATCAACAATTAACGTATTATTCTATACAAAAATAGTTATTTTTCTATGTGCATTCACATATAACTTGAATCTCTTCATTACACCATTTGCTGGGTTCTGATTGGCTGCCTGTCCGCCATAGCGGAGAAGCTAAGAAATATTAACCAATAGGATTGCATAAAATATCCACTTCGTTTCAATGGACAGGGATACTACATTCTGATTGGTTAATTTTGGCACATTCTTTTCTCCTCTCCGCTTCTGACAGGCAGCTTTATACATAGATCGAATTTAAGACTTCTACAACCAAAGGCGAGTAAATATCGGATATCTTCTTATGCAAGAAAACTGTTCATCTATATTTGAAAGTATGCCAGTTTTAACTAACCAGCCGTAGCGTAGGGATTGTCTAACAGCCCGCTACTACATTCACGCACACTATGCATTTTCTGTGCGATTTTTCTTTACAATCGGAGATACTTACAAGCAACGTTAGAACATGCATTCACGCGCCACGTCGCATGGTGAGGGGCAGTGTGTGAATCGCCTAACTCATACAAATTTGAGCTATGGAATACCTACGCTAGGGCTAATTGGTGAAAATGGACATTAGAATGAGTTTGTTTATATTTTTGTCATTCGTATCTTGAACAAATCTTAGTTCTCATAGTTCTCAATATTTCACAAAACATTGAGATAATAACTAGTTTACAGTGAGAGGTAGAATCATTTATAAATAATAATTATTCGACAAAACAAACAATGAAATAAATATACAGGATACCTATTAGTGCCAGAAACTTATCTGAACCGGTGTCCAAGGCTAGAACTAATTAATATGCTTTGAATTGTATTAATATAAATGTTGTTAGTTTTATTATATAGAATACTATAATAGCTTTTAGATCTCATTTGATAACAAAATAACCCATAGCGCGACTTGTGGCGCCATCTGTTAGCCCCTAGCATCCCATACAGCGCCCTCTAAAGTGGAAAAAATATTTTCCATTGGAATGACATACTTTCACGGTATAAAAAGCCTATGTTGATCTCTGTACCCCTGTCTATATATATACAAATTTTCATAATGATCGGCTTATTAGTCAAGCCGTGAAGGAATAACAAACAAACAAACTCACTTTCTCATTTATAATATTAGTATGAAGTATGATTGTAGTACCTATTACTAATTTGCACACCGTAAGGTTAAATGTTGAAGATCTTAATGTACCTACATATTGTAACATCTGAATTATTGTACCTACATTTGCAAATAAATAAATTGAATTGAACTGAACCTTGACAATTACCTACTATAGCCTTTTTTAGGTATAGATAAGTTTGTGGCACTACTTTTTGCTGACTGTACATATATTGAGAAAAAAGTTTTGCAAACGGTATGGTACAATTTGCGAACACCATTATTATCACATTATTCTCATATTGAAAATTAATCAGTCAATCTTAGTCACGTCTCTGTTCTGTTTCTCCCATAACCTGTAATACAGTGATTTCGGGTTAGCTATTAGCTCTCTGTGATTGCCTCTTTCGGATATCGCACCATTCTCTAATACTAGTATCTCGTCAGCGTCCGCCACCGTTGATAGTCTGTGCGCGATGCAGATGGAAGTGCGGCCGACGGTGGCCGCCTTCAGCGCCTGCAGGATGGCGTGCTCGGTGAGCGAGTCCAGGCTGGAGGTGGCTTCGTCGAAGACGATGACGGGCGCGTCCTTGAGGATGGCGCGCGCGATGGCCACGCGCTGCTTCTCGCCGCCCGACAGCTTCAGCCCGCGCTCGCCCACCTGCGTCGCGTAGCCCTGCAGTACACACATTTCTCATTTTTAAATAAAGATAATAAACTACGTTATATACTACCACCATTTCGAACACAAGCAAAATGGCAACCGGTAAAAAGAAATGGCGAAAGAAAACCGGTTACGGCCTTTTTCTCATTTTGTAATTTTTTTTCACTCATTAGTTACAATGTAGGTATAAGTACATTAAAATTTATAAGAAGAATACGCGGAATGTTATACACAAGGGTGTGGAATGAACAAGTCTTAAATCTACAATAAAATAAAATAAAGTCAGTACTGACAAGAGTGAGCAGACCAGTCCCCCCAGGCAGCACCCGTTCACGAGTTGACGCGAGAGTCAGCCATCGCTGTGCTCAACCATATTAGAGGGAACTCAGCGACCCGACTCCCGACGCCACCACCAGTTTGGACATTTAAGCGAGCATGACATACTCAACCCTATCAGACTTTGTCCCAAATATTTAATCTATGTATTAGTAAAATGTCCATCACCTATGGACAACACTTCATAGGGTTCGCCGGGTCAGCTGGTGTTTAAATAAAAGAATAGATGAACAACCTTAGGCCACGTTTTGACCGCCTCGTGCAGCTCCGCCATCTTGCTCGCGGCGTAGACTTCCTCCTCCGACTTGCTCAGGTCTCCGTAATGGAGGTTGTGGAATATCGTGTCGTGGAACAGAACGCAGTCCTGAAATTATTTGTTATTATTCTTAAACATCAAAATAAATTCTACTATGGAAAAATTCAAAAAGAAGGGAAAAAAGTTGAGTAGATGTCTAATCTAACTAAATTAATAAATAAAATTTACCCAGTTCAAACAACGTCACCTGACTCCAAAGTAAGCTAGGCGAGAGAGGTAGGACGGATAATCCGCTCCGCATCTTTCTCAGCCCGAGAAGGGTTACCCCCGGTCAAGCGAATAGGCTGCGGTAACTGCTTACCATCAGGCGAGTCGTATGCATGTTTGCCACCTTAGTGATATAAAAAAAGGCTTATCCTGCTTGTGTTATGATATGGGTGCCAGACAACTTCTATGGGTACAAACAACTATATTCTGGTAAACAGAAAAAAACACTAGACTCAAGCCAACATAAATGCTAACCCATATTCTTCATCACCTTTGCCAATCCGCATTGGAACAGCGCGGCATAGTACACTCTAATCCTTTGAAAAGGTGAAAAATATTGTTGGATGATACGAAAGTATGAAAGATGACATAAATATTTGCCCCGATCGGGAATCGAACCAGCACCCTCTGGAGCCGAAGGCGGAAATAAGTTTATAATTTACTAGCTCTTTTGCCCGCGACTTCGTCCGCGTGAAGTTCCGGCCCGTTCCCGTGGGAACTACATTGAATTTCGGGAAAAGCTATAGCCTATGTCACTCCCTGATTATGTAGCTTTCTACTTGTGAAAGAATTTTTGAAATCGATCCAGTAGTTTCGGAGCCTATTCATTTCAAACAAACAATCAAATCTTTCCTCTTTATAATATTGGTATAGATTGGAAGGGTCGTTACTTCTCGTTTAAAAAGTTATACACTTACTTGTGGTACAATGGCGATTGCTTTCCTCAAACTGATTAAGTCCAGATCCCGAATGTTCTGGTTGTTGATGAATATGTTACCAGACTGTGGCTCAAAGAACCTGAACAGTAATCTTACTAGTGTAGATTTTCTGAAATTAAATAAATAAACAATTTTTCTTTTCTTTCTGTACAGATAGCCCTTCAGTTAGGGGATCAGGGCCCCTACCATGATCGCTTAAAACAAAACAAGAACGGCTGAGTAAGAGAGACAGCGCATTACATGATGTAAGGCTACTTCTCGTTTACACAATCGTTTGAGGATGGTTATAAAAGGTCGTGGTACGGCCCCAGGGCGTACTCTGCCACGCTGCTCTAATGCGACTTAGCTTAACTACTGTCATCCATCAACCACAACCGGGACCGAAGCTCGAGATAATGAAACCCATCCAAACACTGGCTAGGCTTAACTTGCGTGTTCGTTTTAGAGTGCGACGCACATTGTGGTATGTTTTAACATATATATATTGTTAATTCTGCTGTGCTTGCTGTTCATACGCAAAATTTTAGACTAAGTGTACTTTTAAGTTCTCATGTAAGTCAAATTCAATAGGCATATTACAAGCTCTTTCGAATCGCCATATTTTTCCCTACCACCAGTTCAGACGGCAGATTTGTGCTAAGAACTGGCAAGAAACTTAGAACTTTTTTTAATACCACAAAGTTGGCAAACAAGCATAAGGCCCGCCTGATGGTAAGCATCACCGTAGCCTATAGACGCTTGCAGTACCGTGGGTATCACTCACGCGTTGCCAACCCTCCCAACCGCCAAGTGGAGCTCTGAAGACCTTACTCACCGTAGGAACACAACATGGCCGAGACCAATGCTATTTGGCTACGATACGATGTAAGGTGGAGGTCCTTCCCCAGACGGGCCGCTCCGATTTGAGCGGATTATCCGCTGTGCCCTACCTCTCTTATTGCACTAGAATAAAGATCTTTGAACTGATAATTACCCGCTTCCGGATCCGCCGACGATGCCAATCTTCTTCCCGGCAGGTATGCTTAACGTCAAATTATTGAATATCGGCTTCCCGTTTATATATTTGAAACTGACGTCTTTGAATTCTATGTTCGCCGTTTTGGCATCAACTTTTAGCATGGGTGCTTGTTCTTTCTCCTGGAAATAATATGTTTTTACATAATAAATACCAGCACTTATATTGGCAATAAAATAAAGTCTGTAGCGCGAGTCAAGTGTGAGTTAAATTTTTATTTTATTGGGACAATAATAAATACAATATGGCATTGCCACCGTAAAATATGTTTTTTTTATTTTGACAAAACAGAAATAAGTGTTTGGATGACTTACAAGCACGATTATCCACCTACAAAAAAAAACTTATTTCGCAAAAATTTTACCTTCCCGTTCTAAGAGCACTCTGCCACTCAAGAGGACGTGGGTTGGAATACCACCTGGGGCGGGAAGATGAAACTTTTCTTTCAAAAATATTATCGAATTAAAAATGGATAGTTGAACAACTATAAAACGTAAAAATAGTTTTGAAACAACTATAAAAACAATCATACAATGTAACTTGTACAGTAGTAAGCTGACCTTGATCTTAGACTGCACGGTCATGAGCGTGAACATGGTCTGCATGTCGATCAGCGCCTGGCGCACTTCCCGGTACACCGAGCCCAGGAAGCCCAGGGGGATCGACAGCTGGAACAGCAAGCCATTCACCATCACCAGGTCTCCGACTGACATGTTGCCTGAAGTGCAAAATTTAATGATTCAGAGAGCTAAAGATTGGTAGGACATTATTGGATACAATACAAGTTCTACACTTTGCTGTTCTTATTCCAAAGATGAATGAAACAGACTGCAAAAATAATAAAGAAAAAATAAAGTAGCTTTCATTTTTGTTAATTAGCCATTAACTTTTAAGGGGCGTGGATTTTTGTAATGATGTTGAAAAATAAATGAGCGAATTATCTAGTCTTACTGCATTTGTATAGTGCTACAAAGCTATTTATGAACGTGGCCGAATTTGGAACTACAACTACCGTTCATATTGTATGTCACTTTTTGACAGTTCGCCTTTGACAAAATGTATGATAATATGCCACAGTAACGCCCTCCTACAAACGTCACTCACGTTCATAAATATCAATGTAGCACTGTACATGTCTATTTTTTTTTTATTACATTGTCAAAACACATAAAATAATAATATAATAAAAATTACTAAAAACAAAAAAGCTGTAAGCTGCTGCTGTGCTCTCTTTTGTAATTTCTTTTCCCAGTAATCATTTTGATTCCAAAATTGTGACATTATAAATAGAACGAAGAGATATCAACGTTTATTTATTTTTAACGCTGTTACCCGCGCGTCGCCGGCATAAAAATTAGCCTATGTTGGGCTCTGTACCCCTGACAATATGTTTACATCATAATGATCGGCTGCTTAGCCAAGCCGTGAAGGAATAACAAACAAACAAACAAACTCACGTATGATATGATTACCTTTAGCAATTTCGTTGGCGGCCATAATCATGATGATGCTCAGTCCGCCGCTGAATATGGCGTGTTGGCCGAAGTTGAGCGCGGCGAGACTCGACGCGGTCTTCAGAGACGCCGACTCGTAATTGCGAAGGCTCACGTCGTACTTTTCCAGTTCGTACTTCTCGTTGTTAAAATACTATAAGAAATACAAGTTTAAAATAAAATAAAATACATTTTATTGACTTGTTTCCTATAAAAATATACAAACTACATTATGTGGCCGTTCATAATCGTATTTATGAACGTGACCGAAATTGGAACTACAACTCCCGTTCATATTTTAAATCACTTTTCGACAGATCGCCTTTGACAAAATGTATGAAAAAATGCCACAGTAACGTGAGTGACGTTTGTAGGAGGGCTACAAACGTCACTCACGGTCATATATACCATTGTAACGCAAATACGACCTGTCAGGGTCGCATTCATTGAGCGGCCGAACTATAGAAATTAATTTAAAGAAGGGTCTATTAATCAGCAGCCCACCATCGAAGTAGGCATAAACCTGTATTTCCATTGGCGGGGAGCGTCGCAAAATATGTTGGGGGCGCTGATGTCATAACCAACATCAAGGCACCGCGAACGAGAATGCTTGTTGTGAGAAAGATAATACTTTTAGACGCTTGGAACGGACGGTTGTATCAATTTGTTGTTTTTATCGTAATAATGGGACAAATCTGCCGTCTGAACTGGTGGTAAAAAAAAGGACAATTCGAAAGGCCAATTTGAATAAAAATATTTGACTTTGTAAAATTAATAACTTTTAAAGATTGTGAGTTTGTGGTTCTTAGATATTATTATGACTTTTGCTAAAAATACCTTAACAGTTTCGTAGTTGATCAGCGAGTCGACAGCCTTATTCCCCGCTTCGTTTTCCGCTCGATTCATGTACACGCGGAACTTAGTACGCCATTGCGTGATCGCGAGCGTAAACGCTGCGTACACGCCGACACAGCTGAATGCGAGACCTGGTTACAATTTAAGGTTTAACATATTTATCTATAATATAAAAATAAATCGCTGAATGTGTTGAAACAGCCGAACCGATTTCGCTAATCGCTTTTAGAATATTCCTTGAAGTACGAGGATGGTTTGGAAAGAAAATTTTAATATATCAAAATATATTATTTCGCTATTTCTATTACCGGTGGTAATTTTTGCTTTTATTTCCGAAATGGTAGAACCTACTCTACAAGCTACCACTATTTCGAGAACGGAAGCAAAATGGTATTTTATTTATTATTATTTTATACTAGCTGCCCGGCCCGGCTTCGCCCGGGTACTGTTTCGTTTTTTTTTCAATCTTTCTGAGAGATTTTATTAATATTTTTTTCCGTAAGAACCTTGTACAGAGTATTAGAAAACTACAAAAAAAAATCAGCCAAATCGGTCAAGCCGTTTTCATGTTATGTCGTGACAACGGAAAACGGGTTTTATTTTTATATATATAGATTAGTAATACACATTGGGTTTCATTTTCATACACATTGGAAATGGGGTTATCCGGTTTGAAGGACCATAAAACCCGTTTTCATGGATGTCATCATGGGTTGATAGAAAAATATTTCTTCGATAATAGTTTTTATTTACTCCATTTTTATGACATTTTGAAACAATACAAAACAAGACATTACAAATCTTTTTCAAGTACATTCAAAATTTGAACACACATACCTGCAAATGCCATTCCTCCTTGTATTCCCAGTATAGATGAGACAAGAGTTAATTCAAATATCGTCGGCACTATGTTGAAAACCATAGCGGTGAGCACAAAATTGATAGCACGCGAACCACGGTCGATTGTCTGAAAGTATGTTAATATTGAGATGGATAGGATATATTTTATTTTTATTTTTATATAATACTAGCTGACCCGTGCCCACTTCGTTGGGCATAATGTTAATAATCCTTTTTTAGTACAGGCGTTCGTAAGAAACGCTTTCATTCGACCGTTTTTTCTCCGATTCACTTTGCAAAACCAACTACCACATAAAAGCCTTTTTATTTTTCGGTTTTTTATATAACCTATGACACTCAGCAATAATGTGGCTTTCTATTGGTGAAATAATTTTTCCCGAGATTACCCCTTACAATTTAACAAAGATACAAACACACAAACTTTACTTCTTTATAATATTAGTATAGATTTTCGAACTATTTAACAGCAGAGAGGGAGAGATAGTTGGAAAAGGAGAGGAGAGGCCTTTACCCAGCATTGGGCCATATATGTATATAATGTCTAATAAAAAAGTAAAAAAATATCGAAACAAATTCTTCGGCTTTAGAATGGTTAAGTAGTTTTTTTTACCTTAGATAAAGCACCAGTCTGCCTTCCTAAATGGAAGCTGAGATCCAGGTTGTGTAAATGAGTGAACACATTACAGGCCAACTTCCTTATCGAGTGTTGAGCTACTTTGGCGAACACTGCGTTTCTTAGTTCATTGAAGCCCGCCGCTGAAGCACGGGCCATACCATCTATAAAATAATATGCAATTATTCGATTTGGAAAAAATATACACAAAATTTACACATTAAAGATGTTTTGATCTTTAAATCCTATAATAAAATTGTTATTGTAAATTGAACCATGGAAGAGCGGTGGCTACGAACACAAGCATTGTTTCTGCTTAAGTGGAATCTGCTCCTACGATAATCTGTTGTATTTTTTTCTAAATAAAGTTATTCTTATTAGATTAACTTTTGAGAGCAACAGTCGTATATATCCAACACAGTTTAGTGACATTGACGGAAAAATCCGACAATGGCAGCAAAAGTTTTCTTTAAAATAGGACTTCTATACGATAGTCCGATTACTTTAGTTATACTCAACGCCAACGATACTGGCATACGGGGTCTCAAAGCAATTACAATGAACTGTCGCTATAGCCTGTGTAATAAGTATGAATTTCGAACGACGTTTTACGTTTGCATGGGCCAGAAGCGTTGGCGTTCAGCATAGTTTATATTATATGGTAACAAAAAGCATATTTTCAATTCTTGCATATTATTTTGATAAATTTTAACATCAGATTCTGTATTTGTTCCAGGTGACATTCAATGAATCAAATTAATTCGCTTTTGTGTAGAATTACATTTACTTACATCCTAATAAAAGGCTGAAGGCAGCAGTTCCCAAGGCCTGTGGCACTGTTGCCATTCCCAACAAGACATCCCCGGTCTGTGTGGCAATCTTTCCATTCACCTCGTCCACCGCATACTTGAATAAGAAGGGGACGCTGACGTTCATCACTTTCGCGCCAAATAGGAGCGAGAGAGACAGCATGACCCGGTTTCTTATCATCGGATTGTCCTGTAAAAAATTATATTGTTATGATGTTCATTGATTCATTTTGCATGTTTAAAGGTCGCTGTATACGTAACGTGTTTTTTCCCGGACGGGACGGGACGGGACGGGACGGGAAGTTAAATATAGTTCCATACAAAATGTATGTGAATATGCATATGTCGCGGATACACGGACAGGACGGGAACGTGGCCGTGTCGAACAAAAAGCCACGTCCCCGTCCCGTCCGAGGTATTATCCCGTTGCGTATACAGAGACCTTAAATTATAGTAAACTAGCTGTTACCCGGGGCTTCGCCCGTGTAAAAATTTCCCTTTGTTGGGCTCTGTCTGTACCCCTGACAATCTGTATACAAATTTTCATAATATTCGGTTGCTTAGTCAAGCCGTGAAGGAATAACAAACAAACAAACTCACTTTCTAATTTATAATATTAATAAGTACGAGAGGGATAGCTTTCTGAGCGTCGCACTCTAAAAACAAACACGCAAGTTAAGGTTGACCCTAGTCAGTGCTTGTATGGGTTTCGTTATCTCGAGTTTCTCCGTGCTTAACACACGCATGATAAATCTAGCTTACTTAGTTTTTAGGAGCATGTGGTATGTAGAATAAATTTTATGTCTAGACTGATGTTAGGTGATTCGCTGTGCAAGCTATCAATATTCTAAGATAGCTGTTATGCTATTCAATGTTATTTGAAAGTTATCAGTCATTATCAACTTCCATTGTTATCTATGGTAAAATTACATGATATTTATCACAATTCAAATGGAAATGATGAGGTTGCACTTGTAACTATATTAATCTCCGTATATTGTTGAGTAAGAATTCTCTAATAAACAGAAATAATCACTTTTTCCGATCTACCAAGGACAAAACAAAACAACAAATGACAAGTAGTCTTTTCTTTTTAATTAACACAAGTGGCCAGCCTATTATAAATTTATTATTCAGTACTATTCTTATTTGAAATAGAAATAAAATATCAAACTATCAACTCACCTTAGGCCATACATACTCCAGCATGCCCCTAATCATATCCACACCAGTGACAGGTTTCGCATCCGCCAAATTGATATCTTCACGGGACAAAACAGATGCACCTGGGTGAAAACAGTCCCGTTTTTGGATACCTAGAGGAAGGGAGATATATTAGGATATAGGTAATATAGGGTAGGTAATGAGGTGTAGGGACGTAAGCGGACATACTGGATGCGTGCGGGAACAGAACTGAATTCCAACCAAGTATTAGTAACAAAATAGCTGAGAAAAAAAAACATGAAAATGTATAAATTAAAAAAAAAGTACAACAAGCACAAAAGGTAATACTAATAAGTAATATTTCAAAGTCAATGTGTTTATTTATTCAGTGGTTTAGTTACTCGCTGGCACTTAGACACATCTTTTACATTTTTAGATATATATTTTTAATCTACAAGCATATCAAACGGTGAATTGCTCAAAACCTTTTTTAAAGTTAATGATATTATGACTATCACTGACAAACTAAGAGAAAAAGTGTGTAACTTTTTGTGGAATTAACATTTAAAAATGTTTCAGAAACTTCTTCGTTTCATTATTTTTATTAAAGGCAGACTACTATCTCTCTCGCAGAAAGATGAGTGTACTGGTATATAATAAGCCAGTACAAAGCTTCAAGTATTTTGGGTCTTTTAAATTTGTTTTTTTAACCTTTTAATAATTATTTTAGTTTTCTTTTAGTTGAATTTTTAAAGAACTATTATTTATTTTGTATGTTGGTAAAATTTATCAGTCCAGTCATTGGTAATTTTTTTCATGTCATATAAACACATCAGGAATTACTAAGAAGAAAGTGACTTTGCATCTACAGGAGCAAAGTGCAGGGGCAACATAGCAGACATGCTCAAAAAGTAACAAGTCATTTAGTGTGTGATAAAGATGTGAGATAGTTTCGTCTCTGTCTTTAATCTAAGAAAACTATGTTACATGAAGTACGTAATGATATTAGTTGCAACAATCACATTAAGACACTACTAGATAGATTGTTAATGCCTTTATCTTAAGCACACAATATGCACAAAGGAACATAATGTTTGTAGATAACTATGTAAATCATAGATTCAAGAACATTATATCTGTGTATTATAATAATAAACATCTTTGCTCAGGGAGTCTTGACTCCAGAGGCTGTATACCGAGTTGTAATAACATGAATATGCTGCTTTGAATGATATATTATCATATTAGATGACACTGGCTAATTGCAATGAACAAAAATGTTTAAAGCTATCTTAAAAAATAAAAACTAAGTTAGCTCTTGGTCTGCAACTGGCAAAATAATTGGAAGTACTGTTACTAACATAATTTATTTAATACTCCATGTATTTATTATACTATAATTTTTACAAGAATTTTGTAGAACCGTTTACAAATTAGGTGCCTTGAAAAGACAGGCAATCTCTGACCCATATTTCACCATAAATAATTCTTGTTACTAAGCTAAAACAAATTTAAATGACCAAATAAAATAAATGTAAAAATGTTGAATTATTTAATTAATTACAAGGTCATTATCATGTTATGCAACCTGCAACTAATAAATAGTGATATGATAAATGCTTAATTAAACATAACATTGCAAAGTAATTAATTTATTTAATCAATTACAGCCAGGAACTCACCGACTGGTGGAATTTTTCCTGTTTTAGGTTTGTTTGCCAATACGGCCGCCAAAACATTTTTAGCCGTATCCGAGCCCCCTGCATTGCTTGGCGCTGGTGTGGAATAATGCTGAAATCGTTATTATCCTAAATTAATAACAAATAACTTTATAAAAACAAGAAAATAAGAATAATACGAAAACTGTAGGAAAGTTAACAAAGATAACCTACCCTGTAATAACTTGCGGTCGCACATTGTTTCGTTGTTAAACTAAAATGCGGTTTATTTAAAATAATTGTTCTACTATTACAGTATGCTTTGGAAAATTTCACATGATTTTTTATTAATTTCTCAAATTTCTTGCTTGACAGCAGTACAGCCGCCATGATAGCTAAATGACAATGACAATGACAGGACAGCCAACTGACAAGTAAATACTATGTTGCAAGTAAAAAAAAAAAGGATTTTTAAAGAAAATGTTGCCATTATTCGAGTTCAAACATTAACCGACTTCAGAGAAAGAGCATGATTTTTCACTCAACTAACAATACAATACAAAACACTTTATTGCACCAAAACAAAACATTAATACATGAAACTTAGAAACTAAACAGCAATTTTTACACACAACTACTAAACTAAACAACAGTTTTACACACAAAAAGATACCGGACAGCTTATCTATAGGTACTAAATAAATAAATATATATTGACAAATCCCACAGATTAAGCTAGCCCCAAAGTTCGAAATACTAACTCAACGATACCTACTATATTTTATAACAGATACATCATACAAATGTAGGTATATAATAGGTTAACATCCAAGACCTGAGGCCAATCAGAAAAAGTTCGTTTTTCTTCATGACCCGACCGGGATTCGAACCCTGGGACCTCCTGGGTGGCGGGCCGGCACGTGGTAATCATTACGCCACGGATGTCGTTGGTACTTTTGTTTCGGTGGTAGAAAGTATGTAACTAGGTACAGCGGGAGGCATAAAAGGGGATAGAACCTATCTGGCATATCGACCCGCCGCCATTTTTATTTTTTTTAGAAATCGCGGCGCACCATGAAAGTGGTATGTATGGGTAGAGGACATATAGACGAACAAAAAATGTCAAGTAACATGGTACCCTAAAATGTCACGTTCCCGAGATATTTGGAGGTAAAATCGTCATATGAGTACAACGACAATCATTAAAAATAGATTTCTTACGTGTCTATAGACATCAGATTGTATCCAAATAATCGTTCTCATGTTGATTAATATTATTATTGTTTATTGGAATAGATTGGGTAGGTAATTACACTACATACTACTAGGAGCACGTTAATTATTTGCCTAATAAATCGCATCACATTGCAAATAATCGCATTAAAACGCTTTATTATGTCAAAGTATATCACGCGCGCGTAATGTACCTACATACGCTACCTACATACACGTAAGAAGTCTATTTTTAATGATTGTCGTTGTACTCATTTGTCGATTTTACCACCAAATATCTCGAGAACGTGACACTTTAGGGTACCATGTTACTTGACATTTTTTGTTCGTTTATATGTCCTCTATCCATACATACCAATTTCATCGTGCGCCGCGATTTTGAAAAAAAATCAAAATGGCGGCGGGTTGATATGCCAGCGCCCATACAAAAAAGTTCAAACCCCTTTCTATCCCCTCTCTTATTATTACCCCCCATGTCCAGAGGGAGTGAGTAGCGAACCTGTAGACTAATATAGGTACCTGCTTTCTTTCCTCATTTTGCTTCTCAACTCACATTTCCTTACTCTCGTCAAACACTCGTCTAGTCGAAACAATCCCAAACTCATAAATTTTAATATAAATTTTGATGATCACTAATGTACAATCATTTATTATGATTACCTACATTTTGATCAACTCTGGGAGTTTGTTTTTAAATAAAAGTCAAAATAGAAGTCTAACATTTAATAAAATTCTCCAATATACTAACATACTGAGACATAAGTGCTACACAATTATTAAGGACTACACATTGATTTCCATAAGTCTCTAGTTTACGTATAGAATCTTTGATATTATCTAATTTATCTCTAACAAATGGTGTAATAATGTCATTTAAGTCTCGGTTACTGGAACAAACGGCTGCTGAGTACAGCAATCTACTCACATCAACAGTCTGATTATAATAATACTTTACGACCATAAGAAAACCACAAAGATTATAACTTAGGCCTCTAAAGTCGATGTACAAATCTTTATTCAAACCGTGATTATTTATAAAAACAACTTGATTTTGAGATAACTTGATCCCTTTTGTTTTCAAAAATATTTCGACATCATCATAATTAAAAGAAACATAATCTAAATCATTATTTGGCAAAAAGAAACCATATTCGGTGATTAATTTTAAATTATGGCTATCACCATAACATATGAACACCTCTGTAAAAGGGTCAAAATTACTTTTTGTATAAATTGAAAATCTAACGTCCGAAAATAAGTCTTCATTTAGATTTGTCACATTTACATTACTTACATTCCTACTAACTTTTAATTTAGTTTCATTTTTAGCATAACGACTATGATTGATCATATCCAAATAAGGACACAGGGATATCTTTGTATTATCACTGATAAGGTTTAAAATTGAACTTTGAATGTTATTGAGATCAATCACTTTTGTCAAGTCCATATAAACACATCTAGTATTAACAGTGAAGTACGCCCACTCATAAACGGCCATAGTAAAATACCCTTTAAGTTTTTCTATAGCAATGTCACCGCATAAGTTACTATTTAAAATCTCTTTAAAAATATCATAAGATTTACTAATAATAGATTTTTGTTTTGTAATCACAGCTAATATGTCAGTATCTACATTACAAGATATATCGTTTGGCAAAAAATATGGTAATGTGTACTCTGTCGGCAAAGTTTCTAAATACACAAACCATTTGGTGTTTCTACCTTGCGACTTCAAATAAGTTATGTACAATGCCATTAATGATTGAAAAGAGATGGATTGTCTAAATTCTAGTAAACACTGCCTCTTATTATCTAAAAATATATTACAAAATTGATTATCCATCAAAATAGTGGTGACATTAATAGTAAGATTCAGTGGTAGGTTTATCAATTCTTCGCCGGAATGTATCTTCTTTTTTGTGAGCACCCCGCGGCTCGTCTCGTCAAATATAGCCAGGAACAGCTTCTCATTGCATCGTATACCCTGTTTGGAGAGCCAGGCATTTAGTACTACAATTTCTTTGCTATCATTACAAGTCTGAAAGCGCCTGGGTCTAATTCGATTCCTTTTTCGCTGTCGCCGACCCATGCTATCACATTTATAGCGTATACTTTGAAGATTATAATTTGTTAATTGACAATTCAATCCATTTGTTGTTCACCAGACCACTAAACATCTTTCATTCATTTTCAATTAAAAATTATTAGATCACATTTTGGTCGATCGAACAAACAACAAACATTGAAACAAAAATGTTTATTGCTGCTGAAATGCTGATTTATTTGACATTTGTTGTTTGACAATTGACATCCTATCCAATCCAATCCTACTGACTTGACGAGTGTTGCCAGTGCCTATTTTAAAATGAAGCGTACAACTAAGCTAAAATCAAGCAGTTCCAATGCAACATTGGCATGATATTGGCATGATCAATGGTTTCCAAATCAAATTCAAAGAAGAAGAAGAAAAAAGAAAACTTCAAAATCAACCGTTGTGGATTATCGTTTTGATTTTGATTGTTCGTTCGAACTGAAACAGTTTCAAACAAAGGTTTTTAGTTTAATTTCCGCCTAACTAATTCTCTTAATTTGTACACCTACTTATTTACTGTGGAAACTTAAAAAATCTAAAACTTTAACGGAATGTCTCAACAACAGACCAAAAATACAATTACTCTTCGCGGTTCCGCTCAAATTATCTGCGAATACCTCAGTAAGTAAAAACAAACAAACTTTAATTTTAGTTCAAAGTGTTCAAACTTAAATTTATGATCACGATATAAAGATTTTAAAATGCTCTGAATCCATTAATTTGTGGCGTCGACCGACTCGCCACTTGGACAGTACTCTTTCCACTAATTCATTAATTAGAGAGTTTTCACACTCCTGATGTAAAAACTTAAAAATACTACTCCGACTTGAGGGAACGAAATGTTGAGTGAGTTCTATTATTCTCATGAGTCCCTATTCATCAAGGCGACTCTCTGACCGTCTTATTGAATACTAGAATGCTATAACTCATTATAATTACAGCAGCATAATCCTACAATTTACACCTCCAAGCATTCCTGTCACTCGTTGTTCCATTTATTTAATATCAAATCACACAGATTGAGCTAGCCCCAAAGTAAGTTCCAGACTTGTGTTATTTATGGGATACTAAGGTCAGAGGCATTAGGGGCATAACTTACTCAATGATACTATATTTTATAATAAATACAAATATAGATGAAACATCCAAGACCCAGGGCAATCAGAAAAAGTACCTACATTTTAATCATGACCACCGTATGGTAACCATTACACCACGGATGTCGGCATTTAATCTGCACAAAAGTTTTCATATTAATTTGTCTTCATATTACAGAGTATGCCATAAACTCAGTATTGTTTCAAAGAGGATTGTACCCTCCGGAGACCTTCAAAGCTGAACAGCAGTATGGCATCACATTACTACTCTCCGATAACCCTCAAATAAAGAGTTTCCTAACAAACCTGCTATCACAGAGTGAAGGTAATTAACCCAATTTTAGTATCTACTACACAATTACATTGAAAATAAAATTTCTTATTGATTTTATTTTAAATAGGTAGCTAATAATGTTGGAAGAATAGAATTTTGGCTTTAAATTACCAATAAGCTATATTACTATTAATTTCAAAATTTCTTTTATTTACAAGTTGTAAATTGTATAATGTAAAAACTGGTTAATGAAAGGAAATCTTAAATTTTCAGAGTGGATCATCACCAAAAAAGTAAGCAAGCTATCTCTAATAATACTGAATGTTGCCAACAAAGAAGTTTTAGAATGCTGGGATTTCAATGTACAGTACGAAGATGGCGACCCCGTTCTATCCAAAGAGAAAAACGAAACAGTAGGTAATAAGGATTTAAAGAAAATACAACAAGAAATTAGGGATGTAATGTTACAAGTTGCGGCAACAATATCATACTTACCGTTCCTAGATTGTAGGTGTTCTTTTGATGTTTTAGTACATGCAAAAACTGATTGTGATATACCGGAAAAATGGGCAGAGGCAGAACCAGTAGCCATTGCCAACGCACAGAATGTACAATTAAAATCATTTTCAACTAGTTTACACAAAATGGAGACTGTTGTTAGTTATAAACTGGTTGATTAAATTATCTATCGGGTAAACTACACTGCATGGTAGTAGCGGAAGACTCGCTGTCGTAAAGTGTTAATAGATGATCGAATTTAGTCCAGCCATTTATGAACGACACCAGAATCTAGTAGGGCCGGCCGCACTACGGACGCCGTCCTGTACTTCACCATATTATTCGATCATAAAGCGCACGGTACGCCGCACATTTATGAACCGCCACGCAGATATGGTGCGGTACCGGACGGCATCCGTGTTACGGCAGAACTAAATTCGATCGAAATAGTACTTTTAGTCGGGATGACAGCCACGCCGCCAACGTTTCGCGAACGTTTTTATTGTGATCACACATAATGAAATACAGATGCCCCCGCGTCGCTCTCTGCTACCACTGGCAGTGTGTTTTGCCCTTGATGTCTTTGTAAACTATGGTTTAAGGATTATTTATTTCACATTTTACTTCAATGAAGTCCACTTCCTACATTTTACACTCGCGTTGATTCCTGAGTTTCAACTGATTTGGGACCAAAAATAAAATGTTATAAAATATAGTTTTTTAAATAAGGTACCTTTTATTATCCCTGTTAGTTTAATAATATAAGAGCTAATATTTTTAAAAGAAACATTGTCCTTCCCATGCATTGCATAGTAATATACCAATGATGAAATATAATCCATTTGTTTAAAAATTTTAATTATTAATTGCATTTATACTGCTAAGTCTTATATCAGAGTGTTGGAAAAGTTTTATAATAAGTATGTCTTATTTGTGAGTTTTATGTCTTTTTGAGTCTAATGTATATGGGTATGTCGCGTCACATAAAACGTTGCTCTAAAAACAATTCAAGACCTCTGATATGAAAATCAACGTTTTGTGGCTGGCCTCAAACTGGATGTCCGCGACAAGCGGTGCGACGCGACAGTGACAGCGGGGCGACGCGACGGTGACAGCGGGGCGACGCGACGGTGACAGCGGGGCGACGCGACGGTGACAGCGGGGCGACGCGACGGTGACAGCGGGGCGACGCGACAGTGACAGCGGGGCGACGCGACAGTGACAGCGGGGCGACGCGACAGTGACAGCGGGGCGACGCGACAGTGACAGCGGGGCGACGCGACAGTGACAGCGGGGCGGGCGCGCTGCGACCTAACGCATAGATTCATATTGAAGTGAACTGGATGGCAGCGACGCAAAATCATACATTCCCGCTTGTCGAGGACATCCAGTTGGTGGCCTTAGCCCTGAATTATACAGAAACGGCGTACGGTGAAGGCACAATGTCGCTTCAAAATGTTTTCATACAAAATGTATGAAAGCGATGCGCGATGTAAATGATACTAAAGAGACGCAACACAGACATGCCGTATGCAGCTTGGTCGCCTTCACGGCGCCTCTACCGTACGCCGCCATTTCTGTATGTCTTATGCCTGTTTCTGAACATGAAACAAAAGACGCCGATGGGCGTTTGCCTCACAGATAGTTAACAATAATCAAGGAAACAGTATTTGTAAATAGCTAAGTTTGTAGTTCTTAAGAATACATTTTTATATCATTTTGGATTTTTCTGTATATTATTACAGACTCAATAAAATCTGTGGTTGCTAACATTATGTTTGAATTGATCATCTCACCGCTTGTCAAGTCTTTCATACAGTTGCACAAACGCATTTTAAACTTAGTTCTTTGTTAAGTTTCGAGTTGACTTTCCTTAGTTTTACCATAGTTTTACTGTATTTTAATGTCTGTGGTTTACAAACAGCTATGATATAATGTGTCATTAACTTCAAAATGTGTTTGTGCAACTTACCACTAGTCAATTTCTAAACTTAAAACAAACTTACCAATTTTTCCTAAATTTTCGAATTTCGTCTTTCCATCTCTAGTAAAGAAATATTTTTCTACTGTAAATGGCGCTGCAATCGCTTAATCCACCAACAGATGGCGCCATGAGTACCCACGTAAGTACAATTATGAATTCTGTGCTATGGGCACAGATTACATGGTTTGCTTTTTCAAATTAACTCGATCAAACAAGAACTATATTTATCTGGGGTAATTGGTAAATAAATTCTCATTTATTTTTATTTTTAAAATAGTTTATTATAACAAAGCACTTACAAAATAGCAATTAATAGTTACAATAAATAATGTCTATTCAGCAAATAATACTGTACAAAATTGTTAATATAACTTAACATTTTACCAACTCTAGTCCGAGAGTCTAGCGTGAAACTTAATTTCTGGAATTCCAATAGAATTTTGTATAAATTGTATTTGTTTTGATATTTGTAGTTTATGGTTTCTGTGTGGCAAGTTCTTGTACCATCCGTATCAAATAGAAATAAATGTGTTTTCGGTCGAATCACACAACACCATGTAGTCCCAAAGTAAGCAAAGCTTCATGGGTACTAGTTTGCTGATAAATATACATAGTTTTTTTGTTGTAAACAAATACATATTAGAAAACATCCAGATCAAGGCAAACAGACATGTAAGCATACAAATGTTTGCCTTGCGCAGGTTTCGAACCAACGGTACTTGGGATAAAATGACCATTGCTAGCCACTCGACCATCAGTCTCTGGAATAAGAAGAGTAAATGTCAATATAACTTAAATAAAAAAGTTTCTATTTTTTTTCTTTTAGTTATTTTGAGATAGTAAGAAGGTATATGTATATAGTATATATGTAGGTAAGTTACATATTTTTTTTACTATTTTACACTTTTCTATTTACTCCGATTTGTTACGTATGGTACAGTTAGCTGCAAAATAAGTTTCGTTCGTTTGAATTCATGTTGTATGTTTTCATGTTAATATCGTTGCATTTTCGGAATTAAGTTACAGATTAGACTATTGTGAAACATACACGAGATCTTAGAATAAACACGCTATGATATCAAAAACCCATATGCCAGCCATTATTATTATTATATTAGGGTGGGACGCCTGTAAGGCACAGGCGGGTGTTCAAGTCGCTAATTGGACTCATTACACCATATTCCCGTGTGGATATGGTTGTTACTGTGGCCCCGGTGTCCTCCCCCAGAGTACCTTAAACTCCAGCCATGCATACTTTAAAAAAAACTCGTTACATTTTTGTGCTTGCTATGTAAAATGAAAAATACCGGCAGTAGGCTGAGACGTGATTTTGTCTGTATTGTGTAATATCAGTAAGTAGGTAGATCGCCGTCGTGTATAAGACGGCCCAGTAGTGCGTTGGTAGTGATCGTAATTTCGGCACCAGAAGACGCGGGTTCGATTCGTAGCTCGGAGCAATTTATGTGTTACTTACGTACCAACTTTATTAGTTATTTATTTAGTGGCTATGTATGCTGCATTATAAATCAATACTCGTAAAAGTCGTAAATAAAACATTGGAATAGGTCACACGTGATGTGGTTACAGACTAATCTTCCTTCGCCTGACGCGTGGCGTAAACGTAGATGACGTTATGAGTTTTAGATTGCATAAAAAAGCCGACATTATTTTTGGATTATAACTAACAAGTGTGGACGATCCCAACATGCCAGGAGGTCCCGGGTTCGAATCCCGGTCGGGTCATGATGAAAAATGAACTTTTTCTAATTGGCCTCAGGTCTTGGATGTTTATCTATATAATATGCCTTTGTTATAAAATACAGTATCGTTGAGTTAGTATCCCATAACACAAGTTTCGAACTTACTTTGGGGCTAGCTCAATCTGTGTGAATTGTCCCTATATATTTTTTCCTACGTTTTCTTCTTCGTGCCTAACTTCGCGAGAGTGTAGAGCGCATCTTAGGCAAGTGAGAAAAATCCTAGGTTAGCCTATCCTAGAAAAAAATCCTAATGGCAGAACCGAAGAAACTTCTTTCGGAATTTATTTTCTTCTCGTCAATGGTCTTTCAAAGACATTGTAAAAGACGTGTCTATGTGCCTGCGAGGGCCCACCGAATATAATATGTAAACCCTGTTTCTTTTAACTTGACCAATGTAGCGTGTCTTTTTATTCAAATATCCATGTGTAAAATCTATAAATCGCCAGAATAATAAGAGTGTTGTGTTAAATGCCATTTCTAACTATATTATTATTATTTGGGTGTGAATGATAATTTTAATTGCCTATTTTCGTTAAAAAGACATGCTAAGATTGTTTACTACATTGGTCAAGTTAAAAGAAACAGGGTTTATGTATAAATTTTAACTTTGAATTTAGCATTACTTAGTTATTGAAGTGATCGCTAGAAGCATTGTTGGTACGTACATAATTTTCATAGACGTTTTTTTATGAGTTTTGATTTTGACCTACTCATGGTAGAGCTAGATAATATACTTTGAACCTATATTATTTTTTAGGGTTTTATGGGTTTCTAATATCATTAAATAAGTACAAACACAATAGAACCATAGTAAGTTTGCGAGCAAAACTCTAACCTTTTTATAGTTTTTTTATACAAATGACAGTAAGTTGCACAGAAAAATTTTGAAGTTGACATGTTATTAATTCTTTATCTCATTATGAAAGGCGAAAAGAGATAGGTATCTTAAAATTTTAAGAAACCCATTTTAATGTTAATTCTCATTCTTTAGTTTTACAGTGTCAGCAATAATTTCAAAATGTTTCTGAAACTTACTGTGAGTGTCTTAATTTCCATTAAGTCACTTAAAAGCACCACCAATTGTTTAAATGTGAAAATATAGTACAAAAGCTTTATATATACTTACAATATTTCTATGATAATGAGAGCAGCTAACGTACAAAATGGACTTAAATTATGCTTTTAAATATACCAATGATGTTATAAAAGAACTGCAGATAAGCAAATCAGGGCACAAAACAAAATCATATTGCGACATAAATATGTTACCTTGTGACTTTTGTAAATAGTTCTAATTACTGCAGTGCAAGCAAACTTTTGAGTAAACAATGTCATATTGTACAGTCAGCGGCATAAATATTGCCATTTTAGTACATTGTCACTAACACTAAAAAGGAACCTACTAAAATGTTGACAAGTTTACTGTAAAGTTTTAAGTAGAGAACAAATTGATAGACAAAAGTGACAAGGTACATATTTATGCCGCCGATTGTACACTATACATACATCTGCCTTGGCGGCGGAGTCCAAGACTCTTGAATTAGGAAACAGACTAACACTAGTAAGAAGAAGAATCAATCTATGGCATTTAAATAACATCATTGATATCTACAGATCTATTTATCATTAATTTGAGTATTAACGGTGTGTTGTTTCAAACTGTCATTTTAATTAAATTTGATGAAATATAAAAGACCTTGTAAAACAATATTTTACAAAAAAAAATTACATAATAATATTTGTGCGTTTAAAATACAATAGATACAGTGCTACCAAGATATGTGAACTGGCGCTACTGTCTATGTAAATAAAATTAGAACTAATTACTGACGAGCTCAAATTTATTTTTAGTTCCGACATCCGCCGTTTAAACAAATCTTGGTAGCGCTATGATTTTATTGTCTATTTGTAGCAAGGTTATAATTGGCTACTAAAAAGCATAGGAAATCTTACGTAAATAGATGGCGCCACCAAGAGTTCCATATTTCGCCACTGGTAGAAATTGGCGCCACAATGTTTTTAACTGAGCAAGATTTTCTATTTTATGGAGTTAGATTAAATCGGCGACCACTATTATTCTTGTATAACACGTTTCAGTTAAACCTTGTTGTTTATTAATGAAAAGGTTTACAAATAATACCCTTTCCGTATCTCTGCAGTGGGATTATAATGGGTTGATGTGATGATGAAAAATTTGAAAATTTGCCACCGAGATGATCTCACTTCTTTTTTTCTGGCCACTACGTCTACAATGTAGGAATGCTTTATTTATCTTATAGATAATCAAAATTCCGTTTTATCAGTCGAGTCGTATTTGTTCATTACCACAGTGGTTCGCCTTTACCTGTAATTAGAAAAAAAAAATTACAAAAAGTTTTTTTTTCACGTTAAATATTATTTCTTATTGCGTTTTGCATGCATTGTTAATTTAATATGTTATCTCACAACAAATAGTAAGTAGAAATAGTTTCAATTATAATTATAGGTACCCATTAGAACATGCAGTTTGCATGCTTCACCATTATTAGTAACTACAATTTAAGAAGCATTAGTCACTAATAATTAATAGTTTTATGAAAAAATGTAACTATTTTGAAGTGATCAAAACCATTTTAAAAGTTAATGACACATAATAATTACGGCATGTCACTGTAAAACTAAAGAAGAAGAAAACAGGTAATTTGAGATTTAATGTGGAATTAAAATGAAAATGTCTATTCAGCAATTTGTCTGATAACCATCTAGATTGTAAACGCAAAGAGAGAAAATATGACGCACAGAATACAATATTATTTGAAATATGGAGTGGGTTACATTTTTTCACATAAATAGCAAATGAGTGCGGATTGTTATTACGGTGCACGATAAAAAATTTCGAATATACATACCATTTTTGATAATGGAAAAGTCCTTCCAATTTCATTTTTCAAGGTAACAAAAGTGTGAGTGAGAAAAACAAAAACAAATTATCGCCTTTCTGTTAATTCCAACACTCATTCATTTATTGTAATTTTGGTATATCCATAACATTGACTTAACACGATGTTTTGCGCCTTAATATTTGTTGTGAGACTACAAAATCAAATTAGGTAAAGTGACGTCATTGAAAAGATAAATAAATTCAACGGAATTCCGTAGTTAAAGAGTTTAATTGTTAGTTTTGTCCAGGAATTGAGCTTCTCGATCCACTGGGGTGGACAAACGACGTCACTCCACCTTGGCCATAATGCCCTATAATCCTCAGATTGCATTAAATAAATAGTCCTTTTCTAGTTTTAATTACATATAAATAATGAACTTAAAAATAATAAAAGAACTTTATACAAAATGAAAAAATAAAAATTAACAACAAAACATGTGTAAGTTCGGTCCCGTACAGCGAATTTATATTATTGCTTAATTTGTTTTATTTGTATTACAAAGGGGAAGAATATTCGCTATAGTTATCCACAACCATTCATCCAATAAAACACTCAAAATTATACATTAAATAGGTCTTAAATATCTAGCAATGTAAAAACTGCTGCGTGACTAGGTGGAGTAAAATGGACTATTAGAACAAAATGGAGTTAAATCATTTAGCATTTCTATTTTGGGATGGAACCACTGTGCGTTAATTTTTTTATTTTTTATTAATCTCATAGATATTTTAAAAACTCACCGATTTATAGAACTAACAAAAATTGTGACTATAGTATGAATTTTGAAAGCAACATATTAATTTAGTATTTCTTAACGCACAGTGGGCCGGTTTTAAATTTCTGTTCACCTATAAATATTTAAAAAAAAACCCTTACCCTAATAGATATGTACATAACCGCAAAGTCTCTTCTCAAAACATTACATACTACAATGTCAAACCTTATTTAAAAATAACTATAATACGATAAACCGCAATAATACAAATATATGTAAAATATTTACAACTTCAAATTTATAGGCCACAATGATAAAATGAGATTTATATATGGAGAAATAGATTTTTTTTTTTTTTACATAATTGCGATATAAAATTTATAAAAAGGGACTTATAATCGGCTATCACTCATAAAATATCGAATCGTTATATACTAAATTGTCACGCGTTACTCAGTTCTGTTGAAGTATTATTATAAATAATTATAAATAGTGAAATGTCCGAACTGTTATAAAAGATAAAAATGCTTATTCATAAAAATCTCACTGGGTCAGCTATTGACACTTTAGAGAATTATTAAAGCTTGAAAAAAGTTAGCGATGTCATCAAAATAGTAAAAGGACAGACCCATCGTGGACTCTCTACCTTGTGAGACGGCCGAGGCTCTGAATTTAATGGCAATGAAAATAGCCGACCCTTAACTAATGCTGCGTACAAGACGAGGTTAGAAACATCCCGAACGGACTCAAGTTCCTGTAGTTAAACATACTTGCAACTAAAAAACAATGCTAGCAACAGAGAGAACAGTATCATTCTCATTAGCATTTAATTCTGATCACTAAGCGTCTGGTAAGCGACTGCCCGGACTGTGAGTGCTGGTTTGGGTGAAACAACTACCCGGCACGGTTTTAGTGATTGCATACGATGAATCTGTTACATTGATGACAATTCAGAACCAAGATCCTAACCTCGCGTTATATTTGCAGCATAATACATTTTAACTAATGCAACCATTTTCACCAATCAGTCGATAGCAAACCAGCTGACTGAAATTACATGTATTTACAACTGTTTACATAAAAGGTAGATTCAAAGCGTCACGCCTTAATGGCTTCTTATGGATTTCGTGACCGTGATTATCGTTATGGAAAGATTTTTCGGCAATTTTCCCAGATTAGAAATATTCGTAATACAGGGAAGGTTAATCGAATATATTGAGGAAACTGGTCCCTTTCACCAGTGATCAATGGAGTGCAGTATGCAGTGACGGAATTACCTCAAGGCCCACTAGGGTCGAGCCTAGGGCGGCCAGATTAGGGGCGGCCAAGCGTGATGGAAAATATACCATTCTAGGCTAAAAACACTTGTTCACTGGCTTTTGCCTTTTTGGCGAACTGGTGAAATTCGTGCTATTCGTAATTGTATTGTATCTTGTCTATAAGGAGCTGAGAAAGATGCGGCTGCTGGTACACGGCCTAGTTCGGCCAAGACTATAAATCCACCACAGGATCTATGACACAACGTGAGACTGAATCTAACCTAAATGCAGTCAAACAGTATACCATCATGGTCGGAAAGTTGCCAGTTAAAATAAAGGCTCACCACAAGGAACTAATTACAATTCATGTCCTAAACAAGGTCTTGGAATACCAAAACAAAATTTAGTTCATGTAGTAAGCCTATGGAACGAGGTGGGTAGGACGCCTGCACACGCTGGCTAACAGTAGTAGGACGTCGATAGCCCCAATTTGCAGGAGTAGGGGTAGTGATACCTACTGCTTCTATTCGATACGTCCTTGTTCTCGCAGCGCTGCCCGTTGAATCCTTCTGGACATCTGGAAGATGGATTTTTGTGGATTAAAATAATGATGGGCCATTGAAGTGCTTGGAAAACGCTGTCGATATTTAAGGATACTTTAGAGGTGATTTTAGGAGCATTTGGAAATTTTAATATCAACTTTACTAATCTTCTAGAAATAATAGAAGCATTTATTTGAGAGATTAGGCCCTTACAGGCATTTCTCTTGTCGAAGTGTGCAAACAATATTAATTTGTATAAACGAATATACTCTATAAACTACCACCATTTCGGAAAGAAAAGCAAAATGTAAAAAGAAATGGCGAAAGAACTAGTAAGGGCCTTTTTTCTCTTTTAACATCATAATATTTTATAATATAAGCTTCTAGAAGATATCAAGACGGTATACATAATTGATTGTTCTAAGGACGTTCAAAAAACGGACTCGGAAATTCCAATTTTAATGGAACTGAACACTAACACATTTTTTTATTCAAAAAGAAAGAAATAAATTGTTTTTTTTTTGTAACAATTAACAAAAATTTTAACTTGAATTTGCGTACATAAGTATATTTAATTGTGTCCAAATAGGTCTCCACTCAGCATAAATGTGTTTTTTGTGGACACCGTATATAAGGAAATAATAGTTTAAAAATTGTGGCATACTTACTTGCAGGCTTGCTCTTGAACTAATTCGAAGAATAAGCAAGTGCCTCCGTTCAGGCAGTAGGAAGCCGGATCCGGCATTGGACATGGCGCGCCTAACGTCGCTGGAAAAGAAAGAAATAGGTTATGGCAAACAAAATAAAGATAATCAGGATCATGAAGCTAACAATGAAAGATACAAAGAAACTTATAATCTCAAAGACAATATTACGTGAAAACAACAAGCAAATGTAAATAGAAGCTGAACTCAAATTGAATAGGATGGATGAATAGTGACTGGCTGGATTCAGTAATGTCAGAAGCACCCAAAACATTATTATCATTATTGAAATGCCTAGATCATTAACTATAATACTTACTGGCGTCAGGTACAGCCGAAATTGGGGGTAATACGCTAACATTTGCGGTCGCGATTGCGGGAGGACCGACCGCACCCTGCGCCCTACACTCGTACGTGGCGGCGTCTTCGCGCCGCGCATGCCTTATCACTAACACCGAGCGCCTCCTGGAAAAAACAACTTCTAGTTATGGAAGATCATGAAGGAGATCTTTAGTAATTCTTCTTTTCGGGTCAACGACACGCACAGATCATCAGATTTGAGCAGTACCTGGCAACGGCAGCACCCTCATCGGTTGCCATGAGGAGGTCCTCCCGAATACTCACCGTTGGGCACAGTGGGCAAGCTATTAAGATTGCAGTGTGTTTAATAATTAAAAAGAGGGATTACTGTTTTAGACGAAAGATAGTTTGGACAAATGTCTAAAAAACTTCTACCTTTAATTCTGCCTAAGACATTCTGAAATGAAATGAAGTATTATCGGGGCAAGCTCACCACACATTCCCACCGCTGTGTCTCCTGCATAGCCAGGATAAACAAAGGCGATCTCAGATTGACAACAAGCAATGAAGCTTACGACATCGACATCCCGGTGGAGAAACTGAAGCTGTCTTGGAACTCACAACAAATTTAATCAGAGAGAAATTAGAATCTGATATAAAGTATGCTGGTATTATCTGTAGGTTTAAATATATCTATAACTCATCTATTCTGTTTTTTGTGTAACCTTCAAATGCTATTCTTTCCATTATTGTTAATTGTCTCTGCGAAGTTCAATCAACCGTAGCAATAAGTTCTCTGCAACTCCTGTCCTGTGCGGTACATCTAAACGTTACTGACCAACGACCCGTGAAATTACTGTCCGGATCACTTCATCATAATTACTTATAACAATTGTAACACCATTAACGAACCTATTTGAAACGAAATAAGGATTGTTATCTGGTGTCACAGATGTTGGATTGTTCAAATACCCCAGGTCGGTCATTGGCAGACGCCTGCAGTTGAGATTAGTGCAATTTTGCAGTGTGTAATGAACATTTAATGTTAGTACCATATGAGTGTAGACGTCAAATGATTGCATTGTTTGTGTTGAGACAGACACTCGTCATTCGGATCAAGATCATGATATTAAATAGGACAACATAATGATGCTTTGATTCGTTAACTGCGCCTATGAAGGATTTTTAAACAGTCGTTAATACGGTCATAACCTACAATTATAAAATATTGCATTTAAGATATTTTGATTTAAAAAAACTTCTCTTGTAACTGGTTACTAAACTTTAGTTACCAAAGTGGAAGAAGGTACATTCTTAGATTTTCTTTCAAATAAATGTAATGGAGGATGAAGTTTTACGTATTAATTAAAAGATTTTGCACATTGTTACAACAAAGCTCAATGATACAGACTAAATTACCCTAAAACCCAAACCCAGCATTCGGGTTATAGGGGGCTACTCGTCATTCCTAGTACATCGCAAAACAATTTTTTGCAACCTACTCAGCCCTTGTTCAAATCGGCTCACGTCCGAAAAACTAATGTGGGACGAGCTTACCACTTTTATTTTTAAAAGGGGTAAACTGGGGTCCGAGACGCGGACGAGTAGCCTCATATTGTTACACAATGTTTTAAGGGCTAAAATAATATTTACCTAAAATTTTGCACCCGGAATCTTCTTAACGCAATTTCTGTAACAGGCTTCCCATCTTTGTACCAAGTGATCCGTGGCGGGGGCCGCGCGCTCGCGTTGCACTCCAGTTTCACCCTGGTACCTCGTGTCGTCCTCACCGACTGCATTGGTTCCACTTTTGCTGGACTACCTGAGAAGAGAAAAGGAAAAGATTTGTTAATACATTCAACGATATTTTATTGATAACTTAATTATGTATTGTCATTGCTGATAAGAGCCTGTTCGCAGTTTAAAAAATTGGCACAGTTACATCTTGTGAAGTCTAGATCGACATACTAAAACTCCTCGAGAATGGGGAGTGGGCTGAGGGAGTAAGGGGAATGGATGAAGGTCACTTTTGTATAACTGTGTCAAATTTTCAAAACTTAACTTATAATGGTGTATTTTTTACTATGTAGATCAGTAAAGCCGTAGGATCTCTTTCAAAATTCTATTTCACCTTAAGAATTAGTCGCCTTCGAAGTCCCAAACTATAAATAGGCCGCTGTCATTAGGCCAACGGCCTTATTTCGTCTGACGAGTAACATTTGTAAGATCAGAAATAACGTGTATTATCTAAACGGGAGTCATTCGTTTGGACAACATCCCATCCATGGACGACAGAAAAAAAAATTGGCTCCGTATCACCGTACAAAAAATCTCGGGTGTTAGTAGTAAATCATTTACTATAATGCTCAGAATGTGTCATGCTTAATGTTTGTTTATAACGAATTGGGCAGACAGAACCCCTTGTGATAAATCTCGCATTTGCGCAGTGGATATTTCTATAACATTTATTTTATTATAGGTCAATCACCTTTACAATTTCACTAATGCCAATTTGATTGGGTGAAACTCCCAATTATCAGCAATAGTGACAATTATTGGCAGTAATATATGAAAGAGGTTAAGCACATAAAAAAACTATGAATAAGTAATGCTTATTTATAAAAAGATAACGATAACATTAAACATTTCTAGGTACTTTTAAGTTTTTAAGAGAGGTAGGGCACAGCGGATAATCCGCTCAAATCGGAACAGCCCGTCTGGGTAAGAACCTCCACCTTACAGAAGATCGTAGCCAAATAGCATTGGTCTCGGCCATGTTGTGATCCTACGGTGAGGACTCCAGAGCTATTTTTATTCCACAAAGTTGGCAAACAAGCATACGGCCCGCCTGATGGTAAGCATCACCGTAGCCTATTGACGCTTGCAATACCTGGGGTATCACGCGTTTCCTACCCTCCCAACCCCCCCAAGTGGAGCTCTGGAAATCTTACCGTAGGAACACAACATGGCCGAGACCAATGCTATTTGGCTACGATCTTCTGTAAGTTCCTTCTCCAGACAGGCTGCTCCGATTTGAGCTGATTATCCGCTGTGCCCCTCTTAAAAAAATATTCACTTGAAAATATTAAAATAGCAAACAATAACAATTTTTTTAAAATTCATTACTGATGCAGCTAAGGGATGGAGTTCTTGAATGATTGGACGATATAAAACCACGAAGGATACTCAACTTATCTATTGAAAGTGTTTAGTAGAAACACAGATCACTAAATAGTTACTACGTTAATAGAAAAAGTTCAAATGAGCCTACATCTATACGGTAGTTACCTTTACAAACAACTTTAAAATAATGAACGGCGTTTATACCTACTATTTAATTACAATTCAACGTTGCTTACATTATTAGCATAAAAATCTTAGTTCTGGTCCTGGTCAACTCTTTGATTGGTTGACTACGTTTTGATATCGAGTCCCAATAAAATAATCTTAAGGTCAATCAACTAGTAGATGTTTTGTATGCAACACTAATGAGGGCCAATCAAACCTTGCCCCAAAAGGAAGCGATTAATTGACGCACATAATGGCTCCGTCTAATGGCTACACTATAAAACATGCACTAGTTTCGAATCGCACATATGTTGACATAAAAACGGATTTAGGAGGTCTACATTCTGAATGAAGGAAATTTCCTACCCAACTACATCTAATAATAAACATAAGAGAGATTGGGCACAACGGATAATCCGTTCAAATCGGAGCTGTCCGTCTGGGGAAGGACCTCCACCTTACAGAAGATCGTTGTCAAACAGCTTTGGTCTTGACCATGTTGTGTTCCTACGGTGAGTAAGGTCTCCAGAGCTCTACTTGGGTGGGTTGGCAACGCGTGAGTGATACCCCCGGTATTGCAAATGCTTTCATTAACGCTTTCCTACTTTATAAACTACTACCTTTTTCTAAAGCTACCACAATTTCAGAAGCAAGTATCAAGTAAATCGTAAAGGTGACCCACCGAAATTGCGATACCCTGTCCATATCCAGGGTCCATGTCTGTAGCGTTGTTATTAGATTTGAGCTACTTTATAACATGTGCAATTTTAATAAATACGACAGACTCCGAAGTTACTAAATTATACTAGTCGCCAATACGGCTGGCTCGCGCTGACGTAAAGTAACACGAAGTTCGAAACTCATACTTATCACTCAATGCATAACGACAATTGATTTTCAATTGTTTTATAAATTGCATTCATTCCAGTTATATCTGAAACAAGCATATTTGAGGAATAAATCAACTGAAACCCAAAAGGTCACGAATTCACGATGAGTCACTATCACCCATTTCAATAAAAATATCCATCGACCATTAGAGCCCACGAGGGTCCATTATTATAGTG
The DNA here is from genome assembly GCA_905163395.2 of Endotricha flammealis. Lineage (NCBI taxonomy): Eukaryota > Metazoa > Arthropoda > Insecta > Lepidoptera > Pyralidae > Endotricha > Endotricha flammealis. Next base: position 17,570,550 of record LR990854.1, on the reverse strand, counting down.
ATGGATTGTTATATGTCTAGACTGAACTCTGACATTCATGATTCTGCAATCTACAATGTATTGACGTCATTTCATTCAACCTACATCTCTCCATTTCCCTACATCATTATTAAAATAAGGCCTTTCTTCAAATACATTTGTCATGGATGTAAAAACTCCCTTTTCTTTCGGATTATCTGCTTTTACTTACTAGACTTACAATATTGTTAGCATTACTGCTTATTGGCTATCAATTATCGATACTATACCTCACTTCAGATACAATGTAAAAAAAATTAAGGTATAACTTCTGACCTTCGTCTTTCACCTTTCAGTTTAATACTTTGTCACTAAATGAGAACGAAAATATTTGAAATTATCTTTTTAACTGTATTGTGCATTTTAGTTAATTAGAAAGAATTTGATTGAATTTATTTAATTGTTCAATTGTTAATTTTATTAACTAGCAAACAAAAATATTTTCTCTTACGTCTTTTTAAACACATTTTTCAAGTATCCATAGGCTGAATGGTTTGTAGGTAACCCTTAAACACTATTTATATCTTGGTTTCAACGTCATAGTCTACTCCCTCAAATATCTATGAATGAATGCTGAAGAAGGCGTGAAATGGTTGTTTGCCAATTCCATCACCCACGTGTCTATTGTCTGTCCACGTGACGTCACAGGATATTGACCTTTAAGGATGTAGGGGTCTTGTGAATGGAGATACGTAAGCCGACGCGACGTTAGGCGATGAAAGATCACGTTCTTTAATGGACATTTTTGAAGATCTGTTATAGTCACGTTCCGGAGTATTTAGAGTAAGGAACTTCTTATTAACTAATATGTTCTAACATCTTTAGGAGTCTTATAGATACATTTTTCAAGCTTTTATTTACCCTGTAATGTTCCTTTGTTCTAGTTAAATATTGTAACTGATTTTTTGAGCAGTCCCAAATTGATATGGCTTTTAGCTTATTAAAATTGAAAGCAAGTTATTTTATGTAAGTATGACAAAAGTTAGTGATTGGGGAAGAAAATGATTTATGAGGACACAGGGGATAAATATGTATGCAGAGATGTAGGTACTGTTATAGACCATAAATGAATTGTTTTAGATTACTTAGCTTAACGGTCTGACATAGATCATCATTAACTCGTACTACGTAATACTTTTCCATGTTGCTCACCTGAATACTGTGGGTTATTTGAGACAGACTCATCATCATCTCAGCCACAAGAAGTAGAGTGCTGGACATAGGTCTTCGCCAAACGTTGCCAGTATGCTTCTAACTGGTCATATTGGAAACGTTTGGTCAGCCGGCATGCAGCGGCTTCCTGCGACTTTCCTTAGGCAGACTATGGCCCAAAACCGACGGTGGACCCAAATGTGGCGAAACTGTAACTTCTAGTTACTGTTGAGTTTCTGTCATAGACTCCTTTGACGGGCCACATATGACGCAACCTTTTTGAAATCGGTTTGAAATGCATGCAGAAAACTGGCGATTGGGTTTCAAAAGGGTTTCGTTGCAGTTGCGATTCACCGTCAATTTTGGGCCTAATGGCGTTAAATTCCGTAAAAATATTACAAAATATTATAAAGTTAGGGGAAACTAATGTATTACCAAAGCAACATTATAATCTTCCAAGTATTAGACAGTTCGTCATCTATTATAAATAGTCGGCTCGTCGCATCGACGGAAGCCGAATTGGAGCAGCACAGGTGAGCAGCCTGGCGGGCGGCCAAGTGACTCGCCGGGGGGATTGCAAAAAAATGGATAAGGAGACAGCCATTGACGTCTCACACTTCGCTTCAATACTTATATTATCAAAACTAATAGGTACTAACTTAGAGACATAATTAAAAGAAATAAAACTCAACTACTATTTACAAATAAAAAACTTGACCCAGATCCCTCGAAAACGGGAGCGTTCCCAGAAGGCTGGCAGAGTTACTTAGAGACAATTTCTAAAACGTATTTATTCCACATTAAGTCTCAAGATATATCTTTATTTGGTTTTGAGCAATTCACAGTTAGTGATAAACTTAATCTTTCGCGCTTCGAATATTGCACTGTTAAATTACGGTTTATTAAGTCCACGTTTATATTTTATGTATTGTGTACGAGTATGTATGAGTAGTTTTCATTAATAAATCATAGTCTTGAGTTCCGACATCTATCGTCTAACTGCCGACACTTATTGCCGACGACACGGGCGAGGAAGGTCGTCCTAGGCCGAGGTATGAGCCTCTCTAGGGCGCCCCTAGGCAGACACTGTAAATTCTAAGCAGCAAGAACCTTCCGTTCTCGCAACTGCCCGGTGTAATAGCAGAAAATAGCAGCGATTTACCTACAATGCTGCTCACGTAGAAGCTATAACAATTTTTGAAGTGAAAACTTCTTTAGCGGCGTTTGGCCCTTTTTTTAAATGGGTAAAAAATGTTAAACTCGCGTCAGATCCGTAGCCTGATCGAAAAAGCGTAGATTCCCTAACCATTCCAAAATATTCAAAAATGCACAACGTTGATGTTTAAATTTCACTTCTGCCGGCACTCCCGGAGTGCAACCCGTCATTTTTTTTCTAACAAACGTTGTAAAATAAGTGTTAATATACATCAAATATTAACTTGTCTAGATAATAGAATATTCAATCACCGATCCTATGATTTAAATAACCAAGTGCAATGCAATAGACAATCAGTTTTAACTCTTATTGCATTTTCTTAAGAACAAACTTGAATGCATTTCGTACACTTGCATAAGTGTAGGAACTCAGAACCATTCTATTGTGGTGTATTTAAAAATAAATATAGTTTATTTTGATTCCGTCGGTCTGTCTGCCCGTCTTAATTGCCACTAAATATATATTTACATCAATCCCGCACTCTGAAACCCTCCATTTCATTGCTCCGTAAAGTTTCACTTTGAGAAATAAATAAAGTAAAATTCTTTCATCCTTGCGATAGAGTACTTACGGATTCAGTTTAAGAATTTGACAAAAAATTAGGCGACAGGTTTATTATACATTGACATTTGTAGATAGATAGATAGAATGTGATATATTTGCAATACACAACAAAGTAATACATTACAATATTACCTATTCATCAAACCGCATAGGACACTCACACAATCGCGGGAATTGGCACCATTCGATTTTCCACGACAAAAAAAATGGTTCAAATGGCGTCCGTCGTGCGAGCGTTTTTCGTGCGAGATGACATATAACACGGAAAAATGTAGTAAAAATAGATTGTAGTTAGTCTTCAATATAAAATCTCTGTGAAGGGCTGTACCTTTCGTGTAAATTGTCGCTACTGTTCCCGAGTACTCTATGCAACGTGTGTGTTCCATTGTGATCGAATCGTCATAAATTTTTTACGTCTTCATCCCAAAGTATAAAGTATTCCGACTATTAGCAGTTACGATCTTCGCAATTTATATTATAATACAGTTGTATGATAAAACTAACAAACATGGTATGTGTCAGTTTCTGAAGACCATTTTCTACATGTAATCATTATATTATGGCTGTCACTGTCAAACTTAAGAAGAAGAAAAGAGATAGCATGAGACTTAATGGTGCATTAAAATGCGTTTCGGAAACTGCCTGTCTTTTTATTATTTAATAAAATATACGACTAAAACAAAATAAGAGCAACTTGTAATTTCGTACCTACTAAATAAACAATCACAACTTTTATTTTACGTTTACGTTTACGTAGTGTATAAACACTGGGTGTCAAAAATAATTTTAAAATTGCAATTTCTCCTAAACTACAGAAGCTAGACCTTTGAAATAAAAAAAAGTTAAAAGACAATTTAATTTAATAAAAACTTTATGCATAATATCGTCTTTTAAAGATTGATTTTTATTTCAAAACTCTAACTTCTATAGTTTAAGAGTAATTGCAATTTTAAAACTGTACTACTTATTTTTGACGCCCAGTGTATTATAGCTGTCACTGTCACACTAAAAACGATAAAAAATGTAACTTGATACTTAATTTGGAATTAATATTAAAATGCATTTCAGAAACTGTCTGTTAGACTTTTCCACGCGGACAGAGTCGCGCGCTAGTCCATAATCATACTAATGTTATAAAGGCGAAAGTTATGTGTTTGTTACTTCTTCACGCTCAAATAGCTGGGCCAATATTTATGATATTTGGTATGTAGGTAGCTGATACCTTGGATTAACACATAGGGTACTTTTTATCCCGAAAAATACGCGATTCCCGTAGAATTTGGTCAAAAGTCTAATATAGATGGCACCGCTGTGCATAAATAACTAAACGCAAACGAAGTTACGCGGGTTTAACTAGTATTTTATAACTATGACATGAGCATTGCCTATATCTTATCAATAGAAGGTAATCCTACGTTAATATCCTCTAGATATCGCGGTGGTCCTCGCTCCACATCCATCGTAAAAATTTAAGTGCTACCGAGCAATAATTCTATAATAAAACGCCATTCGATATATGGCTTTCATTATATTTAGCTTCCAATAAATTTATTTGAACATACCTATTACTAGAAAGGGACAAAAATATTAAATAGTTAGTCAAAGAATTACATATTTCATTTAGAGAATAATTAATTCTTATTTAATTATATAAAGTAGGTAGGTATATTATATTAATATACAATTCATTTCGAGTATGAATTCAAATTTCAAATTCTAATTCAAATTAAAAACTTTTATTCAGAGAATAGGTTTTCACAAACACGTTCTCTTGTCAGAGTTTAAAGTAATAAATGATTTGTATAAATTTATCTACTCTATAAACTACTACCATTTCGGAAACAAAAGCAAAATGACCACTGGTAAAAAGAAATGGCGAAAGAAAAGCAGTTACGGCCTTTTTTGTCATTTAAAAATGAATATATTTTAGGATCTTGGGGGCAACCATGAAAGTGTCCATTCGAAACAACGAAACAAGTAGTCCTGTCAAAAAAGACATTACTAGTTAGAATAAGGTTCAAAACTGGTTAGAATTCAACGAAACGTCAGTCCGTATTTTCGGAATTCCGTTTCATGGTAACAGAGAAAAGAAACAATTTTTTTTATTGTAGATGGCGCTGTTATAAAAATTCATGTGTATGCCAAAAGATGGCGCTGATTATTTTTTAAATCGCAATATGGTTTCGGACGACCTAAGCAAAGTAGACCGATCATGCTGCAGACATTTGGGGTAGGCCTATGTCCCGCAGTGGACATCTTGTGGCTGAGATGATGATGATGATGACTATAAAAAATAAATATTATGTAGAGACCAATCACACAGATTGAGCTAGCCCCAAAGTAAGTCCAAAACTTGTGTTTTGGGTTACTAACTCAACGATACTATATTTTTTACTATGATTTCGTTTTCCCAACTTAAACCAAATAAAATATAACGTCAACGAAGCCACGTGAATTTTTTTGTAAACAATTAACCACAAGATGGAGAATGATTCGGTATCCTAAAAAAGTACACTCGAATATAATTTTTATTTCTTTAAATTGGTCGTGCCAAAGCGGGGTTGTCACCTGTAGGTGGTAGTATTTATATCAAGATTAAGGTTTATTCTGTGTAATCTGCAAATAATTTTGATAAAATTGCATTTAAAATGCACTCGTAATGTTTGTTTACAAATTGGTTCGTTGACTTTTGTGTATTTTCATCATTTAAACACAACCTATACAAAATAAAATTTTGGCAATCGCACTTTCCAAATTTTTATATCTATAACATGGTTTTACAAGCCAAATCTCGTTGTTCCCGTCCAGTACCCAGGCTGATATCCGGAATAATCCAGGTTATCATTTTTGATATTTCAAGCAAAGTTCTGCAACCGTTTTTGCGTGAAAGTGTCCTTACTCTTTAGACGGCTCGTTTCGACGGCTCGTTACGACGACGGCGCGTTTCGACGGCTCGTTTCGACGAATTGGTTGCGTTTCGTGCGTCGACAGTTTTTGGTAAACACAACATTTTTCATAGAATTCGTCGCGTTTCGACGGCTCGTTTAGACGGCTCATCTAGATGCCCCGTTTAGACGACTTAAACGAGCCCTAATAAACATCCATTCATCCTTACAATCTTTCGCATTTATAATAGTATGGATATAGTTTTTATTATAATTATAATACAAGTCTCGAACTTACTATGGGACGAGCTCAATCTGTGTGATGCGTCCCTATATATTAATTTATATTTATAATATAAAACAATTTGTTTACAGATTAGGCTTTCTCAACCCCAATAAGCAGCACCATAGTACCATTTATCAACAGTAATATTTTAAAGAGATAAAATAATGTTAGAGCAGATAAAAATAATGTTTTAATTACGAATTTATGCTTATTTATAAAATAAAGATATTAAACATCTCTAAGAACACACATATTATATGCAATTGAAAATATTAAAATACCAAACAGAAACTTAAAAAAAAAAAAAAAACATCTCACTGCTGTAAGCTGGAACATCGGCATTTGGGGCTTTCCCCAACAGAAAAATGAAGAAAACCTCGCGATACCAATTCTTCGCGTTTATGCGACATGCGACTCATAAAAAAACATACTACAACCATAACCATCTACGTACATCTATTAATCACCGTCAAATTAATATTCAACTAAAAACCACACGACCAACACATATGCAACCCGCAATCCGATTGTTTACGCTTGCAAAAGGCAAGTAGAAAAAGTCTACGTAGTACTCATCACACGACAGACGCGCGGGGAGCGGGGAGGGCGCATTCTACTACGACCAGTGGTTTGTTGTTTTTTTAGCGCATTCGGACTGCCTTTTGGTACGATCCTTCGTTTTTTCTTTGACGCCAAGTTTGGAACCAACTCCATAAACAGTTACACCCGTAATGTAACCCCGTGGAATTGTTTTTAAATGATGCTTCGCGGTGTTCGCAGACGATGCGATATACACGCTCTGTTGTTGTGCGCTCTTTCATTTATTTATTCAATTCTTTAAGTTTAAGATTGTTTTTTAAAGTAATTTAACTACTAGTTTTGACTTGAAATAATATGTAGGTAAGTAAGTGATTGTTTGATTTTTAATGAGAAATACTAATATTATTAATGTAAAAGTGTATTTTTTTTAAATGTCTTTTTTATAAAAGGAACAGAATGGTGATATTACGGGGATGTTTAAAGTCTGGAGAGTGACATAGCCTACTTTTTATTACACGGGAAAAAAGATACAAAAGTCATTAGCGCTTCCACTTTCTTATCACGCGGGCGAAATCGGTGGGAATAGTAGTCTGAAGCATTCGTAATTTTTCGATTGGTTAAAAACTGTAGTAATTTTTAGACGTCATATAACTACTTTACTTACTTGTACTTTATCAAGTACTCAAACGCATTTTAAGCTCTATTCTACGGTAAATCATAAGCTTGTTCTTCTTCATTTAAACACCATGAATATATTATTATATGTCACCAATAGTATTTGTTAATTTTAATAATTCTGTAATTTTCAATATTATTGTCTCAATAGATAATATGTATATAAATAGATAAATAATTAAATGTGCATACATGCCTAGGACGCTAATTTGGTGTAAAAATTTAAAGTTAAGAAAATATGTAACTTTTTACCGTAGTATCTGTTTTGTTACCTTAATAAATAAATAAAAAAGATTTCTAAATTCATGAGATATCAAAGAAAATCTTAAAGATCACACAACATTGGGCCGTGCGTGGTGTAGTCGGCAAAATCAATACAATCTTTTGTCCTTCCCCACATGGCGTGGAGTTGCGATAAGCGCCTACCGTACAGCCTCAAGTTTATCAAAATCACTCTTTCCTTTTTTTTACGTAACCATGACGTCAATCGAAGCTACTGAAGATTTTTTTTTGTAAACAAAAATGACTGAACAACTTCCAATTGAATGGATCGGAGCCGTTAGAGTTGCTATAGATGTAGATTAAAAGATTCAAGTCTTCACAAACACTTGTCTTTCTCTAGTCAGAGTACATACAGTAATAAAATTATTAGAGTAATTAATCTACTCTATATGCTACTACTATTTCGGAAACAAAAGTAAAAGGCAAAAGAAATGGCGAAAGAAAACAAGATACGGCCATTTTTATCATTTTAAAATACATCATATCTAAAAAAAAAATTTTTTGCAAAATAAAATATAAAACTGGGTATCAACCTACCATAACTTCATCATTCAAGAGTATCCGACGGGATGAAACAATATATATTATATTATTATTATTTATTATTGGGAGATTGAATGACACTACCACTGTACATTGTATCCTTTAAATGACCACATACATAACCATATAGCTAATAAAAGGTATAAAACGTTAAAACCTTTTTTTATTTTTTTATTTTGAAGGAATGTTTGCAGCCAATGATTAAAATTCCATAACATTTCCAGTGATCGCTCACTATGCAATACATTACGTAATTTGTGCAGACCATCCTTCAAAACTGAAGCTTCTTATTAAACTGCAAATAACATTAATACACGGTCCGTTTTGTATGTAAATGTGCATTCCTTGCATGTTGCCTGCAAAAATAAAGAAATAATTATGGTCAAAACTGTTATGGCACTTGAAATATATCTTAAGCCCACTGGTACACGTAGAACCAACATGTTGGGCCAACATGTAAAAGGCTACTTGAGGTATGTTGGTAATTGACGAATTGGACGGACATTGGTTTAAAAAGTTGGCCATGCATATTGGCCAAATGTGCACAGCATGCTTAACATTAACAATATAGAGGGCTGCAGGCGAGTAATTTGAATATTCGAAACTTATGTATGCAAGGTAGCAAATTTCGATATAATTTCATTGGAAACCAATTTGATCTGTCTAGATTGCGTGATAGTCGGCACATTCACCGATTTAGGAAATATTTTAAGGTTCGATGACTCTTATTTAGAGGTCGTAGCGTTGCCATCCAGACTTTCACAGGATGAAAGCAATTTCTGATTCAAAGAATTGGACTCTGAGAAATATATTGCAAATCCTCAGGCAAGGTTAGGAACTAGTGAGATTTGTTTAAACTTGTTAACAATTTACAAATTTGGATGCAGTGGACGGACGCAGGTGGCGAGACAGCAATTTATGTCAATCAAATTGGAGGAATACGTACACCGGTGCTACAATAAATTATGTTAGGCGAATCATAAAAAAACATATTAACTTTAAAATAAAGGTTAAAATATAAAAATATCATCTTTATATATCTGACAAAAATAATAACACATTACGTGAAAAAGAAATAGGACAATGAAATAAATATTAAGGTAGTTACCCAAACGAAGATACGGACAGTGTTAACATAAAAACTGATGAAGACATCATTGGTAAAAGAAAGTTATAGGAATGTATTAAAACAATTGAACCAATAAACGAAATCGAAATATTTGTACGTCAGCGGCATACATAAGTAGGCGGCTTCCAAATCAAAGATACCGAAACATTTCCATAGTAAACATTATCTATTGTACGTAAACTTCACTTGTAGCAATCCTATTTGCACAAGCATTGATCACGCGGCCAAAGCTACAGTTTATTTGTTTTCTGATACTGAAATGGATTGGGCATATTATAACGAGAGAGATACTGTCATGTCAGATATTGATGATAGAAAGGGACGAGTGAAAGGAACACTTGCGACCACAGCGGTTTGTGATGAAGGAGCGACTGGAATACAAATGAGGTGTTGTGACAATGCGATGGAATCCAGAGTCGGCCAGCAAGTAGGTTAAAAGGTGAGCCACAGGTATTACTGTAATTAGAGGTGCGTTGGCACGGTGAGCTGATGCAAATGTTGGCGATTCCTTGCACTTGAATGCCTGAATGATTGCAGATATGATAATACTATTACTATTTGTCCTGGGTGGGAATTGGACTGATGCTCGAATACGTATTGTAAAATCAGACAATATCAGTATATTGTAGAACATTTCCACTGAATTAAATGGTAGGAATAGAAAGGGCTATTTTTAAAATTAGAGAAGAAATTTTAAATAAAACCATATACCAACTACCAACTTTAATTTTATTGTTGGATTTTTGCGAAAACGTCATGAATCTTATAACTTGAACCCAAAAAACTAATCGAATCATTATAATCCATTTGACAGTCTTAAATGTATACAAAGACATTTAAAGAAAGTAACTGCGTCGTATATGAAAATAAAGACCCTAATATGGTGCAAGTTAGTATTCATTTGCTAATGTCGAAATATTGGAAAAAATCGGCCTCACAGACCGCCGGCCGTGTCGGCATCTCACGGTCTTAAATCGATAACAATCGTCTTAATTACAGTCCGATTAAAGCCGATTATGGTGCGAATGGCAAAAACACGGTTTTCAGTCGCTTTAACCAAACTGTTTAATTGGAACCTTTTGTTGATTGCTCCCGATAGAATTCTGATGAGAAACATAGTCGGTATTAAATTCACCGAGAATGCTCGCTCCATTTCGGTCGGGTTTAAGACAGGTTTTAAAATTTTTTGGGATTACATTTAATGAGATATTGTACTGCTTTTTTTGATTGTTATTGGTCCACTTTTACTTTCGCCTGCGGTTTCGGTGCGACGTCATCGAGTTTGTTTTCATTAGAATTCAGTTTCGTATCGTTGATCTTTAATTATTTTTAGATATCCCCTTCGATATTTATATTTCGTTTTATATTTACCATGGAATCAATCTATATTTACGATTGTTTATTTATAGCCGTAAAGCGATAATCACATTTAATCGTTAATGTCAGCTTCTGTAATTCCAACGAACAATTCTGATCGAGAGGAATGATCTTTTGATAGATCGGCACGTGATAGTTCTTAAATAACTTCGTTTCTTTTTGAACCAAGGACGACTTTAATTGAAACTTCAGTAACGCTCAGTTTATTATATTTATCTATTGTTGTAATTTTTACATTACTAAGAGGTCAGGGAACATAGAAGTGTCAAGGCTACCCGCCCACTTGCCAATAGCGAGTGTACATCCAATATTTAGGTTACACAGCTTATTTTGAATGGGATGTATAAATACTTGCCACAGTTCGGCTTCCCACTTTCCGCTGTTTCACAATATCGTTGGTTTTTATTGTGTTGTTTCCAACTCTTGGGAGACGTAAAAAAGTTTTATAGTAACGCTTTAGCAAACTTTTCTTTGTATTGTGAAAGTGCGGTATCCCTATTAGTGGTTTAACTTTCCTAAATAGAAAAGGGAATGTAATAAATTATTTTTACGATATAATTTCCAAATCAAAGTAGGATGTAAATCAAGAGAAATACTTTTTTATGCCAAACTATTTTAACTATGTCGGCGTGAGGAATTGTCGCTGTTATTTCGATGTGTGAATAATTTAATATATTTAATTAAATCCCTATCGTCTGAAACGATAAAGCAGATTTTTATGCTAATAATGTAAGCATCGTTAATGAAATTATGAAAATACTTAGTACAAAATGCATAGGTTGTATTGAAAAATGTTTATAACCTGGTTTACACATAAGATAGTTTTTATCCCGGAATTAAAAATGCTTTATTCTGTGGACCCTCGCGGGCACTTCACTTAGACACGTCACTTACAATGAATCTGTATTAAACAGTGAACGAAGTATTATATAAATAAGCTACTCTATAAACTACCACCATTTCGGAAACAAAGCAAAATGACTACTGGCGAAAAAATGGCGAAAGAAACCCAGTTACGGCCTTTTTTGTCATTCCATTTTTTTTTCAATGTTTTTAATACATACAGTATTCAATCAATCAGGGAACGGGATTTCACGGGAACAAGCGGCATCAACTAGTTAGATATAAAATTGTCTTTTATTAACATAAATAAAATTCGCAATCGAAAACTTAATTTGGCTGAGTCGATACTTTAGGAAACTTTTTGTTTTTACCGACCGCTCTAAATCAAAGATTGGGATCTGCGGCAGACACAATAAGGCTGGAGGTATTGTACAATAAAATTGAGATACTGTTAGTTCAACAAAAAGTAACCTGTTAGTCCTTGCGGCGCCTGCGCCGTCTTGCAGAGGGTTAGGGAAGCAAGGTTTCTTTATCAAAAGTGATTCTCTATCGTATCAACTCTTGAGAAGGTAGGTAGTGTCAATGTAAACAGACAGTGGGCACAATTTTTGCGGCACAACTGTTTAATATTTTTGCAAAATTTGTACCAAACTGTTTAAAATTTTGCGAAAATTGTACCGAACTGTTTACAATTTAGCAAAATTTATACCAAACTTTTTATAATTTAGCGAAATTTGTACCAAACTGTTTAAAATTTTGCGAAAATTGTACCGAACTGTTTATAATTTAGCAAAATTTATACCAAACTTTTTATAATTTAGCGAAATTTGTACCAAACTGTTTAAAATTTTGCGAAATTTACACCAAACTTTTTATTTAATAATTTTGCGAAATTTTGCCTTGTTGCTGATACACTAGTATGTAAGATTTTAATGTAATATTTCTTTGTGCTGTTGAATGTGTATTGCAAATAAAGTATATTCAAATTTGTACCAGAATTAAAATGGATAATAATAATAATTCCATCATATAAATGTGCACCACCGAGCTGTCAAAATAATAATATAAATACAGTAAAATAAAAAAATGCAACCATCCATGACACAGTTCAGCCGGCTCGCATGCAAAACTCGAACGTATCGAAGAAAAAGCGCAATTTTGTCTCCCACGTTTTTTCATTGGCATTGTTTTTGCCCGATGTGGCGGCATTTTCGGAATTCAGTCATTTACATAAATAGCGGGGACTCTTTGTTCAGCCGCTAAGGCGCCGCGGTGAGGACGGGTTGCTTGCGTACTGCTTGTACAGTCGGCTAGGGTGACATGTTAGCAGTGGAGTGTAGTTTGACTACGCATGTGTATTCGAAACCATTAGTAGTAGAATAATGTGCCTAGAGTAGTTAGTAGTTAGTTTACAATATAACTTTTAAACTTTCGCGTTGCATGATTATAAATTAATAATATACCGGGAATTAACGCGATCATACCTTGATATTGCCTGACGTTTCGACCAGGTTGCACCGACCGTGTTCCGGCCGTGGCCGGCAGTTCGCCTGTGACCACGACCAACCTGGTCGAAACGTCAGGCAATATCAAGGTATGATCGCGTTAATTCCCGGTATATTATTAATTTATAGTTTACAATATAATTATCAGGAATTTGTACCCACTGGATATGGAGAGCTTTGTTTAGATCACGCAGACAGAATAGACACGACTGATGTCCGAATTCCGAATGCGGAA